>OX336388.2:798884573-799484573 GCA_946902985.2 Meconema thalassinum | reverse complement strand
CAGATACAATACGCATGCTCTGTCGGAGCTGAACATCCACCCGTTGAGTGTGGCAGCTATTAAGCCATACCCCAGAGCAAAACTCGGCTGAAGAATAGATTAGCGCAAGAGCAGTTGTTCTCAGAGTGTTGGCATCCGCTCCCCATGATGTTCCAGCCAGGCGCTGAAGGAGGTTATTGCGGCTCTTCAATTTCGCAGCAGATTTACACAGATGGGTTTTGTAGGTCAGAGATCTATCCAAAGTCATTCCCAGATATTTAGGGGTGCTATTATACTGTAATTCTTTATCTCTAAAATTGACTCTAGGATGGTAATTTGCATGCCTGTTGTCCAGATGGAAAGCAGTTATCTCACTTTTCTGAGGATTTGGTTGTAAGCGCCATTTTTTGAAAAAGTCATCCAGGACTTTGAGGTCTTGGGTGAGAACGGCCTCAGCTTCTGCGAAATTAGCATGTTGAACAGTGAGGTTGATATCGTCCGCATACATGAACTTGCGGGCTACTGTTTTCGGAAGATCATGGGTGTACAGATTAAAAAGAATGGGTGAGAGAACAGAACCTTGCGGCAGGCCATTATTCAGTTTACGGAATCGGCTTTTGTTCTGCTCAGAGTAGACTTGGAACAATCTGTTACTTAGCATGTTGTCTAACAAGTTCATAATCTTTAAACAAGGAACAGCCTTGATCAATTTCAATAGCAATCCCTCCTTCCAAACAGTATCATATGCTGCTGTGAGATCCAGAAAGGCTGATACGCTCTTCAGTTTCTTCTCAAACCCAGCTTCCACAAAGGTGGTCAGGGAAAGAACTTGGTCACTGCAATCACGGCCAGGTCGGAATCCTGCTTGTTCAATTGGGATCAGTGCCTCAATCGCTGGCGCTATTCTATTCAGGATCAATCTTTCCAGGAGCTTGAATGTCACAGATAGCAATGCTATTGGACGGTAACTTTGAGGTAAGTTCGGGTCTTTCCCTGGTTTTAAAAGGGCAATGATTTTGGTCTTCTTGAAGATTGCAGGTAACTTTCCTGATTCTAGTATACAGCTGAAAAACATAGCCAACCATCGTTTTGTAGCTGGACCACAGTTCTTTAATAATTCTGGATAAATCCCATCTAATCCTGCAGAGTGTTTAAATTTCTATTTTGACCGTTCCTGTCACAATAGCTAAAACTGCCAATGCAAATAATGTATTTAAACCTAAAATTATAAATCATATTCTTGAAATTGTGAGTATCACATCTAAAATGCTTAAATTAATGTCTGTATTAAATACGGAGACACTATGAGAGATGTAAGCTTTGACTTGTAATGCTTAGCGGCTTCCATCGTTTGGTGGTTCCATGAGATCTGTAAAAAAAGGGAACAGTGAGAATCTTTATCTTTTGTGCAGATAATGTCTATATATATTTCGAAATAACTTGCCCTCGTATTAAAGCACAAGATCGTCAGGGTCGTCAACGTCGATGCTCTCCTCTGGGCGGTTCGCACATCTGTGACCAGCGCAGTATCCGCACATTGTTGTGCAGCATAGGCCACACAGTAGGCAAGCGCATTTGCGCTCACATCCGGATCTGCAGTTGTGGTGTCCAATCGGCTAGTTAGGGGGATCCATATAAGGAAAGAAAGAAAGCCTCTCCTGCTGCAGCGATTTCTTTGTGCGATGCATCTGGCTTGTTGAAAACATGGACCTTACTGCGCAATTTAGCGTTTTCTTTAAGCTGCTTGAAGGACATTAGTTTTTCTTTTCTAAAGGGGGCGGATGTGGTGTCACAACCAGTAGCAGCGTGGAAGAAAGGGAGAATTGGAAGCAAGCTTCCAAGGCCAGACTTGAGATTTCCGCTTTTGAAAATCTTGCCATTTCCATTCTTCTTTCTGACATAAACATGGAAATGTCTTCGTGAACATCAGGTACAGAAACCATCAAGACGAGCAGATCAGTATCTTCTCCCACAATCACAGAACTGACTTCTGTTTTCCTTGAAGTTTCGGCTGCCGTTGAAACAATCAGGGTATCAGCGTCGTCTTCAGCTTGAATAACCTCAATGCCTGCTGTTGTAAGGTGTTTTGATTGGAGAGCAATGAAACACGTCCTGTCGTTCTCGTTTGATAAAAACACTCCTTGTGGTACAGTAGTTGGCGTGAAATCTTCCATAACTGCGTCTGGTGCCTCCTTGCCAGTTCTCCTGGCATGTTCTGCATCTTGGTTGTCGGGGCACCATAGGCATCAAACACAACGGTTGTCTTTTTGCCAGTGGGCGTGGTGGCTCAGCGGTCTAGCTGTATGCCTCCCACCAAGGCGGTCCAGGTTCGATTCCCGGTCAAGGCATGTGAGATTTTCGATGTGAAATGCCATGTCCTGTGGTTCGGATTCCACGTAAAAAGGAGGTCCCGTGGCTCATAATCACAAGATTCACGGTCACGTATAACTACAATCTTCCTTCTTTTTTCTTTTTGCCAAAATTGATTTCAATATAATTGACGTTTTGCTGGCAAATTTGGGAGTAGGTTGCTGGACAGGTCCAAACAACTCGATGCAGAAGGAGACCTCCGTCAGCCGTGAACACAGGGTTTGATGGCAAAGCTTCTTCGCAGCTTGAAAACTCTTCTTCGACTTTGTGTCTGTCCGCAGAAGTGTGCCATCAAATAGAGCTGGTGGTCTTGCGGCCAACTCGTAAGTCAAGTACGTTGAAAGCTCTTCTTTACTTCGTATTTTGCAAAGGAGGCGATGAAACAGTAGGTCTGGGTCTATTTCCACTGTGGTGTTCTTAATTTTAATGATCTTGGCGATACTTCCAAGGGAACGAAATTTGTCCTTCCTCTTCAAGTGGACGTCGCTGAGGCATTGAGCTACGAATGACTTCATGGCTTGCAAACCAAGGGCGTGAGCTTCGTCGCAGTTCACGGTGTCGTCGGCAACCACACGTGTTTGCAGAGACAAAAGAAGAGGAAGTTCCACGAAAGGGTTGTGAGAACGCAGCCACTCTTGTCATCTTGTCAACATGCCCTTTGTCTCTGCCTTGTCGTGTCTCTCGAAGTTCGACGTGTTGATCGAAAAATTCAGAGAAAACACCACTGAAGCATTCCATTGCATCGACAATACCCGACGTTGCAGGCATGGCGGTCACCCATCGAGCTATCACCTCTTCAGACATTCCGCGGCCGTGTGTCAGTCCTCCCGCTGACTTCATAGTACGCATCAGCAGCTGTTCGATTGCCATATCCGTCCAAACTCCACACCAGAATTTGTCGGATCTTCGGACAGTGAAGAAGCCTTTCGTCACAAATTGTTCGATTTCGGACGCAGTCATGGTTTCATTTATCCTCAACATTTGCTGGAGGTAAATGTGAGCGTATTTGGCATAATTAAAATGCCCTGCAGCATGTAAGTATGGAATCATGCTCTGCACACAATACAGGTGAAGATTCCATTCCCCGGAACGTTCGGCTCTCATGAAAAGACGCATGATGGTTACCATTTTGAAATACTCAGTCCACAATTTCGCTGTGCGACCTGATTTGGCGACTTCGTCGAACTTGGTGTAAAACCGACTGGAGGCGTCAGCGAGACATGCAGTGTTGCGGATGCTTGCAACTGTTTCTTCCCCTAAAAGTACCTTTCGGTGAACTTCTTTAAGTTCTTCGGTTACAATCGTATCTCCTTTTATGTCGTCGATGAGGACACTGGCGAGAGCAACTTGAGTCGGGAAGTGGGCACGGATTGCTCGAGCATACTCGTGTCCAGACATCATGTGAATTACCGAATTCTTTGCATAAATTTCCCCCCACGATTCCTCTAAGCCACTTCCAGCCATTAAAGATCCTACAGCCTTCATAAAGGACATCAAGAGTTGGAAACCTCCAAGCCACAAAGTATTATTTGATAAGGGGCTATTTTCTTCTGCCGAGAGCACGATAGCCAACGCTTTTGCATAGAACGGTTGGTCAAACGTTAGCACACAGGACTGGTTTCTCGCTTCGCTCTGCTCTGCTGCATAAAGGGGGCAAGTGTGAATCGTCGACGGATTTGAAGGCGATAAGTTTGTATATCCATTTTATCTTTAGAATTACTCTTATTCAACCAATTCAGGTAACTTTACTAAGTTAGTGTGTAAAAACAGATCAACATCGAACTTTGAACACACTATTTATATTATTAACAGTACTAAAATAATTTAAAAAGCTGTAAGAATGCATCTAGCATATCTTATTAATGCTTCCGAGACTTCGACAGTAAAATCTGGTCAATTTGACACCAGTCTGACCTCGCTAGGACCACTAGTTCGAAATATATGGCCAAGAACCGAAAAAATCCAAGATGGCGGTGGTTTTTTCAAGATGGCGGCTTTTTCCCAGCTCGGATTTTTTGGGACTTTTGGTATTTCGATTAGGACATTGTTCTTAACGTTTCCACCAATTTTCAGCTTGTTATTAATTTTGTCCGAGTCAGAGGTCAATTTTGTCTAATTGCACTGTACTATGAGACAACATTAGTTCTCCAATTTGCAATTCCCAAAAGACTTGGTATTTGCAAGCCAAACTTTTCTCCGGGATGATTCCTTTTATTTTCCCCGCTGATATCGGAATTTTCAAAACACTTCCTCTTCTTTCTAATTCGTTAACCAGAGCTTGGGTTACTAGACAAACAGTTGACCCTGTGTCCAATAGGCTTCTAACTTGAATTCATTCTATTCTGGTAAAGATAATTGGCAATTCTCTTTTTACAGTGACTGGACCTTCTATGATCTCTTCCATTTATTCTTCTGGTCTTGCAATCCAGTTTACAACCTGAACTGTCTTCCATCCTCTAATTTCTCCTTTCCCTAGCCCTTCTAATTTTGGCGTTTTTTTTAATACACATCTCCCCTTTTGTTGTGCTCCTGCAATTCCAGGCTTTGAGCACCTTCTACATTATGAACGTCTGGGGATGTCCTCTCAATCATGGCATCCTTCCACTTGACTTTTGGTTGCCTGTCATAGTTTTCCCCTCATTCGTCGTAGAACTGTTGTGGAATAACACGACATTCTTCTATTTCAACCTGGTAATCTATATTATCATTTGGTGGCTGATTATTCCTTGGGTAGTTCTGTTTCCAGTTACCCCCTTGATATGATCTTCCACTGGGTGATACTCTATTATTTGATCCCCTCTGGTTCCATGACCTTTGTGTGTTACTTTCCTGGTAACCACGACCTTGACTTTGATACCTTCCACTATTATTCCCACGATAGTTTCCTCTGTTATTCCCCCGATATAGTGGATTCCAATCTCGGGTTCCGTTTCTCGGATCATTTGGCTCAGTTCCCCTGATCTCAGTACTCGTCGCTTTATCCTTGCTTGGTTCTTTAACGATTTCAGTCTGTGCCTTTGAAACATGGGCTTGTTCTACATTTCTGTGACATATGTTGCGTTGTGTTGTCGAGCTGACGTAGGATACTCTCTATCTCTATCGCAGTCTTCGCATTAGCTGAAATTAAGAACCTTTGGATCTCGAAAGGCAATTGTTCTATAATGGCTAGGCACAGATCGTTTTCTGACGGCGCGCAATCTAGCTCTTGAAATTTACAGAGTTGTGCAGTGAAATATTCTGAATAACGCGTCGGTGCGTTTGTATTGTATTTCTTAGAATACAAATCTAGCCTAAGATTTTGCTGCACGTTTGAGCCCAATATCTTTTGAGAAAGGCTTCTCTGAATTCCTCTACCGTGTCGAAGGTGTATCGGAAGCTCCTGAACCATAGAAGGCAATCGCCACCCATTAGCTTCTCGATAGATCTTAGCTGACGTTCGGGTGTGACTAGTATCCCTAAGATACTCGAACACTTCTTTTAGCCAGTACTTCGGGGTCATTGTAGATATATTTCCCGAAAATATATTTGGTTTGTCTGACTGAGGCCTGATAATCGTAATTATTTGGTTCTGTAGGGAATTGTTATTGTATGGGGTTGATGCGTGTAAGGGTGGCCCTGGTAGTTTGTATGGGCTTTCCTCCTCTTGAGCATTTCTAAACATTTTCTGGGTTCCCGTTTCTCCCCAGTTGTTTCTTAAGTCCTCCATACTTCCTCTGTTTGATGGACTATTCCTTGTATTTGCCCTTTCTATAGCAATCATGCGGGTCTCGCTTTGATTGATCCTTCCTTCCATCCTCTCAATTCTGGCGAAGGATTCTTGCTGGATCTTTTCAAGCCTGTCTTCGTTGTTTTCTGTTCGTCGACCTTTTTCGGCCTGCTGCTGCTTCCAGACTTCTTGGAACTTGACGATTTCATCGTTCACCTCCTTCTTAGTATCGAGGATTTGCTGCTCTTTTACCTCGATCTTTACCTTTATGTTTTCCTCAACCTCTTCCTTCAGGTTTTCTATATCTTTGTGTAGGCTTTTCTTTATCTTTTTGACATCCTTCTCTAGAATTTTCATGTTCCCTTGATTTGCCTCTTGTACTTTCTTTAGACGAGCTAAATCTCCTTGGGTTTTCTCTATCTTCTTATGGCAATCTCCTATACTGGCCTTTAATGGAGTTATACTTACCTTAACCTCCTCAATCAGTCCTCTTTGCTCTCCTATTTCCTTGCCCTGTTCTAGGATGACTTCTCCCAGTGCCTTTACTTGCATTCGTATGGACCCTATCTGTTCTTTTAGCCTAATTTCCCCTATCTTATCGCTTTCCTCTATTTTCTGGTCTATCTGGGTCCAAAAACTACTAATATAATCCTGGGTTTCCTTTACACCTGTTTGTCTTTTAATTTCCATTTCCTCAATTTTTCCTGACAAATTATCAATTTCTCCCTCTAAACACTGCTTAGTTTCTTCGCATTGTTTTCGACCGTCCTCTATCTGCGCATTCACTTGTTTCTTTAAACCCTCAAAATTTTCATTTACACCGGCTATCCTTTCATCTAACGTTTGTGTGAAAGATTTGTTTATTTCATCGAATCTATTGTCGATCATCCCTTTCGTTTCTTCCTGAACCGTGTCAATTTTTGCTTCTATCTCATCTAAGCGTGTGTTTACCTTCGCTTGTTCGCCTGCGATTTGGTTTACATTTGCTTCAATTACACTTATACTCTGTTTCATCGGCTCTATTTGAGCTTGAATCCCTTCTAGCTTAGTGTCCATTTTAGTATTTTCACTGCTAAGTTCATCGTTTATTTTCCCTATTTCATTATTAAGGATTTCAAAATTCTGGTTACATTCCAGACTACCCTTATTAATACTATCTTGGACGGCTTCTTGGCTATCCCGAAGCTTATTATCCAATGCTTCGAATTGTTTTTTGTTGTCTTCCCTCAAAATGTACAGGAGATTCTACATCTCCACACTCATAGCCATTCTGTTATCAAATAAAATTTGAGAATAGATGGGCTACTCACATCCAAAAATCAGCCATGCACATGAAACGAAATGATATCCGAGTGGCATGTTAAAGTGTTGTGCTTTATATCTTCCAATTGAAGTTGCAAAAGGGCAGGCCTGCACCTTAACCCGTTTGCACCTTCCCTCCTTCAAAACTCTAAGCAAGATATTCATTTTCTGAAAATTCAAAATTTTCGAAATTTTCCAACAAAAGTTCTTGGCAAACACGAGTTCTTCCTGTTTTTATTGAAAAGAAACCCCTCCGCACGTTGGGCGCCAAAAAGAAGTGACTTATAGCAGGGGTTTTTGCTTCTTTTAAATTTGTTTGTGTACGGTGGGCTGCGGCCATTTTACCTACATCTGAGCTTTACTTTTAACTTTAATATTGACCGTCTTTTCTTCTGATCCAGTGCTCATACCTTCGTACCATATACATTTTCCCTGTACCCATTTCACAATGGAGAATGCTTCATCACAACCTGGCTAACTACTTCGGTCCGGAGCGTGTAACGTCAACCCCCACCGTGATTCAACATTCGATATGATAGCACTTTTTTGGATCTACAAGACTAAATTGAAAAACCAGACATGTTACAAATGACATGAGTTTATTGCAGAAAAAACTCCAAGGAACAATACTAATTGTCATACATAAAAATTTTGGAGAATCCAAAATCCACAAAAATATCAAAAATTCACTTAAATCTCTATCATTATCTTATCCTTATCTTTATCTTGCTTAGATCATATTGTACACATTAGCATTTCTCTATATTTTTGTTTACAACACATTATCTGTTTAGGCACAAAGCTTGCCTATTATTTCATATAATTTTCCTCTAAGGCTTTACGGATATCTAACCGTCTAATTAACATCCCTTCTGGGTTTTATTTTACCCTCAGTTTACTTTAAATTCTTTAATTATCATTTTATTTTGATTATATTACCTCTGCCGGTAAGCCTTACTCCATCACAACAAATCAACACTTTAAAACAGTTAACCATGCCATGTTCTCGTATTCACGTCCCTCCAAAATTTCTTCCATGCAATAGGGTGGTTTATAAATGAGGTATCAAATGCCATCACTATACAGTTATTTAATTAGTTGCAAACTCCATTATGAGTTAACCAGTTTTCATTTCATATCTCTCTTTTAGGTAGGAATCGGATATTCAGTGTTCAACTTATACTTTGACTACTATGGTCAAATATTATCAGATTTCAACAACTTTAATGTGGGGATGATTTTCAAGAACCCACCAATTCAATTATTTGATTAACAACTTTATAGCACCGTTAATTTACAAATTTGCGTATTTAACTAAAACGCACTTCATATTTATTCAGCAACCGCAACCTTTTTAAACAAAAGTCCATTGTACTCTCCTTTCGTGTTTAGGGTCAGTCGGCCGGGTGGCAGAACCTCCCACAAACCCTCGTTTCACGATAATTTACGACCTTGCGCTCACACCATTCACTTCCCTTTAAAAGATCCTTCAACTGTTTATTTCTACAACACAAGATGCATGAAAATCCAAGTGCGACATTACTTCTTTCAACTCTATCCCTCATTAACTTTTATTCATTTCATTGTCCTTGCAACCAGTGCTATAATTGGAGATCACGACGCATTTATTTATAGGGAGGAGACAAGAGGTCTTTACCATTCCTTGCTTCAAATCCCGTTCATTCCTTTTACACATTTCACTTGGTCATAACATTTCGATGCTGGCAAAGTAAGGCTATATGATATTTAGGCTCGGAACACACTGTTTCCCCAATTATAACCATATCTCGTTGAAGCACTGATACTTTCCAGATTAACACACACACATTTAGCAATTGCCCAGCGGGACTTAGATTGCAACAACTATAATGCATCTGGTTCGAAACCCTGTTCGTCCAGACAGGTCGAACCCTCGCTAATACAACAATACCGACGACTTCCTGACCATTATTACTTTTAGATCTCTCATCTTACGCACGTTACAAGACATATTTATTCCACTAGATAGCCTATTTGACTCATTTAATCATTTTACGGGCCTATTCCGGCTCCATAACTTTTATAAGACTTGGATCTTCATTACAACAACTTTGCTCGTGTTTAGCATTTTATTTCGACATGACCTACAGCCTATAACATTCAACTTTATTTTACGGCGTTCAATTTTCACCTATTACTTTTAGCACATTACATTTTATCATTTGCTGAATAACGTTTATTATTTCATTTCTTAAGGTATCCCCAACGATCCTTCAATTACGTTAATTATTCCACGCGCTTCAATTATTTCAATTATTTTATCACTTCAACTCGAGTTTATTATTATCATTTGATTAACATTCATTATTTCATTATTAACTTGCAAAAATGCCATTGTTTACTTTAATATTATTATTCGGAGTATAAAAACTCAATACTATTTTTCGGAGTATAAAACTCAATATTATTATTCGGAGTATAAAATTCAATATAAATTATTATTATCATCATTCTAATGGTGCTGATTACATTTACGTTAATTTATTTGGCATACATTGTACTTGCCATTTTTCATTTATTATATTCGATTCCTCCTTTGAGATTTCACTTTATTTTCATTTAACCATTTTTTCGGGTTTTCATTATTATTATTATTATTACTACTTTTCACTTTCATAATTATTATTCACATTTTTGCAAACCGTCTGAGCAGTTGCCTTTTGACATCTTAACACTTTTTGACTATTCATCGTGCATACATTTATACATAAATTCACTGATTTGCATATGATACCCTCATTTTTATATTATGAACATTTTCTACTCACCCCTTTTCCAACTTGTGACATGATTCTTGGATGGTTTTCACCCACACATGATTCTAACACCACATAACTTCACACAAATCGACCTTCTTCATTTTCTGGCCTTTTATTTTACACACGGACATATTTTTATACATTTTACATTTAACAGAAAGCACTTATTTCACTAAAAAGAAAATCGCTTTATTATTATTTACACTTTCTTTCACACGGACCAAATCTCAGCTGACGATGAAGATATCCTCACGTGGCTGATGATCCTAGTAAGTCCCTTTTTCTGTACTGGTTTGGACGTGTGATTTCTCTTATCCCCCCTACGTTTAGGTAAGTCTCTTTCCTACAGCCTTTATTCGTGTAACGGCTCCCCACTCTTCTCCTGGTAAGTCTCTTTACTTCCTAATTGTATTAATTTTTCGCCTATTTTCCGCTAGAATACTGTTCATCAAATTCTTCCATTTATTAGTTTATTCCTATAATTCTAACTTTACTTCTGTTTGGCTCTTGACACAATATTACTTTTAGTTTCCCTTCGACTTGTCTTCCGTGAAGACCATTTACTATACCGTAGTGTTTTTGTTTTCCCCTTGACTGACCTATTTCTTCGAACCAATGTTCTTTTGATCTTTTCAGTCTCTAGCGTATTTTTCGAACAGACGATAAGTTTGCTGCGTCTCGCTTGTTATCTGATTAATTTGCCTAGCGCATTCGTTCTGTACTTTTTGTCCCTTTCGGAGACTCGAAGTCTACTGTCGTTACTGCTCTGCTTCCTTTGATCATATATAAATAATTTTCTACAGTAATCATCCTCGATATATCCTTTACAGAATGGTGAATACCGCATCAATATCCATCCAGTGGTTCTCGAGTTTACCTGTAACATCCCAGAATCGGGGACTTAGTTTTATACTGAGTAGAGATTATTGGAGCTGTGATCAGCTGTTTCTTTCCTCGCCATGTTTGTTGTACATTCCAAACCAAAATATATCAGCTTAATGTAATATTATTGTTGTGTCTCGAGGAGACATGTGATAAAGGAGCAGATTGGATTGCCCGTATCATAATTTTGATGTGTATTGAGACAGTAGAACACCCTGGATCACTCAGGATAAACTAGAATTGATGGATGAAAGGTGGAAACACAAGAATGTAAGCGATGAAAAGAGGAAAGCAGAATACAGACGTCTGAGGAACGAGGTTAACAAGAAGTGCAAGGAAGCGAAAGAAGAATGGTTGAAAGAGAAATGTGCAGGTATAGAAAATAGTCTGAAATTAGGAAAAGTAGACACAGCTTATCGAAGGATTAAGAATAATTTTGGGGAAAAGAAGACTAAGTGCTGTGATATTAAGGACACCAATGGAAAGCCTCTAACAGATAGGGAAGAAAAGGTTGAGAGGTGAAAAGCTTACATAGAGTGCTTGTATAAGGGAAAGGAGGTTGAGAATCATGTAATGGAAAGGGAGGAGGAAATTGATGAGGATGCGAAAGGAGATCTAATATTGAGATCAGAATTTGATAATGCATTAGAAGACTTAAGCAGGAACAAAGCACCAGGCATAGATGATATACCGATTGAGTTGCTACGCTGCATAGGAGATGAAGGTCTGATCAGGTTATTTCACTTGGTGTGTAGGATTTATGAGACAGGTGAGGTACACTCTGATTTCAAGAAAAATGTTATCATCCCTATACCGAAGAAAGTGGGATTTGACAGATGTGAAGATTACCGTACAATCAGCTTGATGCTTCAAAGATCCTGTCAAGAATAATTTACAAGAGGATGGAAAGCCAGATAGAAACGGAGTTGGGTGAAGACCAGTTTGGTTTCAGGAGAAATGTAGGAACAAGGGAAGCTGTACTAAGTCTTAGGCAGATTTTGGAAGGTAGAATAAGGAAAGATAAGAGAACGTTCATGGCATTTCTAGACTTAGAAAAGGCTTTTGATAATGTTGATTGGCCTAATTGTTTGATATTTTGAAAACGATTGGAATAAAGTACAGGGATAGGATGGTGATCTACAATCTACACAGAAACCAGACAGCAGTCATTCGAGCTGAAGGGCATGAGAGAGAAGCTGGTATTCAGAAAGGTGTAAGGCAAGGCTGCAACTTATCACCCATACTTTTCAATCTTTTCATTGAACAAGCAATTAAGGAAATTGTAGAAACATTTAAAGTGGGAGTGAAGATTCAAGGAGAAATAATTTCAACTCTGAGATTTGCTGACGACATCGTCATCTTGGCCGACAAGCCTGAGGATTTGAATGAGTTTTTGAATGGTATGGACTCCGTCTTGAGGAAAGAATTCATGATGAAAATTAATATATGTAAAACAAAAAAATTGGAATGCAGCCGAAATAAAACAGAAGCCTCCCTGGACATCAAATTGGCAGGTGAAAAACTAAAGGAAGTAGGAGACTTCTGTTACTTAGGAAGCAAACTAACCAGCGATAGACGAAGCAAAGAGGATATAAAAAGTAGGTTAGCTCAGGCAAGGAAAGCATTTCTACAGAAAAGGAATCTGTTGACATCGAATATAGATTTAGGTGTTAGGAAGTCATTTTTGAAGGCCTTTGTCTGGAGCGTGGCACTGTATGGAAGTGAAACTTGGACTATAGGTGCAGCAGAAAAGAGGAGAATTGAAGCGTTTGAAATGTGGTGTTACAGGAGAATGATGAAAATCAATTGGGTGGATAGGGTTATAAACGAGGAGAGGAGAGATGTTTTTGGCGACTGTTAATGAAGAGAAGATATAGGTTGGTAGGACACATACTAAGACACCCAGGCATAGCAAGCTTAGTTATGGAAGGAAGGGCCGAGGACAAGAACTGTAGGGGTAGACCATGGTTAGAATATGTTAAACAGATTGTCACGGATGTAGGGTGTGGTAGCTATGTAAAGATGAGACAATTAGCTCAGGACAGGGAAGCATGGAGCGCTGCATCTAACCAGTCAAAAGACTGAAAACTCAAACAACAACAACATTGGGACAGTAAGATGTTTTTAACGCTGTTAGCCCAGGTATTCTCGTGAGCGTTAGGAGGCCCCGAAATGATTATATCGCTATTTCGAGTGAGGTATTATTGTACTGCAGTGTACTATTTAAGTGAGGTTTTTTCTCACAGCTGATGATGATTGTATTGAGGTGTTTATGGTCACGGAGGATTTGAGGGATCAGGCCAATAACTAAACCAGCTTAATATTATAAAGGATAGCTTTCTCACAACTAAATTTGAATTTAAATAATATGAAATTTAAATAATATTTTTGAAACGTAAACTTGGAACTTTGATATTTGTCACAATTTAAATACGAGCTGACACTACTCGTAAGACGACAGGTTGCGATCTCTGTAACACCATCACTTCACTTACTTCACTTAATTCCTGCCGCTCCTTCCGGAGCATAGGGCCTTGGCGAAATTTCTCCACGCAGTACGGTTCCTGGCCATTCTCTTCACTTGACTCCAGTTCTTGTCCACCTCTGCAATTTCATTTTCGATCGTCCTCTACCAGGTCTTCTTAGGTCGACCTCGCTTCCTGGCGCCTTGAGGATTCAAGCCTAGCGCCGCCCTCTCAATAGCTCCGTCCGGCTTCCTTAGTGTGTGACCAATCCAGTGCCATTTCCTCTCCTTGATCTGGATGCTAATCGGTTGTTGATTGGTGATGGTCCAAAGATCTTCATTTGAGATTATGTCCGGCCACCTCACATTCATGATGCGACGCAGACATCTGTTAATGAACACCTGTAGCTGGTTGTTGATCGGTTTTGTGACTTTCCATGTTTCACAGCCGTAGAGAAGAATCGACTTTACGTTGCTATTGAAAAGGCGGAGCTTGGTCTTCCTGGAAATGTTTCTATTTCTCCAGATGGGGTAGAGCTGGACAAAGGCACCATTTGCCTTCCTGATACGGCTTCGGACATCTTCCTCTTCTCCCCCATCATTTGTGACTATACTTCCAAGGTAGAGGAAGGACTCAACTCTCAATTTCCTTTCTGTTGACTGTCAAGCTAGCCGTGACGTCAGAATTTATCCTCATCTCTTTGGTCTTGTTGGTGTTGATCATAAGTCCTGCACGTTCTTCTTCTCTCTGTAACCTTCTCAGCTTATCTTCTATGTCTCGGTACCGTTGTGCCATAAGACAAATGTCGTCTGCGAAATCCAGATCTGTCATTTATACCCCCATAGAATACCCCCCTTCCGTCCTCCATTACCTTCTGCATCACACTATCCAGGACCAACAGGAACAGAGTGGGGGAAAGGACACACCCATGTCTCACTCCGGAACTGACCTTTATCTTTTCTGTTAATTTGCCTTCGTGAAGAACCTGGCACCCATACCCTTCGTACATCTCTTCCATGATTCTGATGATCTTTGTTGGAATTTTATTTTCCTTGAGGGTCTTCCACATAATTCTTTGATTTACGGAGTCGAAGGCTTTCTCGAAGTCAACAAATGTGAGGTAAAGGGTATTCCGCCACTCCACACTCTGCTCCAGGATGATTCGGAGGGTGTTGATGAGATCCACACAGCTGCGATGTTGTCGAAATCCAGCCTGTTCCTTCCGAAGCCTTTTTTCTACGCAGTCTTTTATACGATTCAGGATGACTCTCGCCAGCACTTTGCATGGAATGGACAGCAAGGTGATACCCCTCCAGTTGTTACAGTTTGTGGTGTCTCCTTTCTTCGGCAACTTGACTATCAACCCCTTCTTCCAGTCGGTTGGTATTTTCTCCTCCTTCCAGATCTTCTCCAACCGCGGGTGCAGCAGATCGATCGTAATATCCAGGTCTGCTTTCAGTACTTCCGCTGGGATATTATCCAGACCTGGTGCCTTCCCGCATTTCATCTGCTTCAACGCTGTCCGTATTTCGCCCCGAGTTGGGGAGTCAAGGCTGATGCTTGGATCACTGTCTGCTTCCTCTTCATCTTCTCCTCGCTGCTTATTTCGGGTCCTCTATCTCTATTAAGAACCTCCGCAAAGTGTTCTCTCCATCTTGTCAGCTGCTGTGCACACGTCGTGAGGATCTCACCCGTCTTGCTCTTCACAGGCCTAGTTTTATTAAAACCTTTCTTCGAAAGCATCTTTGTGATGCCATAGAGCTCCTTAACGTCCCCCCTTCTTGCCGCTTCTTCTGCTTTCTCCGCCTGCTCATCAATCCACCTCCTATGATCCTTCCGTACACTCCTCTTTACCTCCCTGTTTGCTGTTGAATACTTTGCTTGTGTGAGAGCCTTCTGCTGCCTAGTCTTGCAGGTGTTGAGCTTGGCCTTAATCTCCTTCCTATAATTTATCTTGTCCCAGGTCTGATCGGATATCCATTCTTTCCGCATGTAGTTCTTGTACCCGAGCTGCATCTCACTGGTTTTCACGAAGATATTCTTTACCTCGCTCCACACAGTATCCACGTCCTTCTCTGTCTCGGAGTCCAACACCTGGAATTTATTTCTGAGCTCCAGTTTAAATTGGTCCAATCTCTGCTGGTTCTTAAGCTTGCCCACATCAAACTTGTTGTGCCGAGTGTTAAACGTTCGGCGGACTGCGACGATCTTCATGCGGAAGTTGGCAACCACAAGATGATGGTCACTACCAACGTCCGCTCCTCTCTTGTTCCTAACATCTTCCAAGCTTCTTCTGAACCTCCAGCTCACCGCGATGTGATGAATTTGATTTTCTGTGACTTGATCAGGAGACACCCAGGTGACCTTGTGGCACCGCCTATGAGGAAATACCGTGCCACCCATCACCAAATCCTGACTGGCGCAATATTCCGTAAATTTCTCCCCATTGTCATTCATCTCACCAATGCCATGTTTACCCATGATCTGCTCCAACCCCTCATTGTTTGAGCCCACCTTCGCGTTGAAGTCTCCCATAACAATGAGAATGCCCTTCTTACTTGTTTGTCTTGTGACATCTCGCAGCATTTGGTAGAATTCTTCCTTTTTCTCTGGCTCCGACTGTTCTGTAGGCGCATAGCATTGGATGATGATCACATTCCTGATCTTTGTCTTGAACCTAGCAAACATGAGCCTACTAGAAATTGGCTTCCACTCCATAAGGCTTCTCTTTGCATTTCTGTTGAGCAGCAACCCCGCTCCATCCCTGTGTTCTTCATCATCGCCCCCAGAATAGAGAAATGTAATTCCATCTGTTGTCTGTATTTCACCAAATCCTGGCCACCTCACTTCACTCAATCCTAGGATATCTAGCCCATAGTTCTTCATCTCCCGTGTCACTTGTTTCAGTCTGGTTTTCTCCATCAAGGTACTCACATTCCAGAAACCGATTTTCGTAGTCCTCTTCATGCCAAAAGTCGTCATCAGGTTATCCGTCCGGTTTTGTAATTTCGCTTCAGTTTCCGTAATCAGTTTATTTAAGAGGAGCGAGTGATTAACCCACTGCCTCCGAGTGCCTTGGAGGGGCTGCCACCCTAAGCCTGAGGCACCAGGCTGATTTTCTGTCAGGGTTTCTTCCCTTAGCCTTTGAAGAACCAACTCCAAACTACAAGGCAGCAGTTGTCTCACCAGAGCCCCGTTAGCCGTAATTTCTTCAGGGTTCCTGTAGGGCCTTCACAGCTACCGTAGCGGTCTTGTCCCCACTGTAGTTCACCCCTACAGGCAATCCCCTACTTAATTACGTTGCCCATCTCCCACGACGAGGACGAGGGGTTGGATTTGTGGGAGACTCTGTAACACCATGCAGATCAGTAATTACGTGGCGTAAGCCTTTATTATTATTGCGCTGTCACCAACATAACCTGAACGCGCAATCTGATGACGACTAGTTGGAAAACAGCAATTAATTAGCGTAGGAATGACGCTAATTGCGTAAGAGTAGGAGTGTTTACTTAATTTATTTATGTTTTTATGTATCGTGTGTGTACTAGTTAATTATTTCTCTTTGAATAGGAAACGTTGTGTACTAGATTTGTTTAATTTTCAAGACAGGTGCTTCTCACTTAGCATTTAACGTCAGTTACGATTTAGCTAGAATTGTAACGTAAAAATAAATGTTAGAAGTGACACCATCATATCTTAGCTATGCTTATTGGTGGTTTAAATATCAATGACACCTTTTTATGTTATCCACGCTTAACTTCACTTGTTTTACAGTGGATTCCGGGTGTGATTATTCGTATTTTTCAATGGATTTTGTAATTACTTAGGGATTTAATTCGTGTCACATTCTTAGCTTGCATTTTCGAACATTTTGTAATAGCACTTCGTGAGGGTGTGATTTAAATTCAGGTTAGGGATGGATCATCATTATTTAGCCTTACGGATTAGCCAATATTTCTACCCTATTTTTACCGTAAATAAATTTACGAAAGATATTTTAAAACTGGACTTTCTTATTTTAGCTTTGTGGATTTTGGTGGTGTGTTTCTTGGGCTCGTTCCTAATATCCAAGCTCTAAACTAACACCGCTAGAACTGTTGGTGCAGCAGAAGAGAGGAGTTTTCAAGCTTTTGAAATGTGGTGTTACAGGAGAATAATGAAGATCAAATGGGTAGATAGAGTAACAAATGAGGAGGTATTAAGACGAGTGCGTCAGGAGAGATGTTTCTGGCGACTGCTAATGAAGAGAAACGTTTGTAGTACACCACACCTAAGACACCCAGGATTCGCAAATTTTGTAATGGAAGGAAGGGTAGACGAAGGAACAATAGCCTATGTTAAACAGATTGCCTCAGATGTAAGGAGTAGTAGCAGCTATGTAGAGGTGAAACGATTAGCTCAGGACAGGGAGGCGTGAAGTGCTGCATCCAACCAGTCGAAAGACTGAAGACTAAATGCCTGTGTTTGTCTCGGCACTTGACGATCAGCTTTTAACTTCTAAGCTTACATTATGAATTGCAGTCAATGGCCATAGCTGGGTAGTGTTGATTGAACGCCCGAGGGCTCCCAACAAGTTCAATTTCAAGTAGTTCCAAATTTGGTTACCAGATGCTACTGTCACTGACACCTAGCGGCGTACGTTGAAACTTGATAGAGCGATTCTTACTAGACAAATATAACCCCCAAATGTTTGCTACACACTGCCAATTGCAGCGGTAGGTTTTTCTTCATGCCATAAATCTAGGACATGGGCCCGGTGGCTTTACTTCCCCTCCGAAGGAAGGTATGCTGTGGAATTTTAACGCTCTTAAAAAAACCGATGACATCGGCCGGGTTTGAACCCGCGATCTTGGGCAAAGTCACCGAAGCTTACATTACTGACAGAGTTGGGCTGCAGTCATTATGGCATCGAAAGCAAGAGTTGAGCTTGATCTAACCACGAGACTATTGTATTAATTCGTAGCTGAAGTATGTCAATGCTACACTGAATGTACACCATGTTAATTTTATTCTTTTCAGTTTTGAACAAATAGACTTATGAGATCACCTTTTGTCCGTGTGTGTGTCCCCCTAATGAAATCTAAACGGCTGGAACAAATTGAATGAAACTCGATAAGGTTATAGTACTATTTTGCCCCACCCAGATCGTGCCATTCAAATTTTATTACGTTTGACCAATCCAATTTGGTGGCTGTGCGAAATGTTTCACCGTTATTCTATATCTCTGATACTATTACTGATATCACCCTGAAATTTTGTACCACCACTAGAAGGTCAGCTATGTAACTTTCACAAACCTGTTAACTACAAAACGAACATGGCGGCCAAGCGAAGTTGAAACATTTAAATTGACTTTTCTCGCGAGTTAACCATCCGAGCACAATGAAACTTGGTACATTGTAATACAATGACATTTAATTTAGTTCAATTGTTTACATAACCTGAAGATGGTGGCTGTGCACAATTTTGAAAATTTAGTTTTTTATTTCTTGTCTCTTAATCGTGCGATCGAAGTAAATCGTCATCTTATAGTACATAACTCTATGGCCTACATATATACAGTAAATATCCAACATGGTGACCATCCGATATATTTAGACGGTTCTCAATATCTACTAATCTCTGACAGCAAGCAAACTGTATGTTGATAGAGGCAATGAACATGAGTAAGATTTATGAAAATAGGCTGTGCAGTTCTTCACAGGACTACTTGGTTCTCAGTGTGTCCATTATCTGCACGATTTAAAGTACTCATCGACACTACTGAAGACATTTCATTACATGTTATCTTATTTTCTTGAAATTGATATCACTGATTCCAAGAATATAAACTAGTGGATTTTTGCTAAAAGAGAAAATTTAAATAAATTTGGGGGGTAATTTTTCAAAGATTAATCACAAAAATAATGTGCATTTTTAGGACGCGATATCTTTGCTATTTTTCAACTTAATCGAGTGATTGTTGTCGCAAATTGATCTGCTGTAAGTTCAGGATGTTGTATAGCAAAATCGTTTTTGTATCATTGATTGAGGCAAATATATTAGCTTTGTTTTAAAATTTACGTTATTTTGATTGAAAAAATAAATTAATTATGGGGGGGCGCGACCCCTAATTTCAATTTAACAGCTTCATTCTGCTTTACAATATAGTTGCATTATTTGTCTATATTTTAGTTTTTAAATGAAACTAATATCTGCATTCTAAGTGGACATTTTGACTGCCCAAGGCAAGACAAATATTGAAAGAAAAAAAAAAAGTGAGAGAAATCGTAACTTAATGTTGAGGTACACTTTTAGAGTAAAGAGTCTTACTTTTCAACTCCTAAAAACTGCCTTTTCTTTGGATTTTAGGTCAGTCTTCTGCTTTCCCATACCCGTGAGTATCTCCTACATTGTTTTAGTTCTGGCGTGGACTGTTGCAAAGCCAGATTAATGTGTCCTTTATCTGCTACACCTATGCCGTATGCGTCAAAATGACAGCTGCTGAAAAGCGTGCACACCAATCACTAAAGTGTATATAAATCAGCTAAACAACAATAAAACTAGTATGCACTATATATTTCTGGAAACTAGAGAGGACATACTGAAACGTGTCACCACTAGCCGGACAGACAGTTCTCGGGGGAGGGACCGTACGACGAATTTACCAACGAATGAGCCCGTCCTCAGGTACGCACCCTTCTTAGTCACTCCCAAGGCCGCCACAAATACCAACTGTAACAAGTCACTGTGGGCCAGACAGGCGGGCGGGGTGTATGGAGAACGCTGGCAGCCAATTAGGCCAGCTAATTAGGGGAGGCTCCTCCCCACGCAACGTTGAATAGGGTCGACCAGAATAGGCTTGAACCTACTGGGAAAGGAAAGGTGATCCAGAACATCGCTGGGAGTGGCTAGATAATTCTGGAAGGAGCAACGACTAGAACTTTCGAGACCAGAGGGCTGTCTGCATATATACGAGCAGCTGAGGTGAGCAGGCAGTTCTGCGTGGGAGCGAGCGAGTGTGAGATCGGAGTCAGTGTTAGTTGAAGCAGTTTGCCGTGCATAGCGCGAAGGGTGAAAATAAATAATGGAGGACTGTAAATAATGAAGACGGGGTGTGAAGATAAATGTGGAAATAAAATAATGTAAATAGTGACTGTGGAAGATAAATAGTGACTGCAAGAGAAACTGACTTGTAGAGATCAGTGTACATAAATAGTGACTTGTAGCTGTATAAAGTGAGATTCTGTGTATATGTGTGTGCGAGTAAATAGGCCTAATTTGTTTTAGCGTTAATTTGTGTAAATAATTTGATTTAGTGTTAATTAGTGTAATTAACATTAGTGTAAATAAAGTATCAGTGCATTATAGCCTGAACAGTATTTAACGAACCCCAAAAACGTTACAATACTATCGAATAAGACAATAAAAAAACTCGAAAATTTTCTTGAAAATGACTAATGGAAGGGTCGATGAGTACCTTAATTAATTTAACATAGTCCTACCTCTGTAAACCCGAAACCTATATATAACGGAACAATTTGCGGGTCCCATTCGATTTGATATTATTGTTGGTAATTCTCTGTTACTTTGCCACCGGGGAATTACCCCCATTTGGAAATATATTAAACTAGCTGAAGTACCCGTGCTTCGCTACGCGTCATAAATAAATTAAAATGTGAAAGTGACAGTAAAAACAGGGGATAGGCGAGGTGCTGCACAGAGGGAGATTAAGGATGGAACATTTTGTCCAACTACACCGTTCGGCGTTGACCGTGTTTTATAGCACAAATTTAGGTTTTACTCGCTAACCGTTGGAGATACCTTTCGGATAGAAAATGTAATTTTAAACCACGTATATGCCATCAAAAGTTTGGTATTTCTTAGCGTTCACTTTTTATTTGAAATGGAAATATGAAAAATTGAAACCAAAGGGTATAGTGACGTCACTAAAATGGTCGCCATCTTAAAATAGTGCAAAGTATTGAAATCAAAAGTAGTCTATATGTTAACCAGGTAAATCAACTACTTCCATGTAAAATTCATGTAAGTCGGACCAGTGGTTCTTGCAGATTGAGTAATACACAGACACACACCATCTCATTTTTAGCCTCGCTTCGCTCGCGTCATAGTCGTGTCATATTGTTATTCAATGACTTGCAGGTTTAACCCCCTTAATACCCCTTTAGAACCAGAATATCCAAAAACCCCTCCTTAGTAGACTTTTTCGACACACAACAAACATATCTCCTTCTTCTAACTTTAATAGTTTTGATTGGTCGAAGAGAGTGAACATCCAAAAATCCTTCCTTAGTGGACGTTTTCCTTCCAGAATTTCACCCCTCCCCATTGGATTTATGAAAAAAAACGGTCGAACGCCTACTTATTTTAATTATTTATTCATTTTTAAGCTGATCGAAACTCGGAGAAAATCAAACTCCTCGCCTATGTCGTTTAAGAGATACACGTTCCGTTAGGACTCTTTCAACCCCCACTTTTCATCCCTTTCACCTCATAATATACACCACATCGAAAAACCATTAGACATATGTCAGCTTATTTTTAATGATTAGTATATATGCCAAGTATCACATCCCCAAATGAAACCACTCGTGAGATATTGTTATTCAATGAAATGCACGTTTACCCCCTTAACACCTCTTTAGAACCTGAATATCCAAAACTCTTTCCTTAGTGGACGTTTTCCTCATACAAAGAACTTATCCCCAAAATTTCATGTTTCTAACTTCAATAATTTTGGCTGGGCGATGATGAGTGAGTGAGTCAGTCAGGATATTTTCTTTCATTTATTTTTGAGAATTTCACCCCTCCCCATGAATCCCTTAAATTGGATTTATGAAAAAAAAACGGTCGAACACCTATTTACTTATTTAAAGTTGTTTCCCCCCTGAGTTTGATGAGTGAGTAAGTGATTCAATCAGTTAGGACACTTTCTTTCCTGTTTTTTCCCCCCGAATTTCACTCCTCCCCATGGGCCCCTTAAATTGGATTTATGAAGAAATGTTCGAACACCTATTTACTTATTTTTAAGCTGCGTTTTCCGCTGAATTTCAAACTTATCGCCTATGTTGAATAAGAGATATAGTACACGCTCCGTTAAGAATCCTTCAACCCCCAATTTTCTCCCCTTTCACCTCATAATATACACCATATCGATAAACCCTTTGACATATGTCTGCTTATTTTGAATGCTTAGTTTATATGCCGAATATCACATCCCCAAATGAAACAACTCGTGAGATATTGTTATTTAATGAAATGCAAGTTTAACCCCCTTAACACCCCTTCAGAACGTGAATATCCAAAAATCCATCCTTAGAGGACTTTTTCGACATACAACGAACATATCCCCAAAATTTCAAGTTTCTAACTGCAATAGGTTTGCTGGGGGATGATGAGTGAATATCCAAAAATCCTTCCTTAGTGGACTTCTTTCCCCAGAATTTCATCTCTCCCCATGAGGCCCTTAAATTGGATTTATGAAAAAACGATCGAACACCTATTTACTACTTTTTCAATCTGATTTTTCTCCCTGAGATTCTTACTTTTTGCCTCTGTCTTTTAAGAGATACTTGCTCCGTTAAGAATCCTTCAACACTCACTTTTCACACATACACCTCATAATATACACCACACCGAAAAACCTTCAGACATGTGTGTTCTTATTCTTAATGATGAGTTTATATGCCTTGTATCCCATCCCAAAGGAAACCAATCGGTAGATATTGTTATTCAATTAAATGCAAGTCTACCCCCTTAACACCCCTTTAGAACCTGAATATCCAAAATTCCTTCCTTAGTGGACGTTTTCGACATACAACGAACATAGCCCCTTAATGTCATGTTTCTAACTTCAATAATTTTGGCTGGGGGATGATGAGTGAGTGAGTAAGTCAGGACATTTTCTTTCAATTATTTTTCAGAATTTCACCCCTCTCATGAACACCTTAAATTGGATTTATTAAAAAAAGAACGGTCGAACACCTATTTACTTATTTTTGAGCTGTTCTTTCCCCCTGAGTTTGATGAGTGACTGAGTTAGGACACTTTCTTTCCTGTTTATTCCCCCAGAATTTCACCCCCCTCCAAGGGCCCCTTAAATTGGATTTATGAGAAAACGGTCGAACACCTATTTACTTATATTCTAAGCTGTCTTTTCCCGACGAATTTCAAACTTCTCGCCTATGTCGTTTAAGAGATACACGCTCTGTTAAGAATCCCTCAACCCCCAATTTTCACCCCTTTCACCTCATAATATACACCACATCGATAAACCTTTAGACATTTGTCTGATTATTTTAATGATTAGTTATATACCGAATATCACATCCCCAAAGAAACAACTCATGATATATCGTTATTCAATGAAATGCAAGTTTACCCCCTTAACACCTCTTTAAAACCCGAATAACAAAAATCATTCATTAGTTGACGTTTTCGACATACAGCGAACATATACCCAAAATTTCATGTTTCTAACTTTAATAGTTTTCGCTAGGCGTAATGAGTGAGTGAGTCAGACAGGACATTTTCTTTCAATTATTTTTACAAGAATCTCACCCATCCCCATGGGCCCCTTAAATTGGATTGATGAAAAAACGCTTGAACACCTATTAACTTATTTTTAAGCTGTCTTTTTCCCCTGAGTTTGATGAGTGAGTGAGTTAGTCAGTCAGTTAGGACACTTTCTCTCCTTTCCCTCCCCCAGAATTTCACCCCGCCCCATTGGCTCCTAAAATTAATTTATGAAAAAACGGTGGAACACCGATTTACTTATTTTTTAAGCTGATTTTTTTTCGCTGAGTTTCAAATTTCTCGCCTATGTCGTTTAGGAGATAGGCCAACACGCTTCGTTAGGAATCCTTCAACCCCCAATTTTCACCCCTTTCACCTCATAGTAATACACCACATCGAAAAACCCTTAGACACATGTCTGCTTATTTTTAATGATTAGTTTATATGCCGAGTATCACATCCACACATGAAACCACTCGTGAGATATTGTTATTCAATGAAATGCAGGTTTAACCCCCTTAAGACCCCTTTAGAACCTGAATATTCAAAAATCCTCCCTTAGTGTATGGTTTTGACATACAACGAACATATCCCGAAAATGACATGTTTCAAACTTCAATATTTTTGGCTGGGCGATGATGGGTGAGTGAGTCAGGACATTTTCTTTCATTTTTTTTTCTTCAGAATTTCACCCCTCCCGATGAACCCCTTAAATTTGATTTATCAAAAAACTGTCGAACTCACGTATACTTATTTTTAAGCAGTTTTTCCCCCTGAGTTTGAAGAGCGAGTGAGTCAATCGGTTAGGACACTTTCTTTCCTGTTTTTTTTTTACCCAGAATTTCACCCCTCCCCATGGGCCCCTTAAATTGGATTTATGAAAAAACGATCAAACACCTATTTACTTATTTTTTGCTGATTTTTTTCCGCTGAGTTTCAAACTCCTCGCCTATGTCGTTTAAGAGATACAGGTTCCGTTAGGAATCTTTCAACCCCCACTTTTCTCCCCTTACACCTCATAATATACACCACATCGAAAAACACTCAGACCCGTGTCTTCTTATTTTTAATGATGAGTTTATATGCCGAGTATCACATCCCCCAATGAAACCAATCGGGAGATATTGCTATTCAATGAAATGCAGGTCTACCCCCTTAACACCTCTTTAGAACCTGAATACCCAAAAATCCTTTCTTAGTGAGCGTTTGCGGTCCTTGAGGAAGCTGCATACCAAATTTCATTCCAATCCGTTGGGTTGTTTCTGAGATTTCGTGATGAATGTGTGAGTGAGTGTGTGAGTGGTATTTGACAAATATCTAGTAGATAGTGTCAAGTCTTTGTTATGCTATACTCGGTTGACAGTGCTTTGTGAGCAGTTGAGTAACTAACGGGATTTCAAGTAAAGATCCTCATTTTCTATACCGGTAGTGCAGAGCGCAAATGGCATCCAGTCGGCCGTGTCTCGACTTGAGCTATGTTGCCATGGAAACGTCCTGCCTTGCCATTCCTTCATGAGTTAATTTTATGATTTGATTAGCCTGTGCTTGAGTGCAAAAGGGCCGAAATCAGAAGAATGAGAAAGACTATCGAAAATGCATGAAGCCAGCGGTTCCTTCTGGGTCCTAAACTATGTGTATGCAAAATTTGGTTGAGATTGGTGGAACGGTGTAGATTTGTATACGGAACCAACCCACCCACATACATACATACAGACTTTCACTTTTATATATAAGATGAATGAATGATCCGTTGAAGGCAATGTTTACTGTACGACTCCCGGAAGGAAATGCGTAAGCACGTCCAAGCTAACAACAACGATTCCTTTGCTCGGCAGACTTTAACTTCACACCTTACCTTCAATGTACAGACCTTAACACTCGATGGTCGTTTTTGTATCTCTGTCTATTAAGACGATTGCTTTCCAAATGCTATTCGGTTTTCTAATGAAGAATAATTGTGAGCGCATTTGAGATGCGGTCCCTACGGAGAGGAGAAACAAAGCAGCGAACGCGGACCCATCAAGAGCAAATATATTCAACAGAAGGTAAGATGAAATAGCTTCCAAACCGAGAAAACAAAATTGGTAGCAGTCTGTGTAGAATTGAATTTCCTTAAAGCAATGGAAGCGATGGGCAAAGAGATTCACGGAAATGTAACACATCGCTGGCAAGAACCTGTACAATACGTGCAAGCATTGCAACCCACTTCAATTTAATTGCTAGGAATAGATTCAATCATGTTTCATTACACTTCAGTACATCAAGGCACGTGCTAAGCTATGCTACTTCCGGTCGCACTGCACGTATACACCACACGCAATAATCAAACATGATTTTAAAAATCAATTCTTCTATATACTGTAGGATATAAACATCAAATCTATAATCTAGTGTTTTAAGGGGCCTAACATCTAGGTTATCGGCCCCTAATGAAATGAAGATGGGGTATGAACACGAAAATGGCTTATATAAAACAGAGAGTGAGCGTTAACAATTACAGTATGTCTACAAAAAAGGAATCTGTTGACATCGAATATTCTGTAGGTTTAGGTATTAGGTAGTCATTTTTGAAAGCCTTTGTCTGAAGCGTGGCGCTCTATGGAAGTGAAACTTGGACTATTGCTGCAGCAAAAAAGAGGAGAATTGAAGCGTTTGAAATGTGGTGTTACAGGAGAATGATGAACATCAGATGGGTAGATAGGGTTACAAACGAAGAGGTATTAAGACGAGTGGGAGAGGAGAGATGTTTTTCGCGACTGCTAATGAAGAGAAGAGGTAGGTTGGTAGGACACTTAGAAAGACACCCAGGAATACCAAGCTTAGTTATGGAAGGAAGGGTCGAGGACAAGAACTATAGGGGTAGACCATGGTTGGAATATGTTAAACAGATTGCCTCGGATGTAGGGTGTGGTAGCTATGTAGAGATGAAACGATTAGCTCAGGTCAAGGAGGAATGGAGCGCGGCACCAAACCAGTCGAAATACTGAAGACTCAAACAACAACATGTCTTATTTGGATTAAAGAAGAGAAGACATGGCCGATGAAAAACAATGAAGCAAATAAGGCAATTTCAACAACAGTAAAAACATAAAACAGGAGATAGCTAAACTAAAAGTCTCAAATTAAGTTACAAGGACACACTCTCCCTCATGAACCGGATGACGAGGAGTGGGTGTCCTTCGCAAATCAGCCAGAGAGTACACCCAGAGGGAGCTTCTCAATGACAGAGGCGACATCTTCTATACATTTACAGTTCGTAGTGCAGATTCAACAAGTTGTTCCGTGAAGAAATATACAGCCTATTTTCATATATCCTACTTAAGTTAACTGCCTCTATCAACATACAAAATTTCAGTTTGATTGCTGTAATAGATATTGAGAACCGACTAAATATTGCGGATGGTCGCCATGTTGGATTTTTAAATGTATAGGCCATAGAGTCATGTACTGCCCCCGTAAAATGAATTATAAGGGATGAAAATGGGAATAATACATTTTTCTTTTCGAAGCCCATGATAAAATTTAACCAAGGAAAATGATGGCTGGAACTTGGCAGAAACCAGTCGTGAGGCGACGTCGAGCTAGGAGGGAAATTCCGTCACTTAATAGTATTGCGCAATGGAAGTTTCGAGAAGCTTGGAATCGACCTAGCAACAGTGAATATTCCCAGGATTTGTTTAGATAATGTTATAAATTATCTCATTGGATATGAGCTTACAGCCAATAGGAAGAAGTTTTAGAGAAGACGGGAGTTCCAGCAACTAAATTTTTATGGATATTTAATTCATTTAAGCCCTTAAAGAATGAATTTACATATTGGAAAAGAGAAGAATATGATAATAAAATATTGGAAATATTTTATAAGTCAATAGCAGGTCGCTATTGGAAGAAATAAGCAATTTGCTAGAGCCCTCGCGAATTCGAGAGGGAAATCGAAAAGGACGGCTAAAATCGGTTGACTTGGAGGGGAGCCGCCAAGCACCGAGGCTGTTGTGTATCTGAACGTCGAAGAGGTCAGACGTGTGAAATTGGAGTAGAAAGGAGTTCCGAGTGTTTCACCGGTCTAGTAGAAGGTGACCCGTGGAGACAAGGCTTGAGCGAGAGAGGAATCAGGAGACGACCGCGCCTTGAATCTAGGTGAAGTTGCGAGGTTTACATTTACCGCATTAACTTCGGTCTGATCGACTTCAGAGAATTCATTTCAACTACGTTTTGTAGCTGACTAGCAGATCCTGTATATTGCAAACTTACAGAAGTTTGGGATAATTATTTCAGCAATTATAAGCAGTTTTGTGAAGCGCGAGAAAAGTGTTTTTCTCCAGCGCGATACGACACTTTGTCCGAGCGACTGCAGCTCGGGCACCAGCCACCCGTGAGTACGAGTGTGTATTACTATTGCTTGTGTGGAATTGTATTACAACACTTAGGTTGGAGATGTATTCCATAGTGAAGAACAATATTCAGTCTAGCATTATGAAGATTATTATGGACTAGATTATTATGTGCGCCAGGAGTATAGGCAGATAGAAGAAATTTAGGCAGCGATGGAGCTTCGTTAGAGGAGACTGTTCGTGAATGTCTACTTAGTGAGCAATCATGAGACTCGATGCACAACTCCATTCTAGTGCATTCTGGTCAAACGTGAGCTCAACATTAACATCAGCGACTACAGAACGATGTTCAGATTCCATCTACATGAATGTTCGTTATACGAGTGAGGTCCAAGACTTTCTCTTAAAATGCATTTTGAAGTGAAAGCAGAACTATCGACGCTACTCACTGTTATAATGAGACTATGCTGTGACGGAGATAGAAGAAGCATCAAGATTTTCAAGAGGTCCAGGGTTATCCCGGTCAAAATGAAGATGATGATTGGAGGCCCGCAGTTCGATTCCGGTCGGAGCTTGCTGTTTCCAGTGGGGGAATTCGTTCCTTTCTTGAGGTCACGAGTTCGTGGAGACGAACTAGGATCCAGCCCAGATATTTGGGAGATGTAACATCAGAGTATTTTGTTATACTCTATCTTGATCTTCTAGACTTCGAGACCAGGTAGCAGTGTTCACTAACCTTGTAGTTAGAGCTTGTAGTGACATTTACTGAGCAAATCCTTTATCCATTTTTCGATACAGTATTTATGTACTCCATGTATAGCATATTTAGCCTATTTTCAATTTTGAAAAAATAGGCTTATGAGATGACCTTTTGTCCGTGTGTGTATGCGTGTGTGTGTGTGTGTGTGTGTGTGTGTGTGTGAGAGAGAGGTGTGTGTGTGTGTCCCCCTAATAAATTCTAAACGGCAGGAGCGATTTCAATGAAACTCGGTAAGTTCGTAGCACTATTCCGGGCGACCCCGACCGTGCCCTTCAAATTTTGTTACGTCTCACCAATCCAACATGGCAGCTGTGCGAAATATTTCACCAGCATTCAATATCTCCGAAAATATCCCGATATCACCCTGGAATTTATTACGGTGATAAAGGGAACTACTAGAAGTTCACCTATGTGACTTTTGAAAAACTGGTAACTACAAAACCAACATGGTGGCCAAGCGAATTTGCGACATTTAATTCGACGTTTCTCGCGATTTAACCAAACAAATGCAATAAAACATGGTACAGTATATGTTAATACACATTGTAATGCACCGACATCTAACTTCGTTCAATTGTTTACATAACCACAAGATGGCGGCTATGCAAGTTATTTCACCGGCATTCTATATCTCTGAAACTATTAGCGGTATCACCCTGAAATTTTGTATGGAGATAAAGGGCACTACTGGAAGTTCATCTATAAGACTTTCAAAACCGGATAACTATAAAACGAACATGGCGACCAAGCGAATTAGAAAATTTCAAATAGACTTATTTCGCGATTTAATGTTCCAAACGCAATGAAATCTGGTACAGGAAATGTTTATACACATTGTAATACACTGGTATCTAATTTAGTTCAATTGTTTACATAACCTCAAGATAGCGGCTGTGCGAATTTTAAAAGTAAGTTTTTATTTCTTGTGTCGTATTCATGCGATCGAAGTGAAAGTTTGATTAATGAACCTACGCAATAATTTTCCTATAATGGTACATGACTCTATGGCCTAAACATTTAACAAACCAACATGGTGACCATCCGAAATATTTAGACGGCTGTGAATATCTACGAATCTATTATAGCAATCAAACTGAATTTTTTGATGTTCATAGGGGCGATGAACTTAAGTTCACCTATAGGACTTTAAATAACCTGGTGATCACAACATCCAACATGGCGGCGACGCGAAGTATATATATATATTCACATGGACGTTTCTCGCAATTTAACCATCCGAGTACAGTGAAACTTGGTACAGTAAAACCTTATACGAATGTTAATCCACTGGCATCTAATTTATTTCAATTATTTCCATAACCACAAGATGGCAGCTGTGCGAAATTTTAAAATCTCCTTGTTACTTCTTGTGTCGTAATCATGCGATAGAAGTTTGAATGCTACACGTACACAATAATCTTCATGTAACAGTACATAACTCTGGGACCTACATATATAAAATAAAACATGGCGACCATCCGTAATATTTAGGCGGTTCTCAATATCTACGAATCTATTACAACAATCAAACTGAAATTTTGTATGTTGATAGTGACAGTTAACATAAGTAGGATATATGAAAATAGGCTGTAGAGTTCTTCACGGAACTACTTGTTATTCTTCGAATATATTATAGTGATCGTCTAGTGATGCTATTATCTTCGTTTGTTAGGAATCCAGTTTCTGAACTGAGATTATTTACTTGTTCGAGGAACAAGATTTTGTCATTTCCTTTAAGGAACAGTAATTTATTTTCGACGTTTTTGTATTCATTTTGAAGACAGGTCATAGACATTTTCGTCTATGTTACCCATTAAATTATTTTTTATTAGTTTAATTTGGGCAATTTATCCGTCGAGAAGAAACGTCAAGAAAGAAGATCTTGGTAGTGATATATTGTGAAATATCATGTCACACTGTGGAAAAGAAACATTTAACGTGGACACGATTATTATCGTCAGAACTCATAGACATTCATTCTGAATGAAGAGAATACGAATATGAAGAAAGCTTTGAACTTTCAGTCAATTAATTTATTTGAAGCTAGAATCTTCTTGGAAGATTATTTATCATCCGACGTTAGGGTAGTTATCGTTTGATATCCTCGTCGTGATAAATTCTTGTTGGACACAAACACATAGATATGATGTTGTGATTAATTACTTACGAGGAGTAATATCATGTCACGTTGTAGACATAATATTCCTTCTTCGATTAAAGTCGGACCCAGATGTGTGAGGATGAGATGTAGTATTTTTTATTAAATGTATGCACGACAGTTTATTCTTATCAGAGTATCTTTTCAAGAGTATTAAGTGAGGAGGTTCAGTATCGTGAATTCCAGAGGTCGTTAAGTTGTATAAATTATTAATATAACAATTGTTGTTATTGTTCATCAGACCAGCGATTGTGGTGACAACGCTGTGAAATTATGCCCTTTTGAAAGAATGCCATGTTGATAGAAGTGGAGTAGATAACCCTTTGATAGTGTTTTTTTTTTGTGTATTTCCGTATGTAGTTGACATACGAGGTTATTGCGAAGTGTGTTCCGCATTTTATAGTACAGTCATTGCGTGGGCATGACTAGTGTTGGCAAAGGCATTTAGACTGTTAGTAGAGAGTACTCCTTATTTTGTTATACACGACATGGAATTTAGATAGGACAGGAAGGTTCACGGTTGAAATTGGAACAGGAAATTGATGATGACAGCTGGTGTGCTATACTTTTATCGAGATTATTAAACCAGACTTGTAACAGCATATGTTTCACCTTTTGTGGTCGAATGTATTAAATATATTTTGACACCAGATCAGATAGGAGAGACTAATGGTGGTTATTTATGGTCGTGTAAAAGATATTAAAGATCACAGTTCACTGTATTTGACATAACTGCTAGATCAGAGCGCAGGCTCGACTGTATTTAGACGCTTTTACTTTGGAAGGACTGTAGCTGGTGCTATAAGCGTCATTATAAATTCTTTTAGTGTTAATCTGTATTATTTATCAATCGAGTGTATAACGTGTTAAGAATAGGAAGTTTACGTTTGTTTAACGTAAGGATTAGAGTGTGAATGAGTATGTGATTGCATGTGGTTTGTTTCTTGTTCAGTGCGAATGAAATGAACTCCATTGGGACGTCACAATGCGAGAGTGTGAATGTTAGTGTGTACAGAAGTTTTATGCCAGTAGCATGTAGGATTTGAGTGCAGTTCACGCATTTGTCTGATGTGAATCTGCCATCGTTATGAAGAACTCGTTTCCAACCAAGGCCATAGCACGGCCAGGCCAAGCAAATGGAGAGAGATGTGGCGAACCAACCGGCTCGTTCTTTTTCTTTTGTTTTAACCAGTCAGACTGGGAATGTAGCGGTGAATGTTATGTCATCAGACACGTGGCAGTGATCGCGTGCGCCGAGCGCCCATATGTGTTTGGGAGCGTGCCATAAGAATGTTAATACTCCGAGGTGTGTAATTGTTGTACAGCTTGTTGTATGTACCCAAGCTACACCAAATTTTGTCATTATGTTGATTGAACGCTGTTCTGTCAGTGTCGTGAGAGTGGAGATGAACGAATGGGAGTGTGTTTTTTATTTTGTAGTGTGAATGTTTAGCTTTAGTTTACATTTGTTATTAAATTGTTTAGTTTTATTAGAAGCCGTGTTGTCGTGAATTATTTTAGATATAAGGAGATGCAACTGTGAAACCCATTTTAGGTCCAGAGAAGCTGACCACGAGATTCCCGAGATTAAGGTAGGTGTTTTACCGCGAGCTAGGTGTATTTTTCATGTATTTCACAGTTGTATTGTAATTTCCGCCACGTATATTCGCGAGGGTCTAGTAGGAGGTAGATCATTGACTTGTATTTTGCGCCGGAGCAGTCAGGGTCTACGAATCCAGCCGTTGCTTAGGATATCCAACAGACCACCTCTAGAATATACGGGGACAGTACCATTAAAGGAAAATTATTGCGTAGGTTCATTATTCAAACTTTCACTTCGATCGCATGATTACGACACAAGAAATAAAAACTTAATTTTAAAATTCGCACAGCCGTCATCTTGAGGTTATGTAAACAATTGAACTAAATTAGATACCAGTGCATTACAATGTGTATAAATATTTCCTGTACCAGATTTCATTGCGTTTGGAACATTAAATCGCGAGAAAGTTCTATTTAAAATTTTCAAATTCGCTTGGCTGCCATGTTCGTTTTGTACTTAACCGGTTTTTGAATGTCTTATAGATGAACTTCCAGTAGTTCCCTTTATCTCCGTACAAATTTTCAGGATGATACCGCTAATAGTTTCAGAGATATAGAATGCCAGTGAAATATTTAGCACATCCGCCATCTTGTGGTTATGTAAACAATTGAATGAAGTTAGATGTCGGTGCATTACAATGTGTATAAACATATACTGTACCAAGATTTATTGCGTTTGGTTGGTTGAATCGCGAGAAACGTCTTTTTAAATGGTCAAATTCGCGTGGCTGCCATGTTGGTTTTGTAGTTACCAGTTTTTCAAAAGTCACATAGATGAACTTCTACTAGTTACCTTTATCACCGTAAGAAATCCCAGGGTGATATCGCGAATAGTTTCGGAGATATTGAATGCTGGTGAAATATTTCGCACAGCCACCATGTTGGATTGGTGAGACTTAACAAAATTTGAAGGGCACAGTCCGGGTCGCCAGGAATAGTGCTATGAACTTACCGAGTTTCATTCAAATAGCTCCAGCCGTTTAGAAATGATTAGGGACACACACACACACATGCACACACACACACACGGACAAAAGGTGATCTCATAATCCTTTTTTTTTTCTTTCAAAATTGAAAATAGGCTAACAAATGAGTGACGGCGTGAACCGTCTAAACAAAATCCTTCATGCGTTCATATACCACTCATCTGATTGCTATGAAACTTTGGTGAGTTGTTGTGCACGCTCCCACGAATGTTTGTACATTAGTAAATCCATTTTACAATAGATTAGAGCCAGTTAAAAGAAATTGAAAAAAAATTGTTTATCCAAAAGCATTTCAACAAACTAAATTACAACGCCAACACTGCCTTTGATTGGTTTTACAACGCATTGCATGCCGGGTACAGTTTGTATAAGAATACAATCTTGTGCATTCTTTACGAATTTTCATAGAGTTTCGCGTTCTTTTCGTGAGTCAGACTGTTTCAAGAGGAATGCGTTAAGAAATTAAATTTTGGTCTATCTGTCCGCTCGCGTACATCTCGAGAACCACTGCAAAGATCAATATAACATTTGCTATTTGTATCAACCATACGCATGGTGTCAATAATTCACCGTAACACTCATTAAAGGGGGAAACCCCTTGATTGGTTTTACAACGCATTGCATGCCGGGTACAGTTTGTATAAGAATACAATCTTGTGCATTCTTTACGAATTTTCATAGAGTTTCGCGTTCTTTTCGTGAGTCAGACTGTTTCAAGAGGAATGCGTTAAGAAATTAAATTTTGGTCTATCTGTCCCGTCGCGTACATATCGAGAACCACTGCAGAGATCAATATAACATTTGCTATTTGTATCAACCATACGCATGGTGTCAATAATTCACCGTAACACTCATTAAAGGGGGAAACCCCTTGAAGTATACGCTAAGTACACGTTCATTGAACCATCTTTGGTACTAACCGTCCTAAACCGATCATAGAATCGCGTACTCCAACTTCAGTGTAAGCCATCAGCGAGTACAGATCTTTGCGTTTAAATAGTCTTCTGCTGTTTACGTGAAAAGGAGTAGCACCGTTCTGGAGCGTCATTTACCAAGATTTGCGTAGCTCCCGTTTTTATATAGCCTATCTAGCATGATTCTAATATGTTATCATATCCTCAATAAATTAGTGAAGACACATGGTTAAGCGCCGTGTGTATATTGGTCTGTTCAGTAGGTGGTGGGAAGGGGTATTAGCTATCGGGCGAGGTTGGTAACACCTGACGGGACGCACACGTGGCTGTAATAGATTAGTAGATATTGAGAGCCGTCTAAATATTTCGGATGGTCGCCATGTTGGATATTATATATCTAGGCCATAGATGACGATTATTGCGTAGGTTCATTATTCAAACGTTGACTTCGATCGCATGATTAGGACAATAGGAATAAAAACTTAATTTTAAAATTTGGCACAGCCGCCATCTTGAGGTTATGTAAACAATTGAACTCAATTAGACGCCAGTGCATTACAATGTGTATAAACATTTCCTGTATCAAGTTTCACTGCCTTCGGATTGTTAAATCGCGAGAAAAGTGTATTTAAATGTCTCAACTTGGCTTGGCCGCCATCTTTGTTCTGTACTTAACAGGTTCTTGAAGGTTACACAGGTGAACTTCTATTAGTACCCTTTATCACCGTACAAAATTTCAGGGTGATATCAGTAATGGTTTCGGAGATATAGAATGCCAGTGAAATATTTCGCACAGCCGCCATGTTGGATTAGTAAGTTCTAAAACGTTGTATTTTAAGGTATCTTGAGGCTAAAACATGTAAACAATATGTTTAATTAGAATTGTCATAATTTTAAAAAAATACTAATTTTGGTCCTGATTTGGTCTCTCCTTAACTACGGTAGCAGTTCGAAGATAAATGTGACATTCAAGTTAGTTATTGGGCCGGAACAGCGAGGTCATCCGCCCTGTTATTTATACAACTAAACTCCTCTTATTTGCTTTGCTATGCTTCTTTCTTTACAAGGGCTTCTTTTGACAGACCCTTCCAAATATGGAATGTCTAATTCCGTCATTCCTGTGTCATGTGCATCATTTTGGTCATTATAGTGCCAACTTATCAACTTAATTCACGCCTGTTGTTTAGGTGACTTCGGTGGCGTAGTTGATAGCATGCAAAGCTTCTATGTCCAAGGTCGCGGGTTCAAACCCGGATGAAGTCGTCGGACTTTTTAACAGCGTTAAAAATCCCTCAGTATGCCTTCCTTCGGAGGGGAAGTAAAGCCGGCGGACCCATGTCGTAGATTTGTGACATGTAAAAGAGCCTTCCACTAACTAAAACTTGTATGAATCAAAATTTGTAGGTTAGGTTTGATTAATTCTCTGAAGTTCCAACATTCGTCACCAGGCACTGGTTGCGATGGCATTTAGTAGTAGCGAAGTCCACAGCTAGGTGTCGTGGACGGTAGCAATTAGTAGAGAAAGTAGGAACTACTTGAGATTATTGTCTTCAGTTGTTACTTGAATTTAAAAAAGTCCTCTCGGCACGCCGGAAGGCGGAGGTAGATTTCATCGAGCAAACTTGGGGATAGGCGAAAATAGGCACAATATGCACGTTTTCGCAGAAGGATCAGACCTCATTTATTGCGAGAAAATATTTTATAATTGGAGCTTAATTAACTTTGTTTTTCGTCATTTTAAACATGTTATTGTCTTATGGGGACGGTAACCTTCTTGTCATTTGGGGTACATTTTTATACTTGTGGTCACACTGTCCTCAAGCAAGGTTTCAACACTGATGTGTAACTATGTAACGGTCTGTTACTTCTTCACGCAAAATTATATCTCCCGCAGAGATTTTGGTTGGTTCCTCAGTTTAGGGACTGCGTCAACACGGTCATGTAACCCCGTGTACTTTTGGTGAGTGTAGAATCTGTCTAATAAACAGTGTGAATTGTGATGGCTGTATTAGTCTGTAATTCAGGTAAGGACTGCGGACGGTCAATTTCAAGCAGTAGTTCCTAATGTTGCTACCAGATTCTACCGTCAATGACACCTAGCTCTCAACTTGGTTACGAGATGCCACCGCAACCAGCAACTCGCAACGAACGTTGGATCTTCCCTCCAAAGGAAAGCATACTGAGGGATTTTTAGCGTTCTTAGAAAATCCGACGTCTTCGGCCGGCTTTGAACCCGCGAACTTGGGCATAGAAGTTCAGCATACTACCAGTTACGTCACCGAGGCCGCTTCTCACTTAGTCAGATGGAAAACTGATCTAGTGCAAGTGCGTTGTCATGGCAACGTCTGATGGCTCATCCCTCATCAATTTAGTAGTGTTGTCATGGCAACCTCTGATAGCTCTTGGCATTTTCTTATAATTCCGAAATCATTTTTCTCATCCCTTGGCGTAATGGTGGGTCATATCAAAAATTCGTTCAGACAAACGTTTTAGGTAATTATTAGGGGAATATTTTCCATTTTGTACGGTTTTGATATTGTGCCTATTAAGAGAGATATGATTAATGTTTCCCGAAAAACCCACTTTTTCCACCCCTTTTGTCAATGGTTGGTGCTATCAAAAAACTTATTTGACATAAATTTTTGCCACTTATCCGACACATATTATGAACTTTGAATGGATTCGATATTTCACGTATTAAAAGAGTTATAGCGAAATTTCACTTTTTCGTAAAAAAAAACCATTTTCACCCCCTTCGACCGATTTTGCCGATTAACGAACTCGACCGAGATTTTAATGGGATACTTATTATGTAAAACATTCAAACTGATTGGGGAAAATTTACGGTAGTTATCGTGTCCACAAGAAACTGATATATGTATATATATATATATATACATAAATTATATATAAACTTTTTAACTGACGGTGGTTTTGGGTTCTAGGGGATGTGAAACGTGAAGATATGTCAAAATTTTCCGGAAGTCGAAACATGGTACCCATTGCAATACACACTAATACAGTCATCACAATTAACACCGGTTATCAGACACACCAAAGTACACTGGGCTACATGACCGCGTTGTCGCAGCCCCTAAACTGAGGAATCAACCAACCTGTTTTTTGAATTGAAGTCTGCCCTACAAGAACGTTGTGTATCAAAAATTGAGCATGTTGAGATTTTCCGTCAAGAAGGTTGGATATCATCTTACCGACACATTGCAAACGTAATATTACTCAATTTCTAAAGAAATCACAGATAATTTTGGTTCGAAAGTTGGCTTCCCTGCAAGAAAGTTGTATATCAAAGATGGCGGAGTTTGGCAATTTGAATGTGTCACCAAGCTCATCTTTAGCACTGAATAAGAGCAGCAAGAGGATGATGTGCGCAAAGCTTATACATCGTCCAAGTCAGGTAAGAGAAGAACGTTGTATCTGGGTGGCAGTATAGCACTTCGAGGAACGTGTTTGTACGTAATCCCTTGATTATCACAATATTATTTTTAGCCTATTTTCATTTATGAAACAAGTAGCCTTTTGAGATCACCTTTTGTCCGTGTGTGTGTATGCGTTTGTGCGTGTGTGTCCCCCTTATAAAATCCAAACGGCTGATCCGATTTCAATGAAACTTGGTAAGGTCATAGTACTATTATGTCCGACTCAGACCATGCCCTTCACAATTTATTACGTCTCACCAATCCAACATTCACCGACATTCTATATCTCCGAAACTATTACTGATATCACCGTGAGATTTTGTACTGTGATAAAGGGCACCACTAGAAATTCACGTATGAGACTTTCAAAAAGCTGTTAAGTACAAAACTAACATGATGGTCAAGCAAAATTGAAATATGTAAATCGACCTTTCTTGCGATTTAACCACCCGTGCGCAATGAAGCTTGGTACAGCAATTTTTAATACACATTGGAATGCACTGACATCTAATTTAGTTCAATTGTTTACATAACCTCAAGATGGCGGCTGTGCGAAATTTTAAAATTAAGTTTTTATTTATTTTGTTCTAATCACGCGATCGAAGTCAACGCTTGAATAATGAACCTACGCGATAATCGTCATCTAATAGTATGGCCTACATAACATGGTGACCATCCAAAATATTTAGACGGTTCTCAATATGCCCATTTTATTTTCTTGTTTTGCGTGTGACTTGTGAGCAATAACATATATATATATATATATATATATATATATATATATATATATATATATATATATCTGAGCATTATTTTTCTTTATTTTGTATCCATAGAAAATGGCTTGTGATATACAACTTTCTTGCTGGAAAACTGCACTAAAATCATGGTGAGCCCTACATGTTGCCATTTAAGAAAAATATAGTCCCTTAGTGTTGGAAGAGGGACTGCAATTTTAATGTATAGACGTGTATATAACATATTTCCGAATTAGATTAGGCACATAACGTTTTCTTTTAATACTAAAAAGTTAACAAATTTGATATACAACGTTCTTGAAGGGCATGCTACAATTAATTAATAAATGCAAATTTGTTAACTTTACGTTCTCTGGATTGTAGGCTAATCCCTTATGCTCTCCCAACGTTCCTATTCAGTCTTAGCGCCTCATGTAACTCCTGATTCCTTTTCTTCGAGTGTTTGGTGGTGCCATTTCTGTTCTCCCATTGTGAAGTGACCAAGTTACTCTATTGATGATGTGTGTAGCGGTCATAGCACAAAATATCCCTTTTAATAAGCTACTTTCTGAATCGTTTTGCATAAATATACAAACGAAAACATTCCTAATGAATCTACGCTGGGGAGAAGCTATCTTGAACCCCAGTATCAACATGGTACAGATACCGGCGTTCAGCTATGCACAGCGGTAGGAGAGGGGTGTAGAGTGGTGCGAATACTCCTCTCTGAGAATATTGACGCGCGTAACAGTAGGTTCTCACAAACACAAAGACACGCTGCAGTAGCACCCTGGGGGTGTGCAGAGCTACCTGCCGGTAACTGTAGCATTTCTATTTTCACAACACGGTGTATTGAACAAAGCACGGGAATTATTTATTATTACTTTCTTCAGAGAATGCGTGCAGACTTTTAACAAAAAGTTCCGTGACGAACTAAAGAGCCTACTTTTCTTAAAATTTAAGATTCATGCCAATGATTAATCTATATGGACCTATCTAGAATAATGACGAAATTAAGTTGGTAATATCAAAATTTCTAATTAGTTCGAAATACTGTATACCTGGCATAATGCAGCCTAATAGAGGACTACTGAATATATTCTTAGTTCCATCTCTTAAGGTACAGAATACAAAATTTGGTTGAAGTCCAATGGATAGCATGGCCGTTACATGCAGTTAAACATTGGAACTAATAGCGCGCGTAAAATCATGTTGGCAACAATGACATACATTTATTGGTCAGAAATAATCTGAAATAATATGATCTATTGTTGTGTCAATTTTGAATGAAAGAATAGTATAGAAGTTACATGCATTTTAAAATTGGACCTATCAGCAGGCTTAGAATCATGTTGGCAGCACTGACGTATATTAGTTACTCCAAATTAATCTAGAATGCCAGGTACTATACGTGTGCAAAGTTTAGGGCTATTGGCTCGCATACTTTCTGATATAACGATATTCGGGTAACAAAAATAGAGACAGTATTTATTAACAGTTGGCAGCCCTGGATGCTCCTAAATATAGGCATAGTCATAACTGTTATGGTACACATAACACACACGAAATTTGGTTGAAATCCAAATGATAGTATAGAAGTTACGTGTATTTAAAGTTGGACCTCTCAGCAGGCTTAGAATCATGTTGGTAGCACTGACGTATATAAGTTACTCCAAATTAAAATAGAATGTCAGGTACTATTCGTGTGCATAGTTTAAAGCTGTCTGCATGCATACTTTCTGATATATTGGTATTTGGATAAAAACAATAGGGAGTGCATTTATTATCAGTTGGCAGCCCTGGCGGCTCTATAGAATATGCTCATTTATATCTGTGTATGTACACATAGTACATACGAAATTTGGTTGAATTCCAATTGATAGTGTAGAAGTTATATGCATTTATAAATTGGACTTATCAGCAAGCTTATAATCATTTTGGCAACACTGCCATGTATGGCCTCCTGGAAATTAAACTGCAATATTATTATGTATGCGTGTGCCAATTTTGAAATTGCTCCCATTAATACCTTCCAAGATATCCAACATGGAGCTCAAATTTCAATTGCGATCTTTCAGCAGTTGGTAGCATTGGCATCATTTTCAAATATGGCCGTGAGATATTCAGGCATAGATCTTTACTCCTACCAAATTTTGTTTCGATTGCTGCAGCCGTTTAGGAGTTGATAGGGAGGGACACACACACAGCCAGACAGACAGAAGGACAGACAGACAGACACACATTTGCCCGATCTCATAAGTCTACTTTTTCCTCATTTTTGCAAAATGTGAAAAGTAGGCTAAAAATGGCAAATACTAGATCCGTATTGATTGATAGTCCGCCTGATCAGTAGGCTACTAAGGGAAGACGTACATCAATGATTCCATCCTCAGCGTGGAACATATTACACCTTAAAAACTAATTGTCAAAGAATGGACATACTTACAAATACTGTTAATTTAAAATAATGAAAAACTTGTAATTCATGTGCAATTAGACAATCTACTTTAAAATACTAAGTTGATATTCTATTAGTATTTAGAAAAATATATTAATAGGAGACCTCTCTTTTCGAATGTAGATATTGTTCTGTCTCGGGGTAGGAGGGATGAGACGAGCAAGCTGTGTTAGTGTCCAATTTAGGGGTAGTTTCCAAAAGGTGCGAGTTTCCACGTAAATGGGGAAATCGCGAGTGTAGGTGTTTGTTAAAGGATGTGGGGAATTGGGGTTGTAGCTCTACGGGGTGTGATCGGTCCTTAAGGGATGCGCGATCAAGATGGGATTAATTGCAACGCTGAACAAACAGCTGCAAGTGTGCTGTGAGCCTACCTGCTGAGTCGTCTATACTGCCTGGCCGCTCGAGTACTCTAATGCAGACACAATGGAAGTCCTTACTTAGCACCTCTCAGATTGACGGTCACGGGCAATTAAGAATGTCAGAGGGGGAGTAAGGATGTGAAGGCAAATGTAAATGATGACAAAAGTGTAGATTACTGATCAAGGGTTTATTTGATCAGTGTTTGTGTTTAGTGCAGTACCTCTCAGTGTGGGACAGTGTGAAACAATTTGGTTATCAAAGTACAATGTCAATGTACGTGTGAAAGGAGGCATTACAATTATGTGTAAGGATAGCTGAGCACACTCTTACCTGAGGGTGACTTGGACCGGAACGCAGTCGAACTGAGCCTAGGGCGGCAATAGACAATTGGTTTCGTCCGCGTCTTCTTTTTATGCGTTTCGGAGCTGCTTGGTCAGCGTTTCATCACTTGTAGCTGTCCCCGATAGTTCTAGTGTATTTGTTATGAGTGTGTTGCAAGCTGTTGGCTAACCTCCTGTCTTAGGTGGCCGCCGACTTGCTGTGTAGAGATGTTGTTCTGGATTTTATGATGTATCCAGTTGGGGTGGTTTGGGGATAGAAGAGGGTGTTTTGGTGTTTAGATAGAAGTATGGTTGTATGGATTAGGTTTGTAATGAAAAGATGTATGTGGCTGTGTGCCATTTGTGGATCCAGGGGCGTATGTTTATAATCCCCTAGGAGGTGCGTGGATATCTGAGATCCTAGGGTCGTAGCGACCCTGGGGGCTCAACAATATGTGAGAAAGCAAGTAAATCGTCGTTGAAATCGGAAGAATTTTTGATAATAAACATCAAAATAAGTCGAAAAATCAAGCTGATTATTCACTCTGTAGATTCATCTCATCCACCGGCAACACAATGTATTCTATAATAGCAACTAATATTCTAGCATGCTTGAGATGTAAGCAGTAAAACTATCTTCTTATAAACATCTGTCTTCCAGGTGGAGCAAAGTAAAGTGCTTCCTCCAACCTCCAAATGACTTGATAACAAGCTTTACTACTCGGCATTTTAAGTTATGATACTTTTTATTTTCTTGAACTTAACTATCAAGTGATATTGAAACGTTTTTACTAGCCCTCACTTGCACTTTGAAATATTTACTCTGACTAAGATATGTTGATTTAATGTGCGCTAAGACCTCAACGCTATGTTGAAATCTAAATTTATATTTAACAACACCTAGCTCTGGTAGAACACCTTCAAGAATCTTTACACTCAGATCGTGGCATGATTTGATCATTAACCCAACTAACAATTGTATCAGGAGAAGGAATTTGGTCTATATCTAATGCTACCTACTGAAAGCAAAGATTCCATGGTTAAAAGAAATGAATTTATTATATAAAACAAGTATGCAAAATTATTATTAATAATAATAATAATAATGAATTTAAATTTAAATTGGAGCGTTGCGATTTGAATATTACCGCTAGAAAATTACGTGAAAACGGAGTCGGATGAATTACTGATTTTACTCTTATTCCCAAGCTATGAAGTTACTGGAATACTGAGTATGAAACAAAGAAACGAGAGATTGCGTAGTTCTGAGTCATTCGCGCTTACCACTGGAAATTGCCGTAGCATTTCCCTCGTACTGGATGTTGAAGAGAGCTTCCCACAGCCTCGTGGACGTCGTCATCTTCTTTGTTAGTTGATGAGATACTTGTAGATATGATAACTTTATGGTCCGAACATCGGAACGCACCACACGTGCAACCACAACGGTCAAGTTTTACAAAGATAGTCGCCCTGCCTCCACGGCGCGCAAACCATATATGCACTCCTCACCTCCCCTCTCTGGACCCGTCTTCTTCTCGCCCGCTCTCCACTGATTGGCTGAGCCACCACGCGTTACTCCACTCCTCAGGGTCAATACACTCGGCGCGAGGAAGATGTCGATTGCCGTTCCTGCCCATTTCGCCTTTTCTTGAAGCAGCAACCCAGCTTGCGTCATGCTTCTCGACAAGATTAAGCCTGTAGCCGAATTCCCAGTGACTCATCTCTCTCACAATATCCTAACTGAGAAAACTCCGTAAAATTCCCTAATCATATAATTTTCTACGATAATGTTGTTCGTAATAATTTGCTAGATAGTGTTTTCTATAACATTGAAAACCTATCTGTATGCTTATAATTTTATAAAAAAAAGATGCTCCAAAAAATACCTTAATAATAATAATAAGTTAATAATAATAATAAGTTAACATGAAAACTTCTCTTGGCTGAACAATTTGCCGCGTAAATAAATATAGACTGGCTTCCTACTGACTTATGTCAGTGGCGTAAAATACCCTCGAAAAACACGTTACATTTCGCCTCGGATCATCGGATGATTTACTGTGACGACGGTCCATTATGCGATTATCCCAGACACGTTAATAAATCCCCATCCAAAATACATATTACATAAATTAAATCACCCTAAATTACATATATATACACTCATAATTTTCTTTACACACTTTGCGTCAAAGTCTGTTGTCATTTTGGATTGCCCTTTGCAACCAGTCCAATGTTTTTCATTTAGATCAATGTTCCACGAATATTTCCGCCTCTCAAATATCTTTATGTTGGGAAAAATAGACATAAATAATGTGTGAGCACTGTGTATATATGATGTCACATCACACGCTTCAAAGGTGTTCTGATATTTATATATCACCACCGAACTTCCTGATTTCACTGGAGGTCCCTTCCTTAGGTGAAACTTAGTCTCACTGATCTCACTGAGCACACGATCACACTATTGTGGTAGCGCAGCGTGACCATAATACCTAATCTCTCTGTATATAAGACAAAATTAATATTGACTGCTGAAAAAAAACAGTAAATGCGCATTACATATAACACCAAATATTTCTGTGCCGTAAACGCCCTGTCTTCTTAAGTTCCTGTAGACCAAATTCTGCTTAATACTAGTTCTCAACTCAGACCAGTTCTCCTCACACAAATAATACCTTTGTACAAATTACCTTAAATTACACACTTACAACTCTTACATGGCGAGGCCGTAAACAGAAATCACGTGTGCTGTTATGTATGAGTTCCATGAAGGACTGTCTCGCCTTCTGGTGGCCCATCTTTTGTTTCGTGGACGCCTTAAGCAAAAATACCCTGTTCAAGCGCTCACCCATCTCTTGGAGACAAATGGGAATTCACCAGCGCTACCAAATTCTGGCCTTGGTGTATCGAGACATTTTAGTGCTCAAGAGCATCCGACAATCCCGTCATATTTCCCTGTACCTTAAAAACTCTCAATTACTTACATACTACCACCCTGCGTGACTTCTGATACGCCTGCCTGGAAGACCAGATCTTCCACGCACCAAATACCACACTTACTCATTTGATAGGCTGGCTCGCCAGCTAAACACACTCACTTTACGACACATCCTTTATGTCATCACGTTGCTCCACTAGCATATTTCTCAGTGTCTGTAACGATGCCCTGTTGCTACTGTCCACACATGCTAACCCTACTTTCCTCTGGTGTTACACCTCTACTCGACACTCTATGACCTAAAAATGTCACTTCTGACTGACAGAATGACGACTTAGACAGCTTCAAAGTGAACCCTGCCTGATCTAACTTCTGAAAAACTATATCTAAATGACGTAGATGCTCCTCAAAACGGCGTTAACTAATTACCATATCATCAATGTAAATGGTTACGAACTCTCATGTGTCATCCCCTAATGCGATGTTTAAAGCCCTAATTAAAGCTGCTGAACTACTTGTTAACCCATATGGTGCTCTACAAAATTGATAAAGGTTATATTTATGACTAAAAGCTGTAAATGGTCTATCCTCGTACATAAGTGGCACTTGCCAAAAACTTGAACTCAAATCTACACAAGTGAAATACTTCTTCCCCTCAAATGTTTGCATTAATTCCTCTATTGACATAGATTTCAGCTGATCTGAACTAATTCTACTGTTAACCAAACGAGCGTCTAAACAAATCCGAACTGTGCCGTCGGCCTTGGGTACCGTGATCAAAGAATTAACATATGGACTGTTAGAGTGCTCAATAATCCCATCTTCAAGCAACTGGTTAATTTGTGCCTCAACTGCACTCTGATAAGCGAAAGGTACAGGATATCTATGTCCTGTGAATACTGACCTATCAATAACGTTCAATGAATGTGTATAGCAATTGGCCATACCAATGCGATCCTCAAAAACTCTCCTATTACACAATAACACATCATAGAGCCGAACACATTGTTCCACCTCTATATTTCCCTGAAATGCAGCATCGCATCACGTAACGAGTCATCTAGACTACCGTTCGTAATCACACTGCCCACTGGTGTATTCTTGGAATACACGGTAAGATAGAGTATATTTTTAATGCCCTTAGCTTGTTCATTCCTTCCTTTTTCTCAAACACCAACAGTGATCTTCTAATTTCTCTTTGTTGGTCATGTCTCTTATGTTCCTTGTGAGTCTGTTCTAGATATATATCTTCCATGACCCACCCAGCGTCATCTAGCAGCGAATCTCTGAAGTTCCTCAATTCTTCCGTGTACAAGAGGACTTCCTTATCAATTTGGCCACCAGATCTCGTCGCCATCGCCAGCTATCATCTCCGTGATCAAGAGAATTTCGTCTACTTTTTCACCCACCATGCTGCGCTAGTATCGCCTGCTATCAACTCTTTGAAGACCATTTCCTCAAGAGAATTTAACTTTTTAATGTTGGTTATGCTTATATGTTTTCCTTTTGTCTCCTACCCCCACTCTCTTCCCTTCCTTGGACCCTCTGCGCTTCGCTGAGCATGTCTCACATGCACGTCGGCCCTCGACTTAGTCAGTCAAGGCTCAACTAGAGCCAACTGCCTGAACTAAAGAGGCTTTCTTTAGATTCCACGCCATGTTGGAGCTTAAATCGTCAAAGGGAACTTCACCATCGCCATGAAGCAAAGATAAGTACAGACTTCAAGTTTTAACCTCATCTTCATCGGTCTTAATAACTACCTGCTTTTAATAATCATTTATAGGCAGTGTGAGATTACTTATTTGTGGCAATAATCATCCTTCGCGGGATTTTCCATATTGAGCTTTGTCTGTCTAAGCCAATCTTTGTAAAAGCTGCATTTCTGATGCTTATTAAATGAGAGATCTTCTCACAACGTGGGATATTATGGAATACCCACTGTCTATAAAATATTAAGCTCGTTCCACCGCTGGAATAACTTTGTCCCTATTATTCTATTAGGATCGTTCTGGAACCTTCCAGAATCTGCACTCTATCTACAAGTCGTGCCGTCATGTATTTTCCACTCACTTGTGGGAATAATATTTAAAAATGAGGAATCTTCCTTATAAATTACTGCTCAATAGCTAATGTTCCTTCCTCCGTTGGAATTTTTTCTGGCGTATTTAATGATAATCTACAACCTTCTCTAGCAATAGACTCTCGCCTATCCAGTGTAACTAGTCATTTTCCATAATTGCAATAACTTTCTTTGCCATAAACTTTTGCGCTACTACAGTGAACTTTTCATCCATTTCAACAGACTATAGTGAAAAACAGTGTTCTTTCAGTATTTCTTCCGCGTCGCGCTCGTCCGTTTATTATAAATACGGCCATGAACTTTTACCTTCCATCCCAGTTGATCTTTCCTAAACCCCTTACTAACAAACCATAATAAGAGTGTTACTTTAGGTCTTTTTCAATGAGGTGTCACTCTAAAGACGTGCCCTCCCACTTTTGCTTACATGTAATTAATTAATTTCTGTATAACTACGTGTCTTGTACACGTTTCTAATTATATTGTTTCTCCCTTCTAATTAGGGGATACAATTCTTTCAACTCATAAGTGAGTTATTTCTAGGTTTCACGAAAAGGGATTCTTGCCCCATTTGGCTCGTGATTCCTACTTAAACATAGGAGGTCTAGAACCTTCCTTTCGACTTTTTCTTCAGGTTTCACATTAAGTGACCTGCTCTATTTGTATAACCACAAAACAGTTAATCAGTTTAAATATAAGAAGTTATAGGAACTTCTCTTTTATTCTACCTGCTTTTTGTTGTTGTTACTTTCGAAATTGTTACTCTTTTCCAGATATCTACCCATAATTTGGTCCCAGAAACCCGGGAGGGTCCATTTGTCATTTGCTATTCTTTTTCAAGGGTTATTTGACAATACCTTGCAAATTATTAATACCTGCTTTGAATCTTTCAGCTATAACTACATCGTGCAAAGCCTGTGAAGGGGAAAGAGGCCGCTCCTGTCTCCTTTGGGGTGTCCCTTTCTTTCAACTTATTTGCTGCTGCCAGCCTGACAGCATTTCCAAGTTTCCACAGTTTCGTGAGTTATACTTTAATCTACTTACCTTGTCATGGCTCCTACTGAAAAGGAAAAGGATGAAACTCTCATTGCTAGACGTTCTTCCTACAAAGGGCAACTTACCAGATTTAGAAATTTAATTAACAAAATAAATCCCGCTGAGTGTGATCTAGACATCTTGACACAACGCCTTAAGTTGTACGAACGGTCCTATGATTACTACGATCAAATTCAAACCGAGATTGAATCCGCTTGCCCAGAACTCCAATCGGATCGGGACGAGGTTGAACCCTTGTATTTTGAAGGGTTTGCCAAGGCCCACCAACTGATCCGCAGTATCTCAGAACCGGACACTAGGGTCATCAATCCGGCCCAGTTGGCACCCGCTTCAGTTCATAAGGACAAACCAAAACCTTTACTTCCTAAGATAAGCCAACCTCACTTCTCAGGCCAGGAAGGTGAATGGTATTCCTTTTACGAACTTTACTGCTCCCTCATTCATGAAAATAATGACATTCTCGACATTCATAAATTCTACTTCTTGCGTACGCCCTTGGAAGGACAGGCCTTGGCCTTGGTTGAGTCACTGCCTTTAAGCGCAGATAACTACCACATCGCCTTTAATCTCCTTAAAGAGAGATATGGTAATTTACGTTTGTGTGTCACTCGCCACATTCGCTGCTTGTTCAACCTGCCAGACGTCAAACCTAATGACGTCACCTCTTTAAGAGACCTGTTAGACTCTATTCAATTGCACGTGAGAGCGTTATATCAACTCAAGCAGCCAGTTCAAACTTGGGACACAGTCCTTATTCATCTAGCTACATCCAGATTCGATTTTTCGACATTAAAGGCTTGGGAGATCGAACTCACTCGCAAGGAGGAATATTCGTTCGAACACCTCATCTCGTTTCTCAACAGCCGGTGCCAAGTCCTTACAGCACTCTCATTTCAGTGCGAAAATGTCGAAACGAGTCATCAGTGTCACATCCTTGAGAAAAAACTTGTCTCTTCAAATGGTCATCAGCCCCCATCTGTCGAGAACAAGCAAACCCGTTCTGCTTCTTTCAACCATCCAAGAGAACATATCAGGCCGCTCAACAAATCTTTAAAATGCACGCTCTGTAAAAAGTTTCTCACTTTGTACTCGTTCAAATCCTTTAAAGAATTGTCTGTTGAAGACCGAAGGAAATTTGTCTTCAATAGTAAACATTGCTTCAACTGCTTGTCACCTAAGCATTCTTCTTCTAACTGTACGTCTTCCAACCTCTGTTTTCATTGCAAAAAAACCGCATCATTCCTTATTGCACGTTCATGATCAATCGAGGTCACCAGTACCCGCTTCTTTAAACTCCATGCAGAGCAGCTCCGAACAAACTAATGCTTCTTCCTGCATTTCTAACGCCAAAACTTCTCACAGTGCGCAAGCCCTTTTGTCCACTGTACAATTTGAAATCCAGATAAATTTGGAAATAGGTTTCGAACCCGCGGTCTTCTCGATTCCGCTTCAACTCACAACTTTGTTTCGCAATCGTTAATTAAAAAACTAGGTCTTTCTTCATCGCCTACTTCCATCAATGTATCCGGCATTGACAATTTGGAAACTCAAGCCTTGCAGTCTTCAAAATTGAAAATCAGAGACATTTGTCAAACAAACACCAATCTTAACTTTAACTATCCCATTCTTACCAGTATTGGCATGGACACTCCTAGCAGCTCTATTAATACTTCCGGTTTAAAGATTCCTTCGCACTTAAGGTTAGCTGATCCTCAGTTTAATGCTCAAGGTGCCATTGATATACTTTTCAGTGCCAATGTTTTCTGGAATTGCCTTCGTAAACAGGTTCGCAAGTTATCTTCAAACGTGGTCGCCAGAGACACCGATTTTGGTTGGGTTATTACTGGTGAAATCCAACATCCCAGTCTTCAAACCAAATCGCAATGTCATTTTGTTACTGCTGATATAAATCCCTTTTCTGAAAAAGAGAACACTTATGTTTTCGATCTCAATACTTTTGAAAAACACTTGCCGAAACGATGTCTTATTGTAAACAACTACGCCACCTTTATAAGTTGTTTAAATGATTTTGTCTTATTCCCGCATAAAATGGCAATTCAAGTTCGCCTTGCCTTGTGTCACTTAGTTTACTTTCTCATGTCATTTTTTATAGCAGGTAATTGCTTAAACTTTCTATCGAAAACTATCTTCCCCTTGTGTAAAACCATGGCTATCAGTCACCATCATTTCGCTGTAAGCTATGTTTCACTTCTTTCGCTATTTAGTAGGATGGCCACGGCCGGCTCCTTCCCCCTTCCTCACAATTGGAAGCCGCTTTTGAAACCGCTTGAAAATCTGAATTCTCTAGCATCTAGAATAACTATTCTTACGCATAAACTCCTTCTCAATGTCCCAGCTTCTCTTCTTTGTTCGGAAGAATTAAGCTTTTTTCTGTTGAAAATTGTCGGATACCGTGATTCTCAAAATTATGCGAAATTGATTTCTTACTTTATTTCATATGTCTCTAAATTGTTTTTTCACGTCCAAGCTTTGGATAACTGCATGACGTGTTACTTGCTCCGCTTTAAATCACAGTTGATTACACTTGTGTTGTTTGTTTATTTCGAACTGCTTGTTTCTCAATCTTGTTTGTATACAAGCTCGGGTAAGGCCAAGCTGCCGTTTACTTTCTCTATGCTTGACAAAGGTCAGAGCAAGTTTTCCTTCTCTCAACTTTGGCTGACTGCCAACCATTGTCTTGCGAGTTGCTTCCGTAAGTTCAGAAGCTGCTCACCTCATTACCAAAATAAACTTGTTCCGGTCAAGGACTCTTTCAGCTATTTATATTCGTTATCTCGCTGTACTATGTGGGTCAAGGTCGTGTTTGCCTGTGTCTCCCACTTGTTCACGCTCGTATCCTATAGCTGCTTCGATTCCTGCTTCATAACATCGTTGCATATTTTTTACGCGCTCATGTATTGCACCTTGCTTACATATTTTGCACCTTTAATGTTCATTGATAAACAAACTTGTTTTTTCTCGTCGTTACATTCGATGTGGTTTTGTATTTATGCTTGTCACGTCACGTTTCTCGCTGACTTAAGTATTTTTCTGATTAACCCCTTTGATACTTATTATAACTTAAGGTCATTGTTTATGGCTACTAGATTGTTGTTACGTATGGCGTTCTTGCCTGCTACTCGCATAGTTCCTTTGTTTGTTTGTTTGGTATATTCTTATCATTAATAGATGTACTTGTTTCTATACGCTTTGTTTAAACTTGTTAATTCTCCTTTCGCATCTTATCGCAATCTTTACTAGAGCCATATTTCCCGCAGCTTCTCGCTACTTTATGATTGAAGGTGTTGTTAATTCTCGCTCTTTAACTCCGCTTTCAAATGACCCTGATGACCTGCTTCCACTCACACCTGGTCACTTCCTTATATGCACTTCTCTTTCTGCCCCTCCTCCCCTTCCCAATTCTTACAGGGATTCTAATCTACCTATTGTTTGGCGTAAACATGAAGCCCTCCGCAATTCTTTCTGGAAGAGGTGGAACTTGGAATATTGAACTTCCTTGCAACGGAGACAGAAGTGGTTTCTTTCCAGTCCCGACATCAAAGTAGGGGACTTGGACTTGGTTAGGGATGTTTCTCCTCCCCTGGTCTGGATTTCAGGTAGAATGACCGAGTGTTATCCTGGAAGGGATGGGAGAGTCAGGGTGGTAGAGTCTTGACCACTAATGGTCACATCACTAAACCACTGTCTTTAATTGCTCCATTACCTTTAAATGTTTAATTGTTTATTTTGCTCTCTGTTGGTGTTTCTCCTCCCAGCTTGGTGTATTCTTGGAATACACGGTAAGATAGAGTATATTTTTTAATGCTCTTAGCTTGTTCATTCCTTCCTTTTTCTCAAACACCAACAGTGATCTTCTAATTTCTCTTTGTTGGTCATGTCTCTTATGTTCCTTGTGGGTCTGTTCTAGATATATATCTTCCATGACCCACCCAGCTTCATCTAGCAGCGAATCTCTGAAGTTCCTCAATTCTTCCGTGTACAAGAGGACTTCCTTATCAATTTGGCCACCAGATCTCGTCGCCATCGCCAGCTATCATCTCCGTGATCAAGAGAATTTCGTCTACTTTTTCGCCCACCATGCTGCGCAAGTATCGCCTGCTATCAACTCTTTGAAGACCATTTCCTCAAGAGAATTTAACTTTTTAATGTTGGTTATGCTTATATGTTTTCCTTTTGTCTCCTACCCCCACTCTTCCCTTCCTTGGTCCCTCTGCGCTTCGCCGAGCATGTCTCACTTGCACGTCGGCCCTCGACTTAGTCAGTCAAGGCTCAACTAGAGCCAACCTCCTGAACTAAAGAGGCATTCTTTAGATTCCACGCCATGTTGGAACTTTAATCGTCAAAGGGAACTTCATCATCGCCATGAAGCAAAGATAAGTACAGACTTCAAGTTTTAACCTCATCTTCATCGGTCTTAATAACTACCTGCTTTTAATAATCATTTATAGGCAGTGTGAGATTACTTATTTGTGGCAATAATCATCGTTCGCGGGATTTTCCATATTGAGCTTTGTCTGTCTAAGCCAATCTTTGTAAAAGCTGCATTTCTGATGCTTATTAAATGAGAGATCTTCTCACAACGTGGGATATTATGGAATACCCACTGTCTATAAAATATTAAGCTCGTTCCACCGCTGGAATAACTTTGTTCCTATTCTTCTATTAGGATCGTTCTGGAACCTTCCAGAATCTGCACTCTATCTACAAGTCGTGCCGTCATGTATTTTCCACTCACTTGTGGGAATAATATTTAAAAATGAGGAATCTTCCTTATAAATTACTGCTCAATAGCTAATGTTCCTTTCTCCGTTGGAATTTTTTCTGGCGTATTTAATGATAATCTACAACCTTCTCTAGCAATAGACTCTCGCCTATCCAGTGTAACTAGTCATTTTCCATAATTGCAATAACTTCCTTTGCCATAAACTTTTGCGCTACTACAGTGAACTTTTCATCCGTTTCAACAGACTATAGTGAAAAACAGTGTTCTTTCAGTATTTCTTCCACGTCGCGCTCGTCCGATTATTATAAATACGGCCATGAACTTTTACCTTCCATCCCAGTTGATCTTTCCTAAACCCCTTACTAACAAACCATAACAAAAGTGTTACTTTAGGTCTTTTTCAATGAGGTGTCACTCTAAAGACGTGCCCTCCCACTTTAGCTTACATGTAATTAATTAATTTCTGTATAACTACGTGTCTTGTACACGTTTCTAATTATCTTGTTTCTCCCTTCTAATTAGGGGATACAATTCTTTCAACTCATAAGTGAGTTATTTCTAGGTTTCACGAAAAGGGATTCTTGCCCCATTTGGCTCGTGATTCCTACTTAAACATAGGAGGTCTAGAACCTTCCTTTCGACTTTCTCTTCAGGTTTCACATTAAGTGACCTGCTCTATTTGTATAACCACAAAACAGTTATTCAGTTTAAATATAAGAAGTTATAGGAACTTCTATTTTATTCTTCCTGTTTTTGTTATTGTTATTTTCGAAGTTGTTACTCTTTCTAGAATATTTTCTTAGAAATTTCTGGAAGTACACACCTTGTACTCGATTTACTGTATAACTTTAATTACTTTAATTGTCCTTAATTTTTGTACTTTATCCTCTCTATTTTAAAATCTTGAGAGGATTTTAAAACATATAAAGGTTTGAAACCTAATGAAATGTTAATTGCCTGGCGCAAACTTAAAATGTTTACTGAGGTCTGCGACCCCAAATTGTTAACAAAATTGAAAATATATCTTTGTTAAATTCATCAAATTCTTTTGAATTGTTAAGTAAATTAAGAGTTCCTTTTCGCTTTTTCATTTTTCTAGTACAACAGTTAGGCAAGATCCTGGCCTTCCTAACTCTTCCTAGGTTCATGCCCTACTTAATGCATATAAATCTCTTAATAGGGTTTTCACTACTTGCCGTATTTGAGCAAGTACTCATAATTATAACTTATGTCAAACTCTCCTCCTATTTCTCCATCCTTTTTTCTTTGGTCCGAAACCCATCTCCTTCTCTTTATCATCTTCCCTTGGTGGTTAGGTTATTCCTCAGCCAATAATCTACCCACCCACAAAACATGGAGAACCCCGCTCTACGGCTGGCGATATCTCATTTAAAGTACAAATCACACCTACAACACTACTTCTCTGAATATGGTCATTGAACGCTACTTCTACTTCAGAATCTCCCCATTTAAATTTCAAACTCCCGACATCATAACATAAGTTACCAGACACTCTACTTAGCCACTCTGAACCCAAGACAACACTGAATACTAAATTTTGAATTACAAGACAAATCTGCATTTCTACATGATTATTAATTTTAATGTCTACTAAAACTTGTTTAGAAATTACTTTAGACCTCTTCCCAACAGCTGTGATAACAAAAGTGCTTTTAATTGGCATCTCCTCAAAATTTACTCCAGTTCCATTCATTTTATCATAAAATGCACTAACTATGCAACTCTTCATACAACCACTATCAATTAAAACATCTGTGTACGCCTCGGACACGTTAAATTTAACTATGGGGCTCTTACTAACCACCTCCTGAATAATACCTTCATCATTTAGTTCACGTAATAATTCATTTCATACATTTAGGTCATAGGGTTCCTGTATAAGTGTATGGACAGGGCATGTTAGAGACTGAGATTCTGACCTTACATCGCAGCCTGGTTCGTGTTTAAAGTATCGCTACCGCTTGGTGTAGTACTACTCACTACTGATCTGGTCTGGTTGTTCTGGGTTGTGTTAACGGTATCTCTCTGTCCGTTATTACCATTGGGCTGATTCCCTCCTTGACCCCTGTTCTGTTTATAATTATCATTGTTATTATACCTCCCTTGGTTACCCCTGAAATCATTATTTCTACCTTGGTAGTTCGTACCATACCCATTTCCTCTGTACTGGTTTTGCTGATTATTATTATTATTTTGGGTCCCCCTATTTTGAACGTTGGCCCCTTCGCCACTGTTCCCTTGAACTCCCTGGTTCCTATTCTCATTAGGCCTGTTATTATGGTTACCCTGGTTCCTACCGAAATTCTCCTCGTAACCACCTCTTCCCAGAGCATCGAATGTACTCAATAAATTTTCCACTTGTGAAATGGATTTAACATTTTGGATACAGGCAGCTTCTTTGATCCTATATGGAAAATGTCTTAGTAATAGCCTGACTACATCACTATCCTCCTTCAAACCATCCAGATATTTGCACGTTAATACCTGTCCTAAAAAGTACTCGGTCATAGTGTAGTTTCCTCTCGGGTTATATTTCCCACACACAATTCCCTCACGATGCTGAGACTGAATCACCTCATTCCTAAATTTCTCACAAAATTTAACTTTAAAATCTGAAATATTCTCGAAGTTGTCCCTGTAGACAGCAAACCAATTTCTTGTCTCCCCTACAAACGCTTGCTCTAAAATTTCAACTACCTGGCACCACTCAATACTACCATCTTCCAACCTCTCCCCGAATTTATTTTCTATTGTATTCATGAACTCCATTGGACAACCCTGCCGATTACTAAATTTGCCTAGTTCTATTTCCCTGTGTGTGCTATTCACATAAACTGGCCTACTCTGACTATTTTCCTGCCTAATTCTAGCTTTCAACTTCTGTTCTAATTCAGCATTTTTCTCCTCAGCTTTTCTTTCAATATTAGTTACAGTTAACCTAATGCTCCCTTCCGATGCTTCTACTTTACCACTTAATTTAGCTTGTTTCTCACTAATCTCATTAATGCTTTCCTTATTCCTCTCCCTTAAAGTATTAACTTCAGTGATTATTTCTGCATGAACTCTATCAATTCTTCCCCCCAGCTGTTCTTTAACCTCTTTAGTTGCTACCTGAATTTTGTCAATTTCTTCCCCCAATTGTTTTTTGACCTGCTGTGTTTCACGTTGCACTAGTTCTTTTAAATTTTCACCCTGTGTACTGATTCTAATTTCTAACTCCTCCTGTACTTTTCCTAATTTTCTGTCTACATCTGCAATAATCTCTTTAGCCTTCTCTTCCATCACCCCTCTGATCTCACCTCTAATCAGCTCAAATTTATCACTGATTTCCCCACTGTTTTGTTCTAATTTAGCATTATTTTGTTCGAGTTTAGCATTATTTTGTTCAAGTTTTGCATTTGTAAGTTGTCTGTCAAACTTGTACTACCATTTGTAACTTACTTTGTCCACTTGGACAAACAGAGTAACTTCTCTCCTATGGAGAAACATTTATATATATATCAGGTGGTAGGGTGTTAGCACACTAGGTTAGCACAACAGATATTAATATGGGAATCTAACTACTCTGAATAAACTTATGATTGATTGTAAGAAAAGATTGTATTAGATATGAACTGACAAGGATTCTCGCCTTACACAAACTATTTATACTGGCTATCATTTTCCTTTGGCATTGACGAGACATGTGACCGGTATAGAATAACTGGGTGTTGGCGACAGGTGTAGGCTACTCACGTAACAGAAGATTCTTGTAGATCGTCTTGGCTTTTCTTGAAGGATTATAATTTCGTGTAGCTTTCAATTTCTGTTATGTTATTGCATACTATGCGCGCACGGATATATATCTAGCAGCGTCTCCAAATGCATTTAGTACAGATACTTTATATAACATAACCGTAAAATCCTTACACGTGTCCGTCCAATATTAGTTATATACAGTATTTACCAGTGGTACACATACTACCGCGGTAATAATACTGCTTGTTGCTGACCGCATGCCGTAACCTAACAAAGGTATGTGGTCACAAAAATTCGCAGAAACGAATATAATTACTGGTTTGATACATGAATTACTTATACCGCGAGCACAATGGTACTTCCATCATATCTAATCCACTCTCGGCTAGTCCTAATGACGTTATCTCACAACCGTTCAGTTCAGAACCACGAAATCAAGTATACTCTAGGCTAGTCCGGATGACTTCGTAATACAACCAAAGAATACAATCGTTCACTTCAGGAACTCATAATCAAGTGAAGTCTCTACTCGCTTGCCATCACCCGCGTCATCAAAGAATAATAACCTCCAATCCAGACAATAACTTGAGAACAATCTCGAACTCTCAACAAATCCATGAAATAAACTTGCAATATAACCTCTGTCACTGATCTTGGCCAAGAGCAAAGCCTCACTATCCAAAGAGATCCTAAATTCGGATTGGAACTTCCGTATTGCCACATATACTGGTGCTGGCAGACACAAAGCTTGTACATGTGATGACTTTTTCTTTCAATGAAATAAAAGTCCCTAGACGGAATCCTTGTAATACACAATTATATACTTAATAAGTACAATCCTATAAACTAAAATGATGGGGATGAATGATGGACACAAAATAAAATGATATGAAACATGATAGCCTAACTTGACTTGTACCCAAGTCTCAGAGTTGCGGGTTGGAGTGTACTATTGTAATCTGGAACAGTTACACATTTAAACTATCGCTCAATTCCCTATTACTCTCTTTATTTTCCCTACTATTTTGTTCACGTTTCGCATTATTTTGTTCGAGTTTAGCATTTAAAGCGTATGTGCTAATTTTATTTTGTTGCATAAACTGAAGAAGCAAACTCTCAAACCCTGCTTGACTGTTTTGATTACCCCCCTCAGTATCGGGATTTACCTCCGACATCCCTGTACTGCTTTCATTTCCAAGACTAGCCATTCTGCTCTATCTTCACTGTCCAACTGGTGACCACTACGCAACTTCATCTCTTCCTCAGCACTACCCATGCTGATACACACCGATAAATGAAAAACCCCCAAAATACAGGCACAGGAATATTGTACCCGATACCTATTTGAGGATATCGGCTACGCCAGTAGACATTAAGCCGTAGTTGAGGTTTTGAGAAGAGTTGAGGAAAGATAGCGCTCAGATCGAGTCAAGAGGAATGTCAGGATGACGTAGTAGGTCTAGGATCAAGAAGGCGCTGACCGCAGTTAAGCAGATGGAATTATGGATGGATTTATGAAGCTTTATTAAGATCTATATGGAATATGGTATTTAAACATCTTAGAAGAGGAGATATAACATGCATTATATGTGGTAATAATTTGAAGGAAGTCAGATAACCCTTAAGTTATTTTATAACTTAACAGCCGAGATGATGGGGGTTCGAGATTATAATTGTGACGCGAGAGCATAGTGGTGGAGAGGACGCCACGTGACCGCACCAAGCAGGTAAGGGTCGAGACAGTGCAGGAACTGTCAGTCTAGCTCTGTGAGCCAAGCAAGGAAGTCAAGCTGAGTAACACACGCCAGGCGCATGGTATAGATCGTGCAGCGAACAGAAACTGTCACGGAAAGTGCAGGCGACAGTTTCAGCTTCACCGAGCAGCGAACAGAAACTGTCACGGAAAGTGCAGGGGACAGTTTCGGCTTCTCCGAGCGGCGAGCGACAAGTAGGTCAGTGGGCCAGGCGGACTTGCGGAGCAAGCAAGCATAGACGGCCGGGATATTTTAAAACAGCATTGCGAGTAGTTGGAGAACTTTATTCCAAGCTGCATTTTAACGTAGAACGACATGGCGAGGCTAGCTCGGAGATTATTATGGCATAGTAGTAGGGCCGTGCGGGTTAATTCCCATTATTATACGCAAGCATTATAACAGAAGTTGAACTTCATTACTACGTTGAGTTGGAACGTTTATTCAGCATTTGAATTATAAAGACAAATAGTTACGTGATACTGCAACTGTGAACTTCGAATGAACATAGTTTTTTTTCTCAATGACATTACGACTATGCATTTCATAGCGCATTCCAAGTAACAGTAACCATTTTAAGCAAACGGAATGTTGTAAGCATATGCACAGGAACATTAGCTCGTGCATTAATGCAAGTCAGTCTTAAGAAGTGTTATGAATTACCGAGTATGAACACAGATACAGGGTGTTTCATAAACTTAGACACTCTGATAAAATAATTTTATTTTCTACAAGTAAAACTAAACCGCTGTGGAAATTGAACCTTCAACACTCAAACTGAACATTGTATAGAACAGTGGCGTAACGTAGAAGAGGAATAGGGGGTCCGCTGTTTCTATGAACTTTTTCGTGAGGATTTGGACAATATCCGCTATGGATAACCAGACGTTTATCATGTCGGAGTAAACGCAGACAGAGACGCGATGGCACCACAGAGTGATGGATTCGATTCCTGATGAGAAGGAGGTCCACCAGCTGATTCACTTGGGATTCGAAGGCAATCGTCATTGCATGGATGGAATGATATTCACGCCGATCTTTCGAGAAATTCATTACATAGGGAAAATCGACGATCTTTGAAATTTGATAACAGCTGATTATGAGAAGGTACTGTAAGAGTTATAACTACCTGATACGATTATTTTCATGAATACTGGGCACACATGTATATTTTTCTAATAGGAGTGATACGATTGTTTAAGACATGGCTTTGACTTTATATGCTTCGAAATTTTGCTAGAATATGGCGTGACCATATGATATGGCAGGCATCATTATACGAAATTCTCACCATTGGTTGGCTTTATTAAGCAGATGTTTGGTCTTTTAGACATTTTTCCAGCAAGGATATTTTTCATGAATAGTTTTTTTTTGTGTAACGAGTATTTCGAACTCGTGATCTGCAATTGATTATCTATATTACTTCGTCAGTTCATTGCATACTAGCGAGTGTGTATTATTCATCAGTAGGGATTTTTTCCATTGGATTGTTTGGAGATATTAAGATGTTATTCACTTTAGTGAATGAATATCGCTTTTATATGACAACTAGAGACTTGTTGATTCCTATCTGGTACATTCACTCATATAGTCTTCGAGATGGGGTCTTTCGTATTTATATGATTGTATGGTGGTTACTCATCTTACCCATCGCTTAGGGCACTATCATGATTAGTCGACGGGGCGAGGTCTTTCGTATTTATACGGTGGTTACTCATCTTACTTGCCATTGAGGGACTCATTTTTATCATCCGAGTGTACATGAGATTGTAAGTGAATCAAACAAGGAACTACTAGTCACATATCAGTCGAAATTTTGTTAAATAAAGTAAAGATAAATGTCATCAGGATTACATTTGTAATTCTTGTTTGCCAATCCAATATTTTGTTGCTATACTCTTTTGAGAGTAATTTCAGTTTAACAGCTGGTACAGCTGATGCTTTTGATGATTTTTATAATTGTGTTTGATACCTTTGAGAAGGATTTAAAGTAATTGAATCTTGTAAGATGAATCATTAATGGTCAGATTTATTTTAAGGCAGATCAGTATTGCAGATTTTGATATGAGAGATTATAGCACATTGGTGTTTTTCTGTGATGTGAATTATGAGAATTGTAAGAGAATTTATGCTATTTGAAAGCAGATCTTGAATTACTAAGGTAATATTTTTTCCAATTGTTTAAGAAGTTGTCTAGATGTGATCAGATTAATTACAGTTATTGGAGATTGTGTGCGTTGATAATTTGAAGCCAGTTATATATATTTTTTGTAGATCATGAAGCATGGTTAAGTGAAGTTTGTGATAGGCATTTTGGGGAAGTTGCCAAGTGATAGTTGCAATGTTGCTAATGCATTTTGAGGCAGACATGAGGTCGTCGTACCCAGTCTAGCGAAATTGTTGAGATTCATGCTGTATGTGCTGAATATTTATGGAGTTTTTGTGGAATAATTGTGGTATTCAAATGTGATATTTGAAGAATTGAAGATATATAATGTCGTTGTGGATAGTCAGATCCAACGTGATGTCGTAAAGACAATAATATTTTTTGGCATGAAAATTAAATACGAGATATAACTTGGAAGTGATAAAACTGTAACACAACGTTCTATAACCCATATTAAACAATTTGTTAGGAAATTAAACAAATAAATAAAGTTGATAATACAAGATTTTCTGAGAATAATAATTAATGAAATAATAATCTGAAAATTAAGCATATTAATGATCTGACCTAATGAAATAAAAATCAGAATGACTAGAAGAAATAATGAAAATCTAAATAACCAGAAGAATAAAATTTAAATAAGTTGATAAATTAAATTTTGGAATAAATCAATGAATTAAATAAATGGATGAATTAAAGATTGGATGAATAAACTGAATTAAATAAATTAATAGATGATTGGATAGATGATGAATAACTGAATTAGAAGGTGATAATTAATTAAAGAAGCTGATGATTAATGAATTTATATGGAATTAAAATAAATTTAATTGAGATATAATTCAAGGAATTGCAACTTGAATTGAGGAATTAAACAATTTGTATTGATGATTTAAGATGATTTAATCTGAAGTAGGTGATAAAATAAGAGTGTGTGAATAATTAGAAAGCATAATGAAGTGATGATAATAATTTTCATTTAAATGATTTAATGGTGATGAGTTAATGATTCTGACAGGAATATGTTGAATTTTGAGATGAGAATTAATGTGAGAAATATTTAATTTTGATGATGATGATGATAATGATGACCAATGAGAAGTGAATTTTCTGTAATTCACAAACAAGTAATTATGAATGACAATGTAAATAGTGTAAATTTATTATTCAATGTTTAGGAGCATTTGACTAACATGTTCAACATTTAAATTATGCCATGCAAGCCTTAAAATACGTGATATTTAAAGTATGTGATTATAATATGTGTATGTTTAGACAGATTAATAACTTTTTCAAATCCACATTTATGATGTTAAATTAAAGAGAAATTAGGTCTCAGGTATCACAAATGTCAGTGACGAAAGACATAGTGCTACAGTGATCCTGAGAACCCAAGAGAACTTTAGAGATTTTTCTTGTTCTATGTGGATGAAATATGTTTGATTACAAAAGAGATGGTTCGATTTTTGGACAATGACAATTTAACGTTGGCATTCGACCATACTCTCAGGTAGGAGGTATATTTAAAATGTCTGTCTGACTATCAAAGTGAAATAAATTTGTTTTATCTTAGTTGTGATCTGATGATGATGTGATTTTCCTTTTTCTTTCCTTGTCGTGAGTAAGGCTTAACCAGGAAAGGAGGTGGTTTGCTAGGAATTCAGTTGATGGCGCCCATTTATATTTGCATTTATTTTTATTAAACTTAAGCCCGTAACGACCCTAGAGATACTTTGTCTCGTGTTACCCACTGCTTTTTCGATAACTCAGCTGAATTTCCGACACATTCCTTATTTGACTAGAGGTTCATTTAACTCCGCTCTGTCCTGGAACTCCAGGAATGCGATGTAATAGCAGATGGGTCATCGCATCCCCAGGACGAACGGGTACAATATATACCCTTCTCCTTCCACAAATGTTGTTAGGTTTTCAGCCCCAAGTTGGTAGCGACATGTGAAACGTTTTTACTAGCCCTCACTTGCACTTTGAAATATTTACTCTGACTAAGATATGTTGTTTTAATGGGCGCCAAGACCTCAACGCTATGTTGAAATCTAAATTTATATTTAACAACACCTAGCTCTGGTAGAACACCTTCAAGAATCTTTACACTCAGATCGTGGCATGATTTGATCATTAACCCAACTAACAATTGTATCAGGAGAAGGAATTTGGTCTATATCTAATGCTACCTACTGAAATCAAAGATTGCATGGTTAAAAGAAATGAATTTATTTTATAAAACAAGTATGCAAAATTAATAATAATAATAATAATAATGAATTTAAATTTAAATTGGAGCGTTGCGATTTGAATATTACCGCTAGAAAATTACGTGAAAACGGAGTCGGATGAATTACTGATTTTACTCTTATTCCCAAGCTATGAAGTTACTGAAATACTGAGTATGAAACAAAGAAACGAGAGATTGCGTAGTTCTGAGTCATTCGCGCTTACCACTGGAAATTGCCGTAGCATTTCCCTCGTACTGGATGTTGAAGAGAGCTTCCCACAGCCTCGTGGACGTCGTCATCTTCTTCGTTAGTTGATGAGATACTTGTAGATATGATAACTTTATGGTCCGAACATCGGAACCCACCACACGTGCAACCACAACGGTCAAGTTTTACAAAGATAGTCGCCCTGCCTCCACGGCGCGCAAACCATATATGCACTCCTCACCTCCCCTCTCTGGACCCGTCTTCTTCTCGCCCGCTCTCCACTGATTGGCTGAGCCACTACGCGTTACTCCCCTCCTCAGGGTCAATACACTCGGCGCGAGGAAGATGTCGATTGCCGTTCCAGCCCATTTCGCCTTTTCTTGAAGCAGCAACCCAGCTTGCGTCATGCTTCTCGACAAGATTAAGCCTGTAGCCGAATTCCCAGTGACTCATCTCTCTCACAATATCCTAACTGACAAAACTCCGTAAAATTCCGTAATCATATAATTCTCTACGATAATGTTGTTCGTAATAATTTGCTTGAAAGTGTTTTCTATAACATTGAAAACCTATCTGTATGCTTATAATTTTATAAAAAAATGCTCCAAAAAATACCTTAATAATAATAATAATAAGTTAATAATAATAATAATAATAAGTTAACATGAAAACTTCTCTTGGCTGAAAAATTTGCCGCGTAAATAAATATAGACTGGCTTCCTACTGACTTCAGTGGCGTAAAATACCCTCGAAAAACACGTTACAATATGTGCATGCTTGGTTAATGAATTCATGTAGATTCTTTGTTTTTAATGGGAGAGCATTGTTTACAGTTGTTGTATTTGCTTCTCGTTTGTAATTTACACGTCATTTAGATAATAGTGGAGTTTAGTGAATTTATGGATAAGAAGGCGTATTTAATGATTCTACGCCGCTCTGAAATGATGAATGAATACAATAGATGTGTTCGCTTCAATGCTCATCAGTTCTTACAGGGCCTATTCGCCTGCCTATTGAGCCGAGCTATTATACATCCTATTCTGGATAAATACAGAGTTTGAACCAAAATATTCCGACCAGAAAACTTGCTCTAATGGAGATTATTATTATTATTATTATTATCACCATACTTTGATATTTGTTGGTTCGTTTTTTCATTGTTTTCGTTCTGTGAGCAGGAATTTCGTCCTGGAAGGATACTTTATGGGTATGATACATCTAAGCAAACTTCAATGATATAAACTCTATCGATGTTCGATCCCGAATAGTTTGCCAAAAGAAGCGAGTGCCTAACCAACAGCGCCAGACTTTATCCACGAAACTGAAGCAGTGGCGAATCCAGGCCTTGCGGGCCCCTGGGCGATATGGTAAGGTGGGGCCCACAACAATAGGAAATATCAAACCAAATGGAAAGTAGTTTTGTAATAATAATAATAATAAAATAAAGAATAGTTGCAATATTTTGAATACACTACAGTACATCTTTTTAGTAATATGAGAGAAACCTTTAGTCCAAGTCCCCTTGAAGAAGATTATGTAAACTATGAAATATTATAATACTAGCAGGTACCCGCGGCTTCGCTCGCGATCAAGTGAATGGGGACGATGCAATTGTACACCTGCTGTTAAGTGTGTGCGATTGCGCTTTGTTATTAGAAATTGCGAATATTGTTTGAAGAGGGAACTGCACTCTTGCACACTGGAATGGCAAATCTATCGGAATATCGGGAATCAAAAGTATTTTTCCTTACCTATAGTAAAATATCTCTGACCTTGGCCGTATGTACAATATGCACTCTCTTCCAGTGTTACATCCCAGGGATTGAAATTCTCCAACAACCCTTTTGCCTCACATGCCTCTCTAAGTAATTAAAATTCCCAACTGTTGTTGTTTGAGTCTTCAGTTTCTTGACTGGACTGATGCAGCCCTCCATGACCCCCTCTCCTGAGCTAATCGTTTCATCTCTATATCGCTACCACACCCTACATCCGAGGCAATCTCTTTTACCCTGGTCTACTCTACAGTTCTTGTCCTTAACCCTCCCATCCATAACTAAGCTTGCTATTCCTGGGTGTCTTAATATGTGTCGTACCAACCTATTTCTTCTCTTCAATAGCAGTCGCCAGAAACATCTCTCCACTCCCACTCGTCTTAATAGCTCTTTGTTACCCCATCTACCCATCTGATCATCATCATTCTCCTGTAACACCACATTTCAAACGCTTCAATTCTCCTCTTTTCTGCTGCACCATTAGTCCAAGTTTCTCTTCCTTATAGTGTCACGCTCCAGACAAAAGCTTTCAAAAATTACTTCCTAATATCTAAATGTATATTCGATGTCAACAGATTCCTTTTCTGTAGAAATGATGTCCTTGCCTGAGCCAACCTCTTTGCTTCGTCCATCACTGGCTATTTTCTTCCTAACTAACAGAAGTCTCCTACTTCCCGTAGCGTTTCACCTGCCAATTTGATGTGCATAGAGGTTTCTGATTTATTTTGGCTGCATTCCAATAATTTTGTTATACATTTATTGATTCCCATCATGAATTATTTCCTCAAGACGGAGTCCATACCCTTCAAAAACTCATTCAATTCCTCTGGCGTATCGGTCAAGATGACGATGTCATCAGCAAATCTCAAAGATGAAATTATTTCTCCTTGAATCTTCGCTCCCACGTAAAATTTTTCTCCAACTTCCTGTTTATTGTGTTTTTAGAGATCTTTGAAATGCGTTGCCCTCGCACATGGTGTAGATGCATTGTCAAAAGAAAACATTCCATGTTACGAACATGGGCCGCATAACCTGCACCGAAAGTCTATTCTGAACAGCAGTTCCTTGAACTCAGATTTGCCAACATTTTATTGTATCTTTCCATGTGGTATATCTCTGTACTTCAACATACAGAAGAGTGCTTTAAAAATCATGTCTTGTGTAAATTTTGGAAAAGGTAGTGAGTGTGGTTTTACCGGAGTGGATACTCGCTCGTAGAAATTCTTTTCAGTAAAATAGACTGGTTCACAATTTTGTAAGTGCACATTGAGGTATGTGACGGCGGGATGCATTAAGTGTTACGGAAACGGCAATAGCCACCACAGAGCTTCGTTGCTACTGAAATAACGACCAGACTGTTATTTTTACTTAACTATACGGGATTTTTGAGCCCAGTGTTTATGAAATTGAACGTAGCTATATCGCTACCTTTATTTAGTAGCTGCTACTGTAAAACTTTCTTCAGCTATTCCCAATTAATTGGGGTCGCCGTAGCCAGCCAGGCTCATTTTGGTTTTGGCCGGGGATTTAAGGCCGGATGCCCTTCCTGACGCCACGTGATTTTCCAGGTGAAAATTCCACCCCGCTGTCACCGGGATTCGAACCCCGGCCGTCCTGGTGAAGGGCGAGAAGCTAAGCCACTGCTCCATCACACTCCCCTAGAAGCCGCTACTGTAGTGTTTACAAATTAAAGGTGGTATTAGAAGGCGCTTTCCCTAATTTTTTTACCCCTGGCACTACAGACCATGAAGGGCCTAGGCCTATCATGCGACCGCTTCCCAGCCGTTTGGCCTGCAGATATTGTGGTGACGCGTGGTCAGTGTACCGTGTCCCCTCGGCCGTTCTTCGTGACCAGGGCGCTGCCTCGCTATCAGACAGCTACTCAATTGTCCTCACGAAGCTGAGTGCACTTCGTTGTAGCCCTCACGTCAGTGTCTAAAATCTCTGATGGAGGCAAGAATCGAACCCGGGGCCTCCAGATGAGAGGCAGGCGCACTACCCTGTTCTTATTGTGTTTATATATATCTTGAAAAAGATAATAAATGGATTTGCATTGCCTCCTACAGGGATATATAGAAAATCTTCGCTCCCACTTTTAATTTTTAAACACTACATTAGCGGCTCCTAAATACAGGTAGCGATATAGCTACGTTCAATTTCATAAACACTGGGCTCACAAATCACAAATCCCGTATAGTTAATTACAAATATCAGTGTGGTCGTTATTTCTGTAGTAAGGAAGCTCTGTGGCGGCTATTGCCGTTTACGTAACACTTAACGCATCCCACTGTCACATTCCTCAATGTGAACTTACAAAATTGTGAACCAGTCTATTTTACTGAAAAGAATTTCTACTCCGTTACAGCCCTCACGTCAGTGTCTAAAGTCTCTGATGGAGCCGGGAATCGAACCCGGGGCCTCCGGATGAAAGGCAGGTGCGCTACCCTGTTCTTATTGTGTTCATATATATCTTGAAAAAGATAACAAATTGATTGGCATTGCCTCCTACAGGGATATATATAAAATCGGATGTCATACCGTGAGGTTCAGTTGCCATGGAAACGGACTTGCCATTATTTCATCAGTTTATCAGAGTAAAGATAGTTTTCTGCGAATATCTTTGAAACGGTTGGTTTTAGGGCCTTAAAATGTGGTTTTCGGTGTCCCGTAGGGACCTACCGAGTATTGTTCCTTGCATCGAGGGGCGTAAAATGAGCTTTGTCCGGTCTTTTTGCGACAACTTCGATATTTTGTCCCGGTTGAGTATTTTTGGTGACTTTTCAGTTATGTTGCCTGTTCCACGGGAACAATGATTTATTTCCGGATGAAAGGATGCCTATATGTTATCCCAGGGTATAAGCTGTCTCCATTTCAAATTTCATCCAAATCCGTCCAGCCGTTTTAGTGTCAAGAGGTAACAAACTAACACACGGACACACAGATTTTCACAATTATAATATATATAGGGATTAGTCTACTTTGCGACTTTTTTCCCGGCTGAAGTCTTCTATTATTTCACTGAAATCTATACTTGCTAAACGGTCACGGGAGGTCATAGCTGCACTGAAAAAAAAAATATTAGTTTGAAAAGTTTTACAAGTATAATTAATAATTAATTAATTAAATTTTAAAAACTCCAGGGCGCGGGGCCCTGGGCGGTCGCCCTCGCCTGCGAATTTGCTTGAGGACATCTTCTATTACAAGAATACTCGAAGCGCAATGTATTGCACCCCTCACTTGTCATTCAGAACAGTGACATTGCTCCGGGAGTTGACAAACCTGCCTTAGAACTTGTGATTGGCAGGCATGTGACTACCCTGAGCAAACCAATAGTAAAACATCTTCTAGCAGATGTTTACGATTTCAATATTTTGATGAGGCATGAAATTATATGGAACAGGGCGTGATGCAGGTGTTGGCTACCCTGATAGCTCAGCAGCTTCGCGGTTCATGGAGGCGCCACCGTCTTACAGCCCACAGCACCCATCTAGCGGCCATCGAGGAAACTGCAAGCGTGCGTACTGTCAGTACTAATGAAACTAGAGACCGCCGGGTAGTCACGTGCACTGTAGACTCATTATTGTAGAAAATTAGAGCGATAGGGCTGTTTTATGCGGAATTTGCAATAAGCGCGACGTTACAGAGAAATTCATATAGCTGGAAAGTTTGTCCAAGTTCATATTATTACGAGAGAGTGAAGAGGGAACCATCGGTCTGAGTCCATGATGATGATAATTGCTGTTTTAAGGGTCCTAACATCTAGGTTATCGGCCCCTAATGGTTTGGGTGATAGTGAAAGATGAGAATGTAATGAAAGCTAAAACTACATACTAGAAGAAGAAATGGCAAACAAAAGGAGAATAAGGCAAATAAAGGACACGAGGAAAAGAAATGCCCTCAACCCTCAAAGAATGAGGATTGAGGGACTAGAAAGGAAGGAGAGCCATGAAAGGCAGGAAAGGGAAAGAGGAGAGTGTCCGCCCCAGAGGCAATGGAAAAAGGGGAATAACCGGACCCAGCTCAGGAATCCCTCGGGTTCACCAACTCCCGTACTCACCAGCCTTGAGCCCTTGAGGGTGTAGCACTATCGAGGGTGCACCAGAAGTGGTGGGGCTACACACACCCTGCCTCCTTGAGGGCCTTGAACAGAAGGCAGGAGATACTGTGAGCCCCTGAGGGTGTAGCACTATCCAGGGTGCACCAGAAGTGGTGGGGCTACACGCACCCTGCCTCCTTGAGGGTCTTGTGCAGAAGGCACGAGATACTGTGAGCCCTTGAGGGTATAGCACAATCCAGGGTGCACCAGAAGTGGTGGGGCTACACGCACCCTGCCTCCTTGAGGACCTTGAGCAGAAGGCAGGATATACTGTGAGCCCCTGAGGGTGTAGCACTATCCAGGGTGCACCAGAAGTGGTGGGGCTACAGACACCCTGCCTCCTAGAGGGCCTTGAGCAGAAGGCAGGAGATACTGTGAGCCCTTGAGGGTGTAGCACTATCCAGGGTGCACCAGAAGTGGTGGGGCTACATACACCCTGCCTCCTTGAGGGCCTTGTGCATAAGGCAGGAGATACTGTGAGCCGCTGAGGGTGTAGCACTATCCAGGGTGCACCAGAAGTGGTGGGGCTACACACACCCTGCCTTTTGAGGGCCTTGAGCAGAAGGCAGGACCGGGTGAGTTAGCCGTGGTGGTTACGGCATGACTAATGGCAGTCGCTCACATCCGGGAGGCGAGGAGGTTTGAATCCCTCCGCCGGCAACCTTGAAGATGGTCTTCTGTGGTTTCCCATCTTCCTTCCAGGCAAATGCCGGGGTTGGTCCCTCTCTATAGGCCACAGCCGCTACCTTCCAACTCCTCGCCCTTCCCTTCCAACTTTCCTCCCCAACGGTACTTGTAGCTCACCCATTGGGTGTCCGTCTCGAAGCAGCTACAAAACTGGCGAGCCGAACATGTTCTCGGACACTCCCGGCACTAAAAGCCATACGCTAAAAAAAAAAAAAAAAAAAAAAAAGCAGAAGGCAGGATATACTGTGCGTCCCTGAGGGTGTAGCACTATCCAGGGTGCACCAGAAGTGGTGGGGCTACACACACCCTGCCTCCTTGAGGGCCTTGTGCATAAGGCAGGAGATACTGTGAGCCCCTAAGGGTGTAGCACTATCCAGGGTGCACCAGAAGTGGTGGGGCTACATATACCCTGCCTTTTTGAGGGCCTTGAGCAGAAGGCAGGATATACTGTGAGTCCCTGAGGGTGTAGCACTATCCAGGGTGCACCAGAAGTGGTGGGGCTACAGACACCCTGCCTCTTTGAGGGCCTTGAGCAGAAGGCAGGAGATACTGTGAGCCCCTGAGTGTGTAGCACTATCCCGGGTGCACCACAAGTGGTGGGGCTACACACACCCTGCCTCCTTGAGGGCCCTGAGCGGAAGGCTGGAAATACTCTGAGCCCCTGAGGGTGTAGCACTATCCAGGGTTCACCAGAAGTGGTGGGGCTATACACACCCTGCCTCCTCCTTGAGGGCCTTGGGCAGAAGGCAGGAGATACTGTGAGCCCCTGAGTGTGTAGCACTATCCAGGGTTCACCAGAAGTGGTGGGGCTACACACACCCTGCCTCCTTGAGGGCCTTGAACAGAAGGCAGGAGATACTGTGGGCCCCTGAAGGTGTAGCACAATCCAGTATGCACCAAAAGTGTTGGGGCTACACACACCCTGAATCCATGAGGGCCTTGAACAGAAGGCAGGAGATACCGTAGGCCCCTGAGGGTGTAGCACTATCCCGGGTGCACCAGAAGTGGTGGGACTACACACACCCTGCCTCCTTGAGGGCCTTGAGCAGAAGGCTGGAAATACTGTGAGCCTCTGAGGGTGTAGCACTATCCAGGGTGCACCAGAAGTGGTGTGGCTACACACACCCTGCCTCCTTGAGGGCCTTGAACAGAAGGCAGGAGATACTGTGAGCCCTTGAGTGTGTAGCACTATCCAGGGTTCACCAGAAGTGGTGGGGCTAAACACACCCTGCCTCCTTGAGGGCCTTGAACAGAAGGCAGGAGATACTGTGGGCCCCTGAGTGTGTAGCACAATCCAGTATGCACCACAAGTGTTGGGGCTACACACACCCTGCATCCTTGTGGGCCTTGAACAGAAGGCAGGAGATATCGTAAGCCCCTGAGGGTGTACCACTATCCAGGGTGCACCAGAAGCGGTGGGGCTACACACACCCTGCCTCGTTGAGGGCCTTGAGCAGAAGGCAGGAGATACTGTGAGCCCCTGAAGGTTTAGCACTATCCAGGGTGAACCAGAAGTGGTGGGGCTGCACACATCCTGCGTCATTAAGGGCCTTGAGCAGAAGGCAGGAGATACAGTGAGCCCCTGAGGGTGTAGCACTATCCAGGGTGGGGCTACACACATCCTGCCTCCTTGAGGGCCTTGACCCTAAGGCAGGAGATATGAAGAGAAGAGAAGAGGGCTGACCCATCGAAGAAGGAGAGATCAGGAAAGATGAAACATGGGCCAATTAAGGCGGGAAAGTAAAAGACTCCCTAGGCCTCGGATACCCTAATACCTTCAGGGTGGGGAAGGAACAAGAGTTGACCAAGGGAGGTCGATAGGAAAGATGACAGGGGGAGCCCGGCACAAATAAGTGTAAGTAATGGCAAACTCAGCTGGGGTCCCGTGGTCGCCAACACACGTCCCTCAATTTGTGAGCCCCTGGGTGAAGGACTGAGTCGATGAGATCAGATGTGGAGAAAGTGAGAGGAGCTGGTTTGGTCACTGACATCATACACGAGGTGGGCGTAAAACTGCGAGATGGCAACGACACACAGACACGGAGGAGACGTAGCAAGGCACTGCGGGAGGAACATTAAGAGGAAGAGAGAAGAGGGATCAAAGGCTGAGAAATGTAGCTACTGTTGCTGGGATGATGTGTTATTGGACGCATAGCCGCGTGTGATAACTTGTGTTATTGTCATTACTGTACTCGTGTATATATTTGTCAATTGGGAATATGGCTGGAGAGGAGGCAGCCATGGCCATAAGTTAGCTACTGTTGCTGGGATGATGTGTTATTGGACGCATAGCCGCGTGTGATAACTTGTGTCATTGTCATGGCTGCACTAGTGTATATATTTGTCAATTGGGAATAAGGCTGGAGAGGAGGCAGCCGTGGCCATAAGTTAGCTACTGTTGCTGGGATGATGTGTTATTGGACACATAGCCGCGTGTAATAACTTGTGTTATTGTCATGGCTGCACTAGTATATATATTTGTCAATTGGGAATAAGGCTGGAGAGGAGGCAGCCGTGGCCATAGGTTAGCTACTGTTGCTGGAATGATGTGTTATTGGACACATAGTCGCGTGTGATAACTAGTGTTATTGTCATAGCTGCAATTGTGACCATTTTTGTCAATTGGGAATAAGGCTGGAGAGGAGGCAGCCGTGGCCATGAGTTAGCTACTGTTGCTGGGATGATGAGTTATTGGACACATAGCCGCGTGTGATAACTTGTGTTATTGTCATGGCTGTACTACTGTATGAATTTTTCAATTGGGAACATGGCTGGAGAGGAAGCAGCCGTGGCCATAAGTTAGCTACTGTTGCTGGGATGATGTGATATTGGACACTTAGCCACGTGTGATAACTTGTGTCATTGTCATGGCTGCACTAGTGTATATATTTGCCAATTGGGAATAAGGCTGGAGAGGAGGCAGCCGTGGCCATAAGTTAGCTACTGTTGCTGGGATAGGGTGTTATAGGATACAAAGCCGCGTGTGATAACTTGTGTTATTGTCATGGCTGCACTAGTGTATGTATTTGTCAATTGGGAATAAGGCTGGAGAGGAGCCAGCCGTGGCCATAAGTTAGCTACTGTTGCTGGGATGATGTGTTATTGGACGTAAAGCCGCGTGTGATAACATGTGTTATTGTCATGGCTGCACTAGTCTATGTATTTGCCAATTGGGAATAAGGCTGGAGAGGAGGCAGCCGTGGCCATAAGTTAGCTACTGTTGCTGGGATGATGTGATATTGGACACTTAGCCGCGTGTGATAACTTGTGTTGTTGTCATGGCTGCACTAGTGTATATATTTGCCAATTGGGAATAAGGCTGGAGATGAGACAGCCGTGGCCATAAGTTAGCTACTGTTGCTGGGATAGGGTGTTATTGGATACAAAGCCGCGTGTGATAACGTGTGTTATTGTCATGGCTGTACTACTGTATGAATTTTTCAATTCAACTTGTGTTATTTTCATGGCTGCACTCTTATATATATTTGTCAATTGGGAATAAGGCTGGAGAGGTGGCAGTCGTGGCCATATGTTAGTTACTGTTGCAGGGATAGTGTGTTATTGGACACAAAGCAGCGTATGATAACTTGTGTTATTGTCATGGCTGCACTCTTATATATATTTGTCAATTGGGAATAAGGCTGGAGAGGTGGCAGCCGTGGCCATAAGTTAGTTACTGTTGCAGGGATAGTGTGTTATTGGACACAAAGCAGCGTATGATAACTTGTGTTATTGTCATGGCTGCACTAGTATATGTATATGTCAATTGGGAATAAGGCTGGAGAGGAGGCAGCCGTGGCCATATGTTAGCTACTGTTGCTGGGATGATGTGTTATTGGACACATAGCCGCGTGTGATAACTTGTGTTATTGTCATGGCTGCACTAGTATATGTATTTGTCAATTGGGAATAACGCTGGAGAGGGGGCAGTCGTGGCCATACGTTAGCTACTGTTGCTGTGTTATTGTACACATAGCCGCGTGTGATAACTTGTGGTATTGTCATGGCTGCACTAGTATATGTAATTGTCAATTGGGAATAAGGCTGGAGAGGAGGCAGCCGTGGCCATAAGAGTAGGGTGTTTTTAAGAGTTCTAAATCCTCCTACGGCTTTCCTCCTACAAGATGGCGGCGGCGCGATATCTCTCGAACTTATGGTCGGATTTTGACGAATAAGGTGTCCTTGAACTCGGGGTGACACCCCCTTTCCAATGGATAACATAATTCCACGTCAAAAATAAAACCTACTCCTAATAGGTGGTGAAATTTAATTTTTTAGAAAATCTCGCTTTTCAAGTGCAACGTGTAAGAGGTTGAATGCCAATATGGAATTAAATGTTGTTCCACACAAGAGACATGTGTGCACTGGAAAGCCAATATGAACTAACATGCTTGTTTTTTGTTTCTACGCATGCCCACTCATAGCTTTTGTAAGAGGGCGGGTTTTTTAACGATGGCAGCTGTAGTGAAACCTAACCTAAACCAACCCACGAGGGGTGATCAAAAAGTATTCCAAGCGGCGCTTGTCGATAGGCAAACCAATAATCAATGAGGACATGTAAGGCCTTGAGGCGATAACCCCTTTTGATTGATCCCTGTTGATTTGCCCCCTTTGGACTGGTCCCTGTTGACGGGTCATTGCTGACGAGTCCCTTTGGACGGGTCATTGTTGAAGAGTCCCTGTGGACGGGTCCTTGTTGACGGGTCCCTGTGGACGGGTCCCTGTTGACAGGTCATTATTGACAGGTCATTTTTGACAGGTCATCGTTGACGGGTCATTGTTGACGGGTCCTTGTTGACAAGTCCCTGTTCATAGGTTCCTGTTGACAGGTCCTTTTTGACTAATCCCTTTAGACCGGTCCCTTTGGACTGGTCCCTATGGACTGGCCCATGGTCCCTAATGCTATGATGAAATTAAACGTTGTTCCACATGAAACGCATGTGAAGAGCCGATTGCTACTATGAATTAAGACGTTTGTTTTTTGTTTTTACGCATGCGCACTTGGGGTTTTTGTAAGCGGGTGGGCTTTTTGAATAATGATTTATAGATGAGTTTTTTTTTAAATTACCAAAAGATCCAAAGCTTTTTAATATCTCATGAACCAATAAGGCTAGGGACTTGTATGAGAGGTCGTTGGACTTGAGGTGACATTCTGTTTTTGAATATATTATTTATTTTTGTCAAAAGGGCCTAACTGCACTATTGTTAATATCTCGCTAACTAATAATCAGACAGGGTCAAGTGAGGTGTCATGGGACTCAGGATGGTCAACCCTTTTCCATGACCAACGAATTTACCCAAAAGACCTAAAACAGCAAGGTCATTGACCTATGATTTTATAAACTAATAATCGGGGAGGGTCAATTGAGGTGTCATAGGACATAGAATGGTTAACCCATTCCCATGACCAATGAATTTACCCCAAAAATCCAAAACAGCAACGTCATTGACCTATGATTTTATAAACTAATAATCGAATATCAACATGCGAGGTGCCATAGGACTTAGAATGGTCAACCCTTTCCCATGGCCAATGAATGTACCCAAACTACCCAATACATCAAGGTCATCGACCTGAGATTTTATAAACTAATAATCGGATACGAACATGTGAGATGTTTACCATGCGTGATTAAACATAGCTAGGTAGAGAAAGAATTAGTGTAGGCTACATGTATGGTGACTGACAAGTCTTTTACCATTGAAACTTGTTTTCAGATCAAACTGCAGTATAGAGAGAGTATAGGTTGCGGGTATGGGTTAATAAGCTTGCCACGGTGGTTGAGTGGTTATAGTGTCGGACTACCAACCCCCCAAGATTGCAGGTTCGCTCCTGGCCATGGTAAGTGATTTTTTTGAAAGGCGACAAAATCACGACACTCATGTCATACGTTGTTGGCAAGTTAAAGAACCCATTTGAATTCAGTAGGGCCTGTTCAATGGCAAAATTCATCTCGGGATTTTCCGCCAACACAAAGTTCCTCTATTCTCTACTTGAAAGCGCTGTAGTGTCAAGAAGTTTAGATATCTAACCTCCTTGACTTTCATAGGAACGACGAAATTCGGCATGCAAGCTACCCTCTGGGTGTCAATTAACAAAGCTTGCACCAGGCACCCGAGACCATGAGATATTATTATTATTATTATGGGTTAATAAATGACAAGTGGTGTAAACAAACTCTGATTTATCTATTCAAGAATTAAGAGTAGACTATCTTTAATTGATTGGTTAAAGCGGATAGCTAAAACACAGAAATGCTCAGTGCTTACCGGGACAAGATGGTCGCTACACACAACAAGCTTTAAATACTTGAGGCTAATAATCTATACACACACGCTTGTTCTAAACTAAACTGTGTTGCTGTCAGTGTTCAGACAGTAGGCTTATAACAAAATGCATTGCTAACAGAAATATAATCATTTCCGGTTGTCTAATGTTACCAGCTATCCATTTTGTGTTGCAGTGGTAAGCACTTTTAGCTCTTGTGCTGGTGGTCTTAACTCGATTTCCAGGTCTGAGGCCTAGAACGAGTCAAACTAAGAAATATGGTGGTGCAGTGGTTAAGCTGTTAGCCTTTTCACCAGGGTTCGATTTCAGGTTAATATCACTCACTCACTCACTCCGTTGGCTTTTCTGGGACGTGACGATCCCGTGCCGCTCTCACTATCTGCCTCCATTTCATCCTATCCAGCGCAGTATTCTCCCATACAGTAATACCCATTTGTCTGCAGTCAGAGGTCACCTCATCTTGCCATCTACTCCTAGGTCTTCCAGGGGGTCTCGAGCCTTCGATCTTCTTCTCATACACCTGGCGAACTATTCTGTCAGCGTCCATTCTGATAACATGCCCTGACCATTGCAGCCGTTTCGCTTTCATGACGTCCACTACTCTGGGTTGATTGGCCAACTTGTACAGCTCATGATTTGATCTGAGAACCCATCTTTGTGTTTCCTGGTCAAAGATGGGGCCGAAAATTTTTCTATATATCTTGTTTTCGAAGACTGCAAGTTGGCGTTCCTCCCTTTTGGTCACACTCCATGTTTCAGGTTAATATGCATGTCATAAACGTATTAAACAAAACAAAACAGAGATAACGTTTCAAACTGATTACATTTGTGTCTTTTCAAATTATTACTCGGATTACAAATACAAATGTGAACTGGGTTTGATATACAGTTAATGCTGTCTATCACACACTAGATTGTAAGAAAGCCAAAAGACCAAAAGGCGTAGGTAGAGCAGTGGTAAAATTGCTATATGTAGAGAACTACCTAGCGGTTTTATGAACTGGCAAAGCTATATCGCATAAACAGTGCAGGATACAATCCAGCAATCAAATTTGTATCTTGTGAGTAGTGTGTTTTGAGCGGTTCTAGCACCTCCTCCACCTATCCCACCTCACAAGATGGCGGCGACGCGATATCTCTCGGCTTTTGGTCGGATTTTGACGAATGAGATGTCATTGAACTCGGGCTGACCCTCCCTTTCCACTGGACAACATATCTCTACACCAAAAATAAAACCTACCCCTAATAGGGGGTGAAAATTGTAATTTTTTAGAGAATCTCTCTTTCCAAGTGCAACATGTGAGAGTTTGAATGCCAATATGGAATAAAACGTTGTTCAACACAAGAGACATGTGTGCGATGGAAAGCCAATATGAATTAAGAGGGCGCTAAAGTCAGCCGGCCGGCCGCTCGTGGCAGGCTCTGCTTATAGCATTAAGAGAGAGTTAGAATCGACGTTTTAAATAAGTCAATGGCTGAAATTAAACAAAACTTCACTTTCAAATCACGTAAATACCTTCAATAGCACTTATTAAACTTTTCAAATGAGATTTCATTGATAATAACATATTGTATCAATGAAACTGAGAAGCAATTTTCCCATAAAGCAAGGCCTATTTTTCACAGATTTTACTTCAGAAATTAAAAATCAATGTGACTGTCAAAAGTGATGAAAAGTTGCATGGCTGTAAAGGGTATTTGTTTAAGAATGCTTCTATAGAGATGAATCTTGCTTTCCTCCGGCGTGTTTCTATAAGAGAAGCAGTTTTTAATGCCCCACACTTTCAGTCGTAATGCCGCTGTCGTAGAAGTTTGCTACTTAGCCGCAAGAGCGCAGGCGTAATTGGTCGGTAATGCAGAGTGACAAGTTATTTCTAGCGCCGAGAACAATACTTACAGCTGATGTATTGTATTCGTTGAATAGGATTCTACTGTGTTTACTTTCGTTTCTTAAACGAACTGTTAGTAGGTTCATTTTCTGTGTACAGTGTTATTAATTCAACGAGTTAAAGTGTAATTTATTGTGATGGGCAAAACTCGGATGCCTCTTTCTGCTTGGCGGAAGAAAAGAAGATTAAATCCAGTGCTACAACGATACAACGATGAAAGAAGGTAAGCTATATTGAATAATACCCTATTGAATAATACCCTATATTATTTTTAAATAATTTTGTCCCATACACTACTTATTGGATAATAAAGTACTGAATTTTTTAAACGATAATTTTGAACAAATTGATAAAACAGTGTTGTCATCTCATAATTATCAAGGCAGATGACCCCGCTATTCCGTCCTTTGAATTAATAATAACTAACTAAATAATTACATAATTATGAATTCATTTATTCGAGTTATCTTTTCAAGAACCCAGTAAAAATAAATCGAAGGTCGTAAGTATTCTATAAATTGTCATTCTACTAAATAATAAAATAATAACAATAACCCCTGGCACTACAGCCCATGACGGGCCTAGGCCGACCAAGTGTCCCCTCAGCCGTTAATCTTGGTTTCCGTGATCGGGGCGCTGTCTCACTGTCAAAGAGCTACTCAATTGTCCTTACGAGGCTGAGTGCACCCCGTTCCTGCCCTCACGCCAGTTTCTAAAATTCCTGACGGAGCCGGGAATCGAACCCGGGGCCTCCGGGTGAGAGGTAGCCGCGCTCTACCCCAACACCATGGGGCCACCGTCATTCTAATAAATACAGTATTTATTGTTAAGTTTGTTTTCATTAATGAATATTAAGTTATAGTAAAAAATTGTTTAGTAACTGATGAAAACTGAGAAATTTAATGTTTGCCTTTCGTTTTGTAATTGTTTTTTGTGGTTTAATATTAACAGCAACAATTATTGCAGGTGTAGGTAGACAAAAATACTGTAGTTTTAGAAACAATTAGCTTAATGTAAATTACGGCCAAAATCGAGCTTAAAATACCTTATATAGGCTACACCGCTTTTCTTATAATATTTTACTTTTTCTGAAAATTTACTATCAATAAAATTTTAAATGCTTCAGACTAACTGGCTGCGTGGCTCAGCGAAGTGTTCGCCTGCTGTTCCCAAGGTTGCAGGATCGAATCCTGGCGTAGTCAGTTGGCATTGGAGGGTGCGCAAATGCGAGGGCGCCATGTCAGTGGATTTACTGGAACGTTAAAGATCCCCTTCGGGGTAAACTTCCGGCACCTAGGCGTCTTTTAAAAGCCGCAGTAGTTAAAAGGGATGTAACACCCATAACATAATTGAAATGCCTCAGAATGCACCATTTTGCTAATAATGTTTCAAATGTTATGGAAAGAGGGCTAAGCTACTTAACCGCGGGTATTCCTATGTCGTTTATTCTGGATCAGCTATTGACTGTCAGTTAGTTGATATGCTAATTATACCATTCATATTGACAGTAAAACGTTTTGTATAAAAATGCTGATTTTGTGTTTTTAATCTTTGCTTGATTTTCTCTACTGAGCCTTAGGCAATATGTAAAAAAATTTTTTTTTATTGTGGAGAATTCCCTGAACACATCTATCTGACATGATCTAGGTCCGATATGCGTGTCATTATAGAGATACAAATAATGATCAACAAATAACCCTAAATATACTTTGTAAAAACGACTTTTTCAGTACCAGTACTGGATGCTTTTTTTTTCTTTTTTTTTTTAGCAAGAAGAAGGCTGATTTGATAGAGACACATGAGCCGGAAGCTCTACAAGAAAAACAAGAACAACCAGTATTGGGAAAGCCACAATGCGTCTCACTGAAACTTTGCGGAAGAAGAGTTGTAAATATTGTTGACTTTTTAGACCAGATCAAAGATTTAGACAAACACAGCCCGTTTGGTTGCACTTTCGCCAATATAGAAGTGGTTTCTGAAAAACGTCAAGGCTTAAAAAGTATTTTCGTTTTCATGTGTAACATGTGTGGTTTAAGAAAAACAGTTCATTCTGAAAAATCACATGACGACCTGATGGACGTCAACACTGCCAGTGTTTGTGGTACAGTTACTACAGGCGGTGGGCACGCACAAATGGAGGAGTTCTTGAGCGTACTTGACATCCCTCCTATGAGTCATGTCACATTCAAGAAGTACGAGGAGAAAGTGTCGGAGGGTTGAGCAGCTACTGCGGCGGCGGAGATGGAGGAAGCAGCGGTGGAGGAGGCACGGCTGGCGCTGGAGCTCGGCGAGGTAGATAAGGATGGCGTCCCGCTTATCACTGTGGTCGCTGACGGTGCCTGGTGCAAGAGGTCGTATCGCACCAACTACTCAGCTTTATCTGGCGTGGTAAGTTATTAGTTACCGTACTGTATATGGCAAGAGACGTAGGCAAATCCTGAACCGAAGCATTTTAGTGGCGCTACATAGTTTGCTCTGTTCACTTTGTGTATCAACGGCCTAAGTAAGTAGCTTTTGATAAAAGTAGTATTTCTGTGATAGCAGAATTTTTTAGCGCGTCAAATTCAAGAGTAGCCTTACCTTGTCGGCGCGCAACTCAAACTTCGTCAGCGAGTTTCACAGCAAAAATTTACCAAAGTACGAGCTGAATTCCGCCAATTCGTACAACATTTATAATTTTTAATTTAAGTTCTTACTTTTCATTAGTGTTCGTATGTGATTTTACAAGAATTCCAAAAATAATGCTTCAACGGGAATAATAAGATTACATTTTGAAATAAGTAAAAATAAGAATTTTAGTGAGACTGTGTAACGGGTTAGCGGCTACACGAGGGGATCGATTTTGACGAAGTTCAGCAAGTATGTCAGAAAAACGTCCAACTGTATCTCCAGACTTCTTCCCGTATCTTAGTTTTAGGGGTTTCTTCTGCCCAAATAACATTACGTTCATAAAAAAAGTTTTAGATGATTTTGATCTGAGTTGGACTGAAATAATCCTTATAGGCCTAATTCACTTTTATTTAATTTCTACCTAATTTGAAATATTAACTTACTGTGTATCATAATAACTATGCAGGTTATACTGTATTTATTTTTGTTTTTGTAGGCAGCTATCCTCGGTCACCGCACTCGGAAGGTGCTCTTCATCGGCGTAAAGAACAAGTATTGAACAACTTGCGCCCGCGCCGAGACAAAAGGAGAGGCGGTCAAGACACACACCTGCTATAAGAATTGGAACATGACTCAGAGCTCTACAAGTATGGAAGCTGCGATCATTTGCGAGGGCTTCCAGAGAAGTGAGGAAATGTACAACGTTAGGTATGCTAAGCTTATCGCAGATGGTGATAGCAGCGTGTACAAAATAATTTTAGAGACTAGGCCGTATAAATGTTTGACTGTAGAAAAGGTTGAGTGTAAGAACCATTTGCTAAGAAATATGTGCACTCATTTGAGGAATATTGCCAATTCCAAAACTGACAAACCTTCAGTCATGCTTCGCAAAAAGATTGGGAACAATTTGTTACGCTGCAGGGTTGCATTGACCAAAGCCACTGAGCACAGAATAAGAGAAGACCGGCTCATAAATGAACAAATTGAAAACCTGAGGAAAGACATACTCAATATCCCTAGCCACGTGTTTGGTGAACACAAGGGGTGTGCAGAGAGGGGCTACTTCTGTGAGCTAGACACAACAACTGCTCCAGTCGATTCTAACCTTGTGCCTCAACTCGCTTCTCTTGGTCTGTACGCATTGATTTCGGATAGGGATGTTAGCCGTCACAGCCGCAGCTTGCTCGCCGATGTAAATAGCAACTATGTTGAGCATTACAACTCCATAGTTGCTAAGTTCATTGGCGGGAAAGAATAAATTTTGCATCGACCGGGTCATACCAGGGGCGCTGTTCTGCTGCTGTTGTTCAGCACAACTCCGGCATGGCCAATTACAAGCTTTACAAAACACTGTATAGTTCAAGTCCAGGATCGTTTGCGAAAGGCACAGAGGTAAAAAGAAAGAAGAAGGCTCATAGTCGGAAAAACCAAAAGAGATGTCGCAAGTCATTATTTAGTTCAATAATCAATGAAGAGAAGGATTATGGCCCGGCGCCACAAAGACTCGATATCGACGAAGAGGTGATGAAAAAGGAATCGGATGAGTTCCTGAAAAGTCTACACAGATCAAAGGAAGAATTTGAAAGAATTGAACGAGAAACAATTCAGCAAAGTGACTGTAACGAATGGCTAGAACTCCGCAGAAACATACTCACTGCGTCGAACTTTGGGCGAGTTTGTAAAATGAGAGCAACAACGGGGTGCGAGCCATTAGTGAAGCAAATTCTCTACACTGTATTTGAATGCGTGGCAATGGAGTATGGCCGAAGGAACGAGGAGTCAGCTCGCAACGAACTCGCTTTTCTGATTGACGAAAAATAGAAAAATGTGGTCTCTTTATCGATAGAGAGTTTCCTTTCTTCGGAGCCAGTCCCGACGGGCTAGTCAATGATGATACAGTCATAGAAATAAAGTGCCCTTCGTCGGCTAAGGACTTTACTCCAGACGAAGCTATTAAGAAACGCAAGGTCACTTTTTGGGCAGTAAACAAGAAGGGAGACATCGGGGAAGTACAAAAAAGTCACATATTCTATTTCCAAATACAAGGTCAACTTCAAGTGACAAAAAGGAAGTACTGCATTTTTGCCTTGTGGACCCCAAAAGGAATCAAAACAGCAAAAATAGAACGAGATGAGACCTTTTGGAAAAATGAAATGTTCCCAAAGTTACATAGGTTTTATATGGACTGCCTACTTCCAGAAATAGTTGACCTTAGACACAGCCGCTCCATGCCTATAAGAAGTGCTTACATAGTGGGAGCCCAAAGAATGGCTGAGGAGAAGAAGGCTAACAAAACTGTAAATAAAATGTAATTTGTGTATGTAATTCACAACTATTTGTATATAAAAGTTTGTAACCGATTTTCGGCCTCTTGTCTAAGATCGGAGTGTTTTTAATGTAAATTATGAGTACAAACTAATTTTTAAGTTCTTTATGTTAGTTTTATACAGTTTTTTTAAAGTGATTTAAATCATAGAATAGGCTATGTTAGTTTTGTCACAATTATTGCATTATTATAATTGAACTTTAGGATGTCATTGAATCTTTGCGTTTTGTAAGATATTGTTTCATGCAATTTGTAACGATCAGTATAAAAGTGTTTGTAACATCTTTGTAAATTACGAGTATAAGTTACTTCCCAAATTAATTATATTTATTTTGTCACGACAACGATTGCAATTACTATAAATTGATTTGGATTAATATGTCATTGTTTTGTTCAATATTATTTTGTGTAATTTGTAACTATTTGTATTTAAGTGTTAGTGATATTTTTGTAAATTGTGATTATGTGTTAAATTCAAAATTACTTATCCTATTTAAATTTTGTCAGCTAACAATCACCATTGTCATACTGTTCTTGATGTTTACTTTTTTGTAGTGCTATATTTTCATTTGGAATATTACGTCTTTTATTACGATATGTAAGACATTGCTTCATGTAATTTACAGTTTTTTGTATGTTTGTAGTGCCAACAGACCTTCGTTTGGTCATTGTGTACTAATGTTAGATTTTAGTAACGGTATAGTCTATATACAGTTTTATTAATAAACATTTTTTATCATACACTTATTAATGAAAAGTACAGGGTCCTTCTTTTTTCTTCGTCTGCAACATAGCAGCGCAGCAATAAATCTCTCGGCAATGAGTCACCCGGCTACGCATGCATTTTTCCGCTGCGATGCTATCTCGCTAGACTGATAAAAGGAAGGTCCCGGTACAGAAATCTGATCTATTGTGATTTAGCATTTGTCCTACAATAATACTCAGGTAGTTTCATATACTTTAACTAATTCTAAACATACGGTATAAGATACGCGTAGCACTAGAAAATATCAGAAAACGCATGACGAGAAAGAATCACTTATTGTAAGGAATGACATAATAGCGGCGAGAACTGTATTTTTAAGGATACCGGTACCGCAATGTACGAGATCGGCAAATCAGGGACATACTGTATTTATTACCTTGATGAAGCGTAATGTAAATCAATACTATACAGGTCACAGCGACGTTTCCGGAGGACTGAAAGTTCCATTGGTTAGGACGGTCGGCTCGAAAATGCAACGTCAGTAGTCGCGCGGATTACAATCGTAGGCCAATTTTTAATGGGTATTTCATTAGTTCTTTTTTTGTTTTGTTTTTTAATTTTCATTTTCGATTTTATAAGAAGGATGGAGTGTGATAAATATACTAATGATAGACAAATACCATAGAGGAAAGAACCGGAAGGAGATGCCTTCGCTGCGCTGGCTAGTGCAATATAATATAATATTAATAAACTCAACCTGCAATAGAATTGTATGGATGCAACTTGCAAAGGTTCAGCTTCAATTGATATTGTAACTTTCAAGTACGGTAAATACTGTAATAGGCCTCTATTTTTATGCTTTCTGGTATGTTCTGTTTTGTCGATTCGTACCGCCATAGGCACTACACGCCATTATTAAGAAAAAACTCCGAAATAACCATGCACAATTCTTTGCCGCATAAAACTCACAGAACACTAGGTTACGCCCACTTTGGACTCAGCGCTTGGCTTCACTGACTCGAGCTCTAGGCAACTTCTCTCTTTCTTTCCTCCATGAAAAATACATGAAATACCAAATATTTTGATACAACATGAAAAACTTATCTTCTTCTTCTTCTAGGACCACGGGGCTCGTATTGACTTCTTGTAAGGAATTTATGTTTCTTCTTAGCCCAGGCAGCTTTCATCTTCTGGCTGTGTGTCTGCTTATCTAATTTTAACTTTTGAAAGAAATTTGGCAGTTTCCCGTATTGAGTAAAAACATGAAATATTTGCGAACAGATGAGTATCTTTCAACAATTAAGTGTTCCTTAATATATTCAGTTTCCCAATTCTATACAATGCAATACCTATACAAGTAAACCAACGCTGTTCAAGCATGGGCACCCGAAGGATTTCTTTCCGGGAGGGGAAGAAGGGGGGGGGGGGCGCAGGTTGTATTTTTCGTTTCTTTACCTGTCACTAGCTGATGATGATACGTACCTCCCTCCCCGCGCAATTTCGTTTCATTTCTTACATGCTTCGTGTTATTCATTATTTGGCTGCTCTAAAACCGTTGGGTACATATTATCTTTATGGCATGAATGGGAGGAGGTTTTTTTTTGTGAATCATCGTCATAATGTTCATTTCTTAGGAACAAGTAAAATAAGAATCAAGCAGTTCATTAAAATGGTAATGTTAATCCAGTTCGCCGATTTTCTAAATAACTGGAGATATTTTCAAATTATCCGTAATTACTAAGTTAAATAAAACTGTGGAATTATCCCTACACTAAATCAGTTAACTATCAGTAGCTTTAATTGATGAAATCAACTGGTGTGGCAATGAACAGTAGAAATATTCTCGGGATTTCAGGAGGGGCCCATGGCCCCTTCTTGCCCCCTCCCCCTCCCCCCACTGCGGGCGAGCATGAGTTCAAGCGTAGTTCCGCAAATAGTCGCGTGAAGTACAGTTGACTATTTGGTACACCACTGACACACTATATAGTGGCCATTGATGTAATATTTCTCGGTGATTGTAATGGGAAGAACATCTAGGAAAGATACTGAACAGTATGTACCAAAATCTAGTGTATTATGTTCGCAGATATAAAACAATTGAACCTGGATTACAATAGTAATCTACGCGACCAAAGGAGGGTTAGTATCGAACTCTGAGAAATCTGACGATTGCCGTTAAGATAAGACACGCTCGTTTTAAACAAGGGTTTACTGAACAATTACTACCAGACCTCCGTCCACATTCGGTTATTATGGACAATGCGAGCATTCTCTCAGAGCAAATTAACAAAGCTCCGACCTCGAATAACAGAAAGGCTTACATTATCGAGTGGTTGTCTTATTACTTCATAAATCCGCGCATTGTACGTACGAAATTGATGAAATAGCAAGGCAACGCGGACACAGGTCGGCCGAGAAGGAGGGGCAAATGGAGCTACAGCCCTGGGGACCGAGCGTACAGAAGGGCCCGAAAGAGAAAATCACGGCTTCTTAATTGCTATATCAGTCTATTAAAGAAGTCCAAAGACAAATCTTGTGTAACATTGAAATACGAATTTGACTGAATTTTGAAAATAAGCAATACGTTTGAATTCTCACCAAGCAAATTCTTGAAAGGTAATGTGAGTAAACTTTAAAACAATGGTGATTCTTGAGCCGTTGTGGAACGAAAACGTTGAGTCCAATTTCAGTTATTTCTAAAGAACTGCTATTTACCTAGGTACATGGTCTATTGGCAGCATGTGAAATTTCAAGCGTTGCAATGCTAAAGGCAACTTGGAAAACGTAAGCACGCTACGAAAGTTAAAAGTGCAAAATTCACGAACGAATGTAAAATGAGTTGTGTCCCGGCAAAATGCCTGGTTGGTGGAAAATCAATATATTGAATAGCTTCCCTTTCCCACATAATTTCACATAACCAAATATTGAAATTTTAATTTATTAAAAAAAATCATGAATATTATTAGGATTTCACGGAAAGAACTCAAATGTGGGGCGGCAGTCATTACCGTGGGCCCCATGATCGCTCTCTACCGTCACGGCCCTGCGTGGACATTGTGTAGTTTTGGTACAACCCAATTGTGGGCGCATGTGAAATCTTATGTTGCAAGAAAAAAACAATACGTTCCGAATAGCAGACGTTGAGAGAATTACGGACGAAGCGACGATTGACAGCGTCACAACATCCGCTTGGGCAGGTTGCGTTAGTCCTACAGAAAGACTGAGGGAAGAAAGTTGAGAAGTCGGCTGAGTGGAGGTTGAATGCTTACCGACTTGCTTCATAGCAATTAGCAACACTGCGGGAAGAGCAGTCTGGCGACATCGCAATGAGTGTCTCTGTCTCTTTAAGTGCAAAACGCTCTCTCTCTCACCTGCCACCTCACGCGCTCTCCTCTGTAGCATGGTCGGTAATGCAGGTTATGGGACAATAGCGCTCACCTTACAGGTGGCCATTTCTGGAATTAAAAGTCGATTCGCGACCCAAGTTTCGCTCCCTCTTAAGGACAGAAGGCCGTGAGCGCACCATGAAATAATGCAAAAACTTACCACAACATTTCTTGCCGTTTCTGCCATAATTTTTCAGGTAGAACTGCAAACCTTTTACCATGTTTAGTCCGAGCCCTAATGGCTCCAATGAATTTAAATTTATTGGAATTAGACTTCTCGTTTTCTTTTAGCATTTTGTTAATTATATAATTTTTCAAAATGTTATTGAAACATGTCATTATGTTGGTACACGTTTCTGCTGAAGTATTCATACCACTGGTTCCAAATTTTTTCCATGTTTTAAATACATTCCTAGCTATATGAAACTCTAGAATTTTGACGTTTGATAAATATTTAATCATTCAGTGATAAATTGAAATTTTGATTACAAAATATATACTTTTTAGCAACATATTATGTTTTATAAATACCACAATTTAAAAGATACATCAAATATTCTAGAGTTTCAGTATCACAGTATAGTCACAAATGAGTGTGCAAAATTTCATATCTGTAGCTAAAATAGTTTAGGAGCTATGTGTACCTAAATGTGAAAAAAATGACTTTTTGGGAAACTTAAGTTAAAGTTTTTGTTTCTCTCACCCATGTCTTAGAACATTCCAGGACCGTATTCTTTTTGCTGCTGGCTATCATCATCGTCTCTCTTCCTTTTTCTGTTTCTTTTTTCAATTCTAGCCTCTTTAGTGGATTCTGCATTCGCTTTTTCACCTTTTTTCTCACGGTCAATGTCAATTTTTTTCAACGCGTTCAACATGTTAGTCCCAGGATTAATCCCCATTTCTTCTAAAACAAATTTTCTTGACATAATGCCATCATTGAAACATATCACTGCATCCCGCACACCTATCTGGAGGGTTCTAAAACCTACAAATTCAGTTTTTGGAATACGTTGCCAGATAGAGTAATTAAAACTTTCATTGACAGCACTTAGACAGTAGAGTGTCATTACACAATCCCTTATACACAGGTTTAATGGCATTTAGAATAGCCATTGGAAGTGAGTTCTTTTGGTGGTATTCAGGACCCCCTGGCTTCTGCTTCTGAAAGCCACACCATGAATCCACCCCTTCAGGGCACAGCTCATGTCTTGGTTCTTTATCTGTTGACATTTTGTGATAAAATGTTTCTTTTATGGCCTTTTTCTTTTCTAGGAGATTTCCTGTATTTCTCCTTATAACAAGTCCAAACTACCGTTGGAACTTATCAATTTCTGCATCTGTCAACCTCCCTCGACCCTTGATGGGCTTGCCATCAGGAAGTTTCTGTTTGCCCAAATCTTTCCTGAGTTTCCTAAACCTAGTACTTAGCCTCTTCTGGACATGGCCTACACATTCTGTTTTTCAACTTCAATATTGTCCCCATATGGTTTACAGTCATTTACTTTTGTGAACCCCTTTGAATCACCATCACCTAGATATTTAACATACCGTAGACCTCGGTCCAACCAAGAACGTTTGAACATTGCCACAGCACCTGCAGCCTCCATACTACCACTGGACCCAACAAAGTTCTTCAGACATTTATGCTCCTTCTCAGTTACAGTACAACCATGACAGTATTTTGTGAGGCATTCTACATCCAAGATTTTGCCAGAATCTACAGATGTTACAGTTACAACACCATTCAGAGAAGTATGGCCTCGCTTTTGCCAGCTTCCATCAAAAGCAGCAACGATATCACTGCAATTGTCATTTAGTAGCTTGGCTTCTTTAGCTGCATTTACCATACAACCCAAAGACACATCTTTTAAAGAGTACAAAATTGCATTGTTTGATTTGACAAACTTGCTTGATGGAGGTGGCAGGTTCATCGTGCCACAAAATACATGTCCTGCTTTCCTGCCCTTTCCGATACACCGCATTGCATAGGCAAATCTAATATTTACCTTATAAAGTCTGTTTCTATTTACACCTGATGACATAGATGAATGGTTTGCTTTACAAACACTGCATTCTAGAACTATGTTACTTGCAAGGCCTCTTCTCTTATTTACATCTTCTACTAACTTAATACAATTTACATTTGCACAGTACTTACACATGACATTGTTCTGAACTAAATCAGATATAATATCTAAATCTAATATTACAGTGCCACCAGAAATACCATTAACACTTCCTCCCTCATTTTCCTCTGAGAGATAACTTAGCTTTCTCTGTGAAGCACTTGAAACACACGAATCATTGTTTTTTGAGGGTTTAGGACATGGATTAGAATTAGGCATAACGCCTTGTGGTGGGCTAGCAATAACATTCACTGTATTTTTCGTGTATCTATTACCTCGATGGTTTTGTTTTGTATTGAAATTCTTAATTCGGGGCATGCTTACACATTTCAAACTCCACAATCTATGAAACACGTTCCAAATGATAAAAATATAACCTTTCAGAGTATGTTTACATCAAACCATAACAGAAACATTCACGAATCTATGGTTACGCTCTTGCGCAGTCCTTTTTCAGACGGGCGAGATGTTGCCATAGTACCAACCTCTGAAACGCGCTATCCCACAAGATTCTCGTACAATTAGTAAAGAAATTATAATTGACTATGGGTGACAGTGACGTTTAAGAAGGGGGTGTGGCAGAAACAAGGGTTCACATTATTCTTAATATCTTCGTGAATTCAAATAGAAATACCTATAAATTATAGATATTCCTGTTCAGGAAGGAGCGCTCTTCAAAATGTTACTAAAAAAAATTCGAAATTTTGGTCCGGCTCACGACCTCCTGCCCTTAACATGCTTGTTTTTTGTTTTTACGCATGCACACTGATAGCTTTTGTAAGAGGGCGGGCTTTTTAAAGATGGCAGCTGTAGTGTAACCTAACCTAACCCAACCCACCCCACGAGTGGTGATCAAAAAGTATTCCAAGCGACGCTTGTCGATCGGCAAACCAATAATCAAAGAGGGATATGTCAGGCCTTGAGGTGATAGCCCCTTTTGATTGATCCCTGTTGATTGATCTCTGTCGATGTATCCCTTTGGACTGGTCCCTGTTGACTACCCCCCCCCCCCCCTTAGACGGGCCCTTTTTGACAGGGGGTCATTTTTGATGGATCCTTTTTGACAGGTCCCTGTTGATGGGCCCCTGTGGACGGGTCCTTGTTGACGAGTCCCTGTGGACGGGTCATTGTTGACGGGTCATTGTTGACGGGTCATTGTTGACGAGTCATTGCTGACGGGTCCTTGTTGACGAGTCCCTGTGGACGGGTCATTGTTGACGGGTCATTGTTGACGAGTCATTGCTGACGGGTCCTTGTTGACGAGTCCCTGTGGACGGGTCATTGTTGACGGGTCATTGTTGACGAGTCATTTTTGACGGGTCCTTGTTGACGAGTCTCTGCGGACGGGTCATTATTGGCAGGTCATTGTTGACGAGTCATTGTTGACGGGTCATTGTTGACGAGTCCCTGTGGACGGGTCATTGTTGACGAGTCCTTGTTGGCAGGTCCTTGTGGACGAGTCCTTGTGGATGAGTCCCTTTGGACTGGTCCCTACGGACTAGCCCATGAATGTATTTAAATTATGTCAAAGGGCCTAACTACATTTTGCGTGTAAAGCAGTGTGTTGAACGGACGTTGTTCACTAATCCCCCACTACTATAATGGGATAACGATATGAAAGGAAAGTGACGAAATACATGTGAACACGTCTGAAATGGCCTTATTACCGACCTCCTTGTGAAACAAGTCACTTCCTGTTTTGGTTCATACGTGAGAAAATGCAAGTTCATGTGTAATATGACCTAACACACAGGTGTTCACCTGTGCACGTGCACGATAAGAGCTAACAAGTCACAATCTGTTTTGACAGTGGTGGGAGGTGAAGGGGAGGAGAGGGGGAGAGTCAGTGTAAGAGAGAACACAGGTGGAGGGAGAAAGAAATATGTATTGCTCATAATACATGTGGAGCTGAGGACTGTACATAGAGCTGTAGGTTAAGTACAACGTGAGTGAATAAATAAATACAAGGCACACAGTTTCACACAACATGAAATTTATTAATCCAAGAATTAAAGGCTGAGCTAAATCCCAACCATTTTACATATAGTTTATTTCCTTTTTGTTTCAACACTTTTTCCACAAGGTAATGTTTAGGAAACGCTGTCTTTTGGAGTTCTTGAAGATAAAACCTGCATTTTATGGGTTGATGGTTGAGGTCCTCGAGTAAATAGGTGACTGGACTGTTCAGGTTGACTTGACGAATTCGAAATAGTTCAGTCCCCCAATTTGGTGTGTAGCCCTTGTCGAAGACGGACTTGAATTTGCTCACACGAACATGGTTCCCGATGTTAAGGCGATGACGTTTAGGGTCTGCTATTTTTATGGGGTTAAACAGTTTATCCAGTTGTGGAATAATTTTAGTCACAAGTCGTGGCTTGATCCCAATGGTTCTGTGTTTGGTGTCATTGTAACGTGACACTAGCTCAGGTAACAAGTCCAACCAGCGATAAGTGCCCTGAGCGGTAAACGCTTTCCACATATGGGTTTTCAATGTTCGGTTGAACCGCTCGACCACGCTGGCTTTGAGATTGCTGTACGTGGTGTAATGGTGAATATCCTTAGATTTGAGAAAACTGGAGAAATCCTTGTTGAAAAATTATTTTCCCTGATCGGTTTGTAGCAGCTGAGGTTGACGTTTGGATTGTCGAATAATATGTTGAAAGGCCTTGGTGACTAGTGGACCAGACTTGCGTCGCACAAGTTCAACAAACGCCATTTTGGAATAAACATCAATGACCGTCAACATATAGCGTACACCATCGTTAACGCTAGCATAGGGAATCATTTCAACCAAGTCTGCTTGCCAAAGTTCATCCACACCCGGTGAAATCACCTTGAGTCGCTGATAGTGACGTCTAGCTGGACGATGCAACTCGTGAGCAATACCCATTTTAATGGGTGAGGGCTTAAACAATAATTTTGGCATTTCGAAGTTCTTACTCAATTTCTTGAATTTCCCAATCGTGACCAGTATGGCCGGCTTGACGTGAAGCATGCAACAGCTGTAGTCGCTGGACGAGTTTATTGGGATTGTGCCAGTAGGTAACATCCACAAGGGGTTTTAATGGTTTAAATGTCACCCCTGAAGCGGACACTTTACGATGACCACTTTGACTAGTGGGGAACATTTTTGCAATGATGGTTTTATATTTTTGAGATATATTGGCATTCACTTGTTGAGTGGGATCATACTGTCTTTTGTGGACATGGGTGTCCAATAAAATGGATTTATATTTACCAAGGTCCTCTGGCGTATAATCTTGGGATGAGGGAGTCCGAGAGAATAGTAGCCTTAACAGTCCTGGTGTTAATTTATAGTTGATATTTTTAATGACAGCTTTAGTACGACTAAATTTAATCGATGAATCACCAATTTTAAAACTATCATCCTCATAGCGAACACCATACGTGGTATCTGTGTTTCCAATAAACAGATTGGTGAAATAGGGTTCCAGTGTTGATCCATAATATTTTATAAAAATGTTTTTCAGTTGAGCTTTATGTTGAGGGGTGGCCAAGAATTGTGAAAATGGAGACGATCTGGAAGGGCAAGGATTTCTTTTTTCTTAAAAACTCTGCAAGGGGTTATGCCTTTTTTTGAGGCGTAAGCACTTGTTCCTCATTATCCTCAACTTCGCTAAAACTAGTTAATTCTTCCTGTTCCTCTTCCTCTCCCTCTTCGTCAGGGTCCTCGCGGAGCGTCTGAGTGGCTTGTGAAACGGTGGGTAGCGTTTCAGATGGCTTGAAAGAGGGTTTCAACATAGCTTTTAGTGGAGGGGCTAAATGTTGTTGAATAAACAAAGCATGATCCGCACGTGATCGTTTCAATTGACGGAACATTTGGCGAACAATATTTTTTGCTCTAATAATATGCTTTTTCAATCGACTCTCTGCTAAAGCCATGGTGTCGTGACAAATGACTTGAGAGGGAATGATACAGTGCCTTAAATAGCAATAAAATTATCAAACCCTAAGCGATACAGCCCTTGGTTGAGTTCACTTTGTTTGTCAATCAATAAACAGGCATGACGTTGAGTATTCCAGCACATGCCACACAATTCTGTAAACATTTGAAAGGTCTTATCCGGATTCACATGTTCATTATAAATGTGACGACTGTTCCTCTCGTCCTGGCGAAATAAAACAATGACATTGGCATTGTCACGAATCAACTGTTTGGACATTTTAGAATACGTTTGTCCAAGATAGAAACAATCGATAAGTTTGTGTCGACCCTTGCTGAAATAGCTTTGAATGATGCCTTGTCGTTCAGTGGATACATCATCGAAAATCATGAGTGAATCAGGCTTTACCTCATCCGGTGAAATAACATTTTCTTGCGTGGAAAATGTAAAATACCCCATATTCTCATTTTGTAATCCGGACATGACTTGATCCAGAAACACGTAGAGGGGTTGGTAGAGACATTTTGCGAAAATATAAATATTTTTAAAACACAGACCATTGGGCGCAGTAATAAGTGTCAGCAAAAGATTGGTCTTTCCACAGCCGGAAGGTCCCACAATAATGCAGCGAATGGAAGATGGAAACAGTGAACCATGGCGTTGTTCGCGTGATGTGAGACAGAGATGGGAAACTATGTCCTCCACGGGGAATGACTCTTGCTGCTTAATTATCTTCATTTCAACTAAGGCAAAGAGAGGCTAGCAGGCTGTTTATATACATCGCACCGAGCCTTGTTATAGAAACAGTAGACTCATACTACAGGTTGACGATGGATGTCTTTGGACGTGCGTTGATGGTCAAAGCTAGGTCTGTTCCCATACATGATCCTAAACAAGAAATAGATCCTGCTAATATACACTATGTGGATAGGTCAGTAGTGCCACGCACAAAACAAGGAGATTATGACTTTAAAGGAAAGCGGTTAACCCACGTAAAACATCCTCAAGTGTCTACAGACGTTACTACGAAAATGTATGTGGATAACAAGGTGTATGAGTTTTATGTTAAAGTGCCTCAGCTTACGGTGGATGGCTATAGAGCTAATCATCACCGCATTATTCACGTGTAAGACCCGCAAGAAGATGATGATGTCTGTACCAAGCGATACCTGACCTATGAAATGAAAAGGCTTTATAAATTTATCCCATCTGTATTTTTAGTGTATCTGACATATATAAAACCTGTGAATGAGAGAAACCATATACCGCTAGTTCATGACCAGCACTTGACCTATGTGCTTGCTTCAGGTTTAAGCCACTATCGACTACACTATGATGGAACCATTGACATCAAATATGCCATACCTGATGAGACCCATTTACAAATAGAGATAAATGGTCATAGGATGTTGGTCCATAACCATGAAATGGTCAATGCAGGAGACGAATTATCCTTTCATCTCATGTTGACATGGGATGAAAAGCAAGCTGGAAAAACCATAAACGATTTCCCACTTTATGTAGAATTGGAATATACAGCCATGAAATAACAATCTGACGTTAGTTGTGACTTAAACTTTCTTGTGAAAGGTTGTTGGTCATCATCATCATGGTGAAACAAAGATATGTGGTGAGAAAGACTAAAAATATGACCCTGTCCTTGGCAAAGCCTGGGCTTAAGACATTCGTGGACAAGCCCTTGCGAAAGAACAAAAGGAAAAATTATGTGTTGACAATAAGGAAAGCTCTTCGAGCAGCACAGAGACATGTTATTCCAAAACGTCAGCAACAGGGTTCAAAACAAGGGCAAGTGATTCCCGTCCCCAAACGAGCGGGATTTTTACCTGCATTATTCGCTGGTCTGGCTGCTCTAGGTTCACTTTTAGGTGGCGCCAGTGCAGTGGCAAAAACTATTAAAGCCGCGCAACAGGGCAAGCAACAACTCAAAGAAAGTCAGCGACACAATGAAACGATGGAAGCCATGGCTATGGGGGCTAGAAATGCCAATTTGAAGCCAGCCTTTTATCAACAAGGATTTGGTATTTCACCTTTTCGAAATAAAATAAGCATCTTTAACCTCAACCATAGCAAGACATGCCCTGACGCATCAACAAGTGGAAAGCTATGCTAAACAACTGAAGCTTTCTCATTTTCTAGGTGTGTTTATGTGAAACCAATTACCCTCACGACCTGGAAACAGGAATGTGCTGTTGTCAATTTGGATGATCACCGAGGACCTGGAACACATTATGTAGCTTATGTCAAAGAGGGATCCACCGTATGGTACTTTGACAGTTTTGGGAATTTGCCCCCGCCCATGGAACTAGTGGCCTATTTTGGAAACAGGATCAAGATATATTATAATGTGAAACGTGAGCAAACATTTAACAACCAATAGTGTGGACGTTTGTGTTTTTTTTTTTAATATAAGACGCAACATAAGCAAAAACGTCAATAGTATGTCGGTGGAAAGTAAGATGTTTACACTGCATGGACGTGGACCTGAAGTGAGCCTAGACTTTTACCCACCTATCGAATTGAGTGAAAAACCCTATGGTTTAGGACTTGTTTCTCTTGAAACGTACAATAGAATATACAACATACGTGAAAATGTGAACAACAAGATTTACTATGATGATTCTCTGCTCACCCTGAACTCTGGTGGATACACGATAGATGACATTTATGAACACATTTATGTGGTGTTGATCAATGAATATGGTTTAAAGTCATTTCTCGATGGAACGCGCGAGTTTGAACTTGCAGGAAATACCAACACTCATCGCTGCAGTATTTTTTCTACATTCAAAATTGTCTTTAAAACTCACTCCGATTCCATTGGTCCATTGCTAGGATTTAAACCACGCGTGTTGGAGCCCAACAAAAAACATGAATCAGACCATGAAGTGAAATTCATTGAGGACCATCATGTGTCGGAGATGTGTAATATTATTAGTCAAGTGTACACCAATCAAGAACCGTCGCATTCGCTTTATGACTTTATTGTAACATCGCCCAGTAGCTATATTATTCGTGAAAACCCTCCAGTGGTGCTTTTTCATTCTGTGACTGTCAATGGTATTAGCAATATAACATTACGACTGATCAATAGAGAGCAACAACTCATTGATCTAGATTCTACCACACCACTGACTTATAAGTTGGTGCTAAATCCACTATGAAGTTTGTATATTACGCAACAGCACCGTCTAGGAACGGTGTTAGTTGTTTGCCACGTGAATACACGTTAACATCTCAGAACAAGCAGATTTTACAGCATGTGTGTTGCCACGTCAACCCCCGTGATGAATTCTATCCTAGAGGTAACGAACCACATCGAGGAGCAACCAGGAGTGGTAAGAATTGATCTCCATTCTTATCAAGCTCAAACATCTGGACTCAATAACAATGATGAAATTCAATTTGTTATCAACAACCAAGATATTTACACTCTACCGCATGAAAGTGTGATTCAGATTGAAGGTGGGCTCACTAAAGCCGATGGCTCTACACACACCACATCCAAGTTAGCCAACCATGCATTCGCCTTTCTGTTTTCTGAAGTACGTTACGTGATTAACGATATCGTGGTGGATAGCACTCAAAATGTGGGTATTTCCAGTGTCATGAAACTATATCCCTCTTATAGTGAGGAAGAAGCTAAAACACTTTGCAAGGCGGGTTGGTGCCCTGACTCGATCAATGACTGGATGGTACACACCGATGGCACCTTTACTGTAAATTTTCCTCTTAAACTGATTTTAGGCTTTGCTGAAGATCACCAGCGCATTGTGGTCAACGCAAGGCAAGTGCTTTATCTGGTGAGAGACAGCAGTGATAATAATGCACTCAAGGGAGCCGACAATGCCCCCATTGATTCAAAAATTCAACTACAACGCTTGCTATGGAAAGTGCCTCATGTGACCCTTAACGATAGCAAAAAACTGGACATACTCAAGATGGGAAAGAGCGATATACCTCTACCCATGGAATTTAGAAGCTGGGCACTCCATGAGTACCCGCTATTGCCCACCACCAACACACACAGTTGGTTTATAAAAACACCCCGCTATACAGAGAGACCTCTCTACATGATTGTGGGTTTTCAAACGAATCGCAAGTTTCAACAAACCAAAGATGCCACGCAATTTGATCACCTGCAATTGAGAAATGCACGTCTTTTCCTCAACGGCGCTGTGTTTCCCTATGAAGGCCTGGATTTAGATTTTTCAAAAAATAAGTTTGGCCCCCTGTACGACTTGTTTTCTAAATTTAGATGGTCGTATTATCAAAAAGAGAATTGTCCAATGTTGTCACCCCAAGCTTTTAAGACAAGGGCGCCACTGATTGTCTTTGACTGTTCCTACTTGGAAGAGTCTGTCAAACCATCCAATATTGACATTCGACTAGATTTTGAAACGCATGACAATGTTCCTGCCAATACCACGGCCTACTGTTTGATTATTCATCACAAACAAGTCAACTATTATCCACTGTCCAACCAAGTGACAAGTGTATAAATAGCAGGTCAACCTACGTCAAACCGCTCAGTCATGTCTTGCTTTCAAGCCTCAAGAGAAGTTACATCCATGAATTTAAAATCTGAGGAACAACGTTTCAAGACCTTTGCAACGTGGCCGGTGCCTTTTATAAACCCTCAAGCCTTAGCGGCCGCTGGATTCTACTATTTAAAAACAAGAGATGAAGTGAAATGTGTGTTTTGTCCCATCATCTTAGACCAATGGCAAGAGAGTGATGAACCCATGCAGGAACATCAGCGCTGGTCACCTGCCTGCCCCTACCTGTGCAGAATGGAGGTGGGTAATATACCCTGTCACTCAAGTTACCCCTCACTCGTGCCTCTAAGTGATGAAAAAAGTCCTCTCGGCACGCCGGAAGGCGGAGGTAGATTTCACCGGACAAACTTGGGGATAGGCGAAAATAGGCAGAATATGCAGATTTTCGTAGAAGGATCAGACCTCATTTAATGCGAGAAGGTATTTTATAATTGGAGCTTAATTAACTTTGTTTTTCGTCATTTTATGCTTATTTTAAACATTTTATTGTCTTATGGGAACGGTAACCTTCTTGTCATTTGGGGTCCATTTTTATACTTGTGGTCACACTGTCCTTATGCTAGGTTTCGACACTGATGTGCAACTATGTAACGGTCTGTTACTTCTTCACGCAAAATTATATCTACCGCAGAGATTTTGGTTGGTTCCTCAGTTTAGGGGCTGCGACAACGCGGTCATGTAACCCCGTGTACTTTGGGATGGCTGTATTAGTCTGTAATTCAGGTAAGGACTGCAGACGGTCAATTTCAAGCAGTAGTTACTAATGTTGCTACCAGGTACTACCGTCAACGACACCTAGCTGTGAACTTGGCTACTAGATGCCACCGCAACCAGCAACTCGCAACGAACGTTGGAACTTCCCCTCAAAAGGAAAGCATACTGAGGGATTTTTGGCGCTCTTAGAAAATCCGACGACTTCGGCCGGCTTTGAACTCGCGACCTTGGGCATAAACATTCAGCATGCTACCAGTTACGTCACCGAAGCCGCTTCACACTTAGATGGAAATCTGAATCTGATCTCGTGCAAGTGCGTTATCTTGGCAACGTCTGATGGCTCATCCCTCATCAATTTAGTAGTGTTGCCATGGCAACCACTGATAGGTCTTGGCATTTTCTTATAATTCCGAAGTTATTTTTCTCATCCCTTGGCATAATGGTGGGTTATATCAAAAATTCTTTCAGACAAAAGTTTTAGGTAATTATTATGGGAATATTGTCCATTTTGTACGGTTTTGATATTGTGCCTATTAAGAGAGATATGATTAATGTTTCCCGAAAAACCCACTTTTTCCCACCCCTTTGGTCAATGGTTGGTGCTATAAAAAAAACTCTTCAAACATACATTTTTGGGCTTTATCCGACACATAGTATGAATGTTGAACGGATTCGATATTTCACATATTAAGAGAGTTATAGCAATATTTCACTTTTTCGAAAAAAAAAGCCCCCCATTTTAACCCCCCAACGACCGATTTAGCCCAGTAACGAACTCGACCGAGATTTTATAGGTATACGTATTCGGTAAAAAATTCAAAGTGATTGGTACAAAATTACGGCAGTTATCGTGTCCACAATAAACTGATATACATATACATACATAAATTATATATAACTTTTGAACTGACGGTGGTTTTGGGGCCTGGGGATGTGAAACGCGAAGATATGTCGAAATTTTCCGGAAGTCGAAACATGGTACCCATTGCAATAGTTAGCTTTCTAACGAAATCTACCTCTGGTTGGTTCCTCAGTTTAGGGGCTGCGACAACGCGGTCATCTAACCCCGTGTACTTTGGGTGAGTGTAGAATCTGTCTGATACACGGTGTGAATTGTAATGGCTGTATTAGTCTTAATTCATGTAAGTACTGCAGACGGTCAATTTCAAGCAGTAGTTCCTAATGTTGCTACCAGGTACAACCGTCAACGACACCTAGCTGTGAACTTGGCTACTAGATGCCACCCCAACCATCAACTCGCAACGAACGTTGGAACTTCCCCTCCAAAGGAAAGCATACTGAGGGATTCTAGTGCTCTTAGAAAATCCGACGACTTCGGCCGGCTTTGAAACCGCGACATTGGGCATAGACATTCAGCATGCTACCAGTTACGTCACCGAAGCCGCTTCCCACTTTATCAGGCGGCTTTGGTGGCGTAGTCGGTAACATGCTGAGCTTCTATGCCCAAGATACCGGGTTCAAACCCGGCCGAAGCCGTCGGATTTTTTAAGAGCGTTAAATATCCCTCAGTATGCCTTCCTTCGGAGGGGAAGTAAAGCCGGCGGTCCCATGTCATAGATTTATGGCATGTTAAAGATCCTTCCACTAATTGCACCTGTGTGAAGCTAAATTGGATAGGTTAAGAATGTATACAACGCTCTTAGGTTTCTATGTTCGTTGCCAAGAGCCGACTGCGGCGGCGTCTGGTAGCTCAGTTCTGAACTTGGCCTCGTAGTCGTTGACAGTGGCGCTTGGCGGCAAAAGTAGGAACTATCTGAAAAATTGTTAGTTGCAGTACTTAAATTAACAAACAGATAACACACACTAATACAGTCATCACAATTAACACCGGTTATCAGACAGATTCTACACACACCCAAAGTACACGGGGCTACATGACCGCGTTGTCGCAGCCCCTAAACTTAAGAACCAACCAACCAACCACTTAATCAGATGGAAATACTGAATCTGATCTCGTGCAAGTGCGTTGTCATGGCAACGTCTGATGGTCCATGCCTCATCAATTTAGTAGTGTTGCCATGGCAACCACTGATAGCTCTTGGCATTTTCTTATAATTCCGAAATCATTTTTCTCGTCCCTTGGCGTAATGGTGGGTCATATCAAAAATTCTTTCAGACAAAAGTTTTAGGTAATTATTAGGGGAATATTGTCCATTTTGTACGGTTTTGATATTGTGCCTATTAAGAGAGATATGATTAATGTTTCCCGAAAAAACCACTTTTTTCCACCCCTTTGGTCAATGGTTGGTGCTATCAAAAATCTTATTTGACATAAATTTTTGGCACTTATCCGACACATATTATGAACTTTGAATGGATTCTATATTGCACGTATTAAGAGAGTTATAGCGAAATTTCACTTTTTCGAAAAAAGCCCCCCATTTTCACCCCCTTCGACCGATTTAGCCCAGTAACGAACTCGACCGAGATTTTATAGGTATACATCTTCGGTAAAAAATTCGAAGTAATTGGTGCAAAATTACGGCAGTTATCGTGTCCACAAGAAACTGATATACATATATATATACATATATATATACATAAATTATATATAAACTTTTGAACTGACGGTGGTTTTGGGGTCTGGGGGATGTGAAACGCGAAGATATGTCGAAATTTTCCGGAAGTCGAAACATGGGACCCATTGCAATAGTTAGCTTTCTAATGAAATCTACCTAAAAGTTATGATACGTGTGGACTTTATGGTGTCGACAGTGCTTCAGTGAGCCGCTCACAGTCAAAAACACCCAGTTTAGAGACATTGGGATATCATCGGTGTTATGGACACTATAAACACAAAAGACATTTTTGTTGTATGAGATGGTACCGCCACTATCCTAGAATGAAAAAAGAATCTAAAACTTGTTATGCTAATAAAATAATGTAATAAAAAATTGGTTGTTGTTATATTATTATTTCTTATGCCCCCCTGTCATATCCTAACCTCTATAGTGACTACTCGATGTTTTTATTTTCTTTTACTAGAATGGAATGTAAGTAAATGACATGGGTACACTTTACTGAACAATTGTCAGTCTGTGGTCAGCTGGACTTGATCCAGACAAGAGTGAACATGTTGCGTACACTGATTGTCGACTGTCAAGGGTTTAAAATTGGAGATAACAAATTTATATTTAAAGAAGTGACCATTATCGATTGTTCCACTTTTTGGATATCGCAAGCTACCCATTTGGTGTTTAATCCACCTTATGCGTTTGATTTGTTATGTGATAAAGACCGTAAACAAACCCAGTGGATTGAATCTCATATGCAACTAGACTGGAAGCAAGGAACCATTTCATATAAGCACCTGGACATGGTCATGAAAGCCCACTTGTCTTCTGCCCATGTAGTATTTGTGAAAGGTAGTGAAAAACGTCAATGGCTACAACCATTTTTGGCGTCTTACTGTCAATGTATCGATTTAATGGACATGGGCTGTCCCTCGCTGCAAACACTCATGGACCGCTGCCCCTGTGACAACATTACCCATAAAGCCATGGCACAGGTGTGGCAATTGTTTCATTGGCTAACCACCAATGCCTGCTGGGAGTTGTTAAATAAAATTAAAACTCTAGGTTCACCTGGGAATGACACCGGTGAGATTTCTACAAGGGACGTGTAAACATCTACATTATACCATGGAGAAAGTGATGCTACCGATTAAGCGATTGGAAAGTTCTTTGTGTGTAAAAAGAAACTAGACAGTTTTACCAAAGAAGAATTATTGGCTCTCCCAAAATCATTCATTTATTATGTGGCAGCAAATGCATTGAAAGAAATCTGGCAACATGTACCAAAATCATGGACTCAAGACCCTGTGTTAAGTGAATTGCAACCATGTACGGATTATGATCACCATAAGCAAGTGGCTATGGCAAAAATACCATCTATGCGACAGTGCGCCACTTGCCAGCTGGTCAAACTGTATCACGGTCATAAAAGTCCATGTAAAGACTTTGTTTCTTCATTCCACGGGTGTGATGGTGAAAAAAAGCAGCAACAACACACATCATCCACAGAGGAGGAGGAAGATCAAACCTTTTCCCCACCTATGGAAAAGGATATGCCAGACCTGTACTGGCAATGGTGTCATTGACAAAGTCATTCAATACTTGACTTTCGAAATCTACCTACCTGGTTATTATTTGTGTGGTCCTGGAACTTGTCTTGAAGATCCTTTGCAGCGTGGTGATATGCCTATTAATCCGTTTGGATCGACATGCACCTTTCTTATCGCCATAGGCATCCTGCATTAAAACGTGTGGCGGATAAAGTATCGTTGAAAAGCTAAACAATGTTTGACATCCTGTGATGTCTCAGTGGGGGAGAGGTTGGCAGCCCTCATTGTGATTAGTGCTATAAACGGAAAGTTAATAATGAATGGACATGAACATTGAAAAGGATTGAGGAATTGGTATTTCTTTGTATTCTATTTTGTAAAGCCATATATGTTGTGAAATAAAAACAAGGAACTAAAACAGTACCAGCGCAAGAACAACTTGATAGTGTATGGAATACCCACTGAAAGAGAGGAGGATGTATTTCACAAAATCTCGGACATTGGCAAGACGTTAGGAGTTGAAATCACCAGGGCAAACATAGACGCAGCTCACCGCCTCCCGTCAACAAAGCCTGGGCCTCAACCGATAATTGTGAAATTAAATAATAGGTGGAAGAAGGAAGAGGTTCTCAGTAGCAGAAGACAAAAGAAGACCCTGAAGACTAGTGAAATTGGTTACAGTGATGGTGGTAATATATATACCAATGAACACCTGACCCCAAGAAATGAAACCATCGCCAAAAAGTGCCGTGAATTGAGACAAAAGGGAAAAATCTTTGCAACTTGGGTCAGAGACTGCAAAATATACATTCGGAAAAATCAAAATGGACCCTCAAAGCTTATATCAAGTGCTGAAATACTGGATGAACTCGCCCTCTCAAACTAAAATCTATGTAATAGTAAGGTATCTACTAAGTATTATCCCATATGGGAGTAGAATTACAGAAATTATTTTTTTTAGGTGATGCAAATAATAATACACTAGAATTAACCGAGTGTAACTGTAATACACTTTGCGATTATTATAAAATTAAGGACAGTAAACAGATAATAACCGATACCAGTACACTAAAATGCGTACACATAAATGCACATAGCATAAAAAACAAGTTCGATGATATCCAAATAATGTTAGACACAATCAAAGGTGTAGATGTCCTAGCAATCTCAGAAAATTGGTTAACAGAACAAACAAAAATGTTTTTCAATTTAAGAAATATGTTGCATATCACATAGTTAGAAAGCAAACTGGAGGGGGTGTATCTTTGTATATTTCAAACAAATGTAGCAGTACCCTTGTAAAGGAAATAAATTCCACCCACAGCATACTGCACATTACTGTGAGAAAAGGCCATCAAGAATACAATATAATCACTGCTTATAACCCTCATAAAAGCAACATTCCACACTTTCTAACTGATCTCGAAGTAATTATTAGTTCTTACTCAACGAATCCTGTTATAATACTAGGTGATATGAATATCGATCTATTATTTGGGGACAGATATACTAGTAGTTATATTAACCTAGTCAAATCATATGGTCTAGTCTTATGTAATACAAAATATCCAACTCGTGTACCGTAACACAAACTAGCTCTACTCTAATTGATCATGTATTGGTGAACGACTGTGACAAAATATGTAATGTCTATAATATTGATAATGATTTGAGTGATCACCATTTACTAATCTGTGAAATGAGAAACAAAAAGATAAACAGGAACTCAATATGTGATGATAGGCCAATAGAAAAGGATAAAATAAACTACAAAAAACTTAATGAATATTTAATAACTCAAGAATTTGTATGCAATGAAACTAACATCAATGACTACTACAATAAATTCTGTGATTTTATTAATAAAGGAATAGAAGCCTGTACTATGAAATATACGAATAAGCAGCCAAGTGCCCCACCAATAAAACCCTGGATCACACAAGATATTTTAGCACTAATACACAGGAAAGATAAGATATATACAAAAACCAAAGTTAAAAATCCATCTGCAGAAATTTTAGAAGAATATAAAATTATTAGCAACCAAGTAACAAAACTTAAGAGAAACCTACAAAGAGACTACTTTGACCAAAAAATTCAAAATGCAAATAATCAGAGGGAAGTGTGGAGTGTTGTTAATGAGATGTTAAATAGGCCAAAGAAAGGGAAAAATGAAATTGTCAAACTTATAGTCGACGGCACAAATGTCGAAAAAAAGGAAAATATATGTGATGAAATTAATAAATATTATGTCAATATTGCTAACAGTATATGGGAAAATCAAGGAAACGGTTCTACCTCGGACATTACAAGCTATAAAAATACTACTAGCACTAAGACAATCTTTATGTTACCTACTGATGCTAATGAAATACAATCAATTATAAACTCCCTAAAACACAAAAACAATATAAGTGAGGACAACACTACTAATGTCATGCTACAATTGTGTCTTGAGGGCATTACACCATATCTTGTCAAAATAATAAATCTTTCACTGATGACTGGTATATTCCCCGATGCCTGTAAAGTCTCTAGGGTGGTCCCGATCTACAAAAAAGGAGACAAAACCCACCCATCAAATTACAGACCCATTAATATTATATCTGCCATCAGCAAGGTTCTAGAAAGCGTTGTTAAACGAAGACTTATGAATTTCTTCATGAAAAATGATTACTTTGCAAACTGCCAATATGGATTTATTCCAAATAGAGGAGCGGATAGTGCTATATTTGAAGTAGTAACTGATGTAGAAAAGGCATTAGATGAAAACAAACTAGCTGCTGGTGTACTAATTGACCTTCAAAAAGCCTTCGATCTGGTTAACCATAAGATTCTCCTTAATAAACTAGAATTTGCAGGCATCAGAGGAGTGGCACATGATTGGTTCAAGAACTACCTTACTAACAGAAAACAATATGTTGCAATCGATAATGTAAAAGGATCTCAAATGAGAATTGACACAGGAGTACCTCAAGGTTCTGTCTTAGGACCAATTCTTTTCTTGGCCTATATTAATGATATAGTATTATTAGAATTGAAAGGCAAGCTTAAACTATTTGCAGATGATATTTTTATACTCTATCTGGGAACATCTGAACAAGAAATTATGCTAAATATTAATTATGATCTCAATAAGCTGGTGGATTGGTTGAGAGCACACAAAATGGTTATCAATATCACTAAAACAAAATATTTATTCTTCCATAAACCATCATACAAGATTGAGACCACAAACATAGTCAACATAGCCAACAAAGAAATAGAAAGGGTTAAATCGGCAACTTACTTAGGTATCACACTAGATAGTACACTAACCTGGGAAAATCATGTAGAAAATGTAAAACATAAAATCAGCCCTATAATTGGTATTATTTTCAGATTAAGATATAGCTGTCTTACTAGCCAACAATTGAAAAATATATACTTTGCTCTGATACATTCACATCTAATGTACATGAATTTCATATGGGGATATTGTAAGAAGGAGCTGATAAAAGAACTTGAGATACTCCAGAAACGTGCTATAAAATCTATCTTTGGATTTCCTTGGCTAACACCCTCAAATGAATTATACTCAAGAACTAAAATTATGCCACTGCAAAAACAAATAGCTATGTCAGCAACAGTATTTGTATACAAATTAGAAAACAAATTGATACACACACACATCCATTTTACCCATGCAAATGACATTCATCATTATGCAACAAGAGGAGTAAATCAAATATTCACCAGCCATTCCCAATCCATTAAATTTGGAACTAAAGGAATTATGTCCTCTGTAATAAAAGAATACAACTCGCTACCATTAGGCATAAGGGAAAGTTTCTCTGTAAAAACATTTAAGAGGAAAACAAAATAATAAGAATTTATTGCAGCCGAAAGGCCAAAAGAAGGGAATTTACATCTTACTGTACTCAGTCAATGATAATGTTCTTTTGGAGCACTTTGATAGGTGGTACCTGTCACATTTCTTGTTATGTTACTTGATTGTCCCTAACACGAGCTCAGGCTCATTGGGACCTATGTAAATAAATAAATAAATAAATAAATAAATAAATAAATAAAACTTACGATTGTCAAGATCACAATGTCTTTTAATTTTAAAATGGTTATAGCCATTTCTTCATTTTCATTTTTTCACACATGAATATTTACAATTTCCACTTTTCATTTTTTTACATTCCCCTTGTTTAGTTTTGCACTTTCTATTCATTTTTGTTGTGAAATAAAAACAAGGTTTACCAGATCATAATGTCTTTTAATTTTAAAATGGTGATAGCCAGTTCTTCATTTTCATTTTTTCACACATGAATATTTACAATTTCCACTTTTCATTTTTTTTACATTCTCCTTGTTTAGTTTACACATTCTGTACATTTTTGTTGATGTGAAATAAAAACAAGGTTTACCAGATCACAATGTCTTTTAATTTTAAAATGGTGATAACTATTTCACTTTTTCACACATGGATATTTACAATTTCAACTTTACATTTTTTACATTTTCCTTGTTTAGTTCACACATTCTGTACATTTATTTAAAAAATATTTTCGTAATATACAAAAGCAAACATTTTACACTTAAATGTATTACTTACCTTATTTTTACTAAACTACAGTGGCCTAACATTATACATTCTACTTACAGTTTTTTTACAAAAAATATTACAATATAAAACACACTACAAATATTACAATATAGTGATCATTAGACTTAAGAAAAGTAATAGTCGACAATGCGACTGTTTCCCCAAGCAAGAGTATCAAATGTGTTGGGTATAATGAATCGTTTGTTGTCTTCATTACTTAAAGCAACTTTGTTCAGCAAATTGTTATGTAGCTGATGATTTTTACTTCTAAATACACACATTTTCTTATATAATACAGGTGGGTTACTAACTATACAGTTTTTATAATCACTTATATCTAACTCTTTACTAGCAACATTCTTTGTCACTCCTTTTAATTTTTTTACTACTACATCATCAATTGTCATATAGCTGTATGATTTAGATTTTGTGCCTACAAAGGTGTCTCTAATAACACCAGCACATTCATCCTTAAATTTCCCAAGAACCTTTTTGTTTACTAGAGGTAAATGGTAAATATTATCCTTGGGATAGTCATTTGTATCAAACCTATTAAGCTCAGTTTTGATATCCTCATAAAAATCATCAGTTTTAAACTCATAAATAAAAGAATTTGTGTCTGCGTAGAGTAATTTAGCATTATCAAGATAGTTTGTCTTTACATAATCATAGTGAAATTCATACATAAGTGTTTTTGACAATTCCAGAATGGTGTAACCCACATATATAGGTTTGCTGTAAGTTACTTTAAGACGATTCATTTGTATTACAACTAAATCCACATGAATAATTGAACAGCTATGAAAGTAGCTCGCACCATACCTTTTACCATCATTCTCCCACTTTGTTATCTGCTTTACATCAACTCGTTTATCAACATTCTCCATAGTCTTTCCAAAAACACTATTATTCATGAGTTTATAAAAATCTTTTTCAAACGCGTTTTTTGACTGTGTTCTTAAATTATTGTTTAGATCAATATACGGTTTGAGCCATGCTGACTGATGAAATTGCAATACGCGATGAATTTTAGTTAATTTCAATCCAAGCTGTAGACACTGTTTCAAGTTTTGATAATGTATTACATATTTACATTTATCATTTACATTAGCAATTAACATTTTTGTTCGTGATGTGATGTATGGAGATTTCATATTCTCAGGACAAAATGGTAAATCATTATGATCACCATGTATCTCTTTAGGGTACTCAAGATTTACCTCTAAAATATATCCTTTATGATCGTTATCATTAAGAGTGTCAACATGTAAGACATCAATTTCAGGTTGTGTCAGCCAGCGAAAATCTTTCAGTGGTAGATATTGACTCATAGCCCAACCATATTGGTTATTTGCATCGAGATAGACAATATACTTTGACTCTTCACAAGGGTGTAGCTAGGCATGTATTTATTATTCGCTTTAGAATACCGTCCACTACATTGGCTTAATCCACCTCGAATTGATGATTTTATAAAATTGATCATGTCTATATCAGTCATTAATTCAAAATTTACTTTCGTTTTTTTTTCAACATTGAACTGAAACTTAACCCAGGAGCAGTGAAATACTGACAAGGATCAAGGTCATAAGTTTTCATACAAACATTCCGAAATTTTTCAAAAACATCTGCTAATAACAACACATCTGTCTTCAAATATATGTCTGAAAATTCTCCTGAAGTTTGAATGTCGAACTGTGTCCATACACGTTGTGCATCTAAATATTCCTTATCACTGATATGACTTGTGTTTAACGAACTGTAAAATGCATCTATCGGTGGTAAAGAACACTCCTCAAGACGTTCCACACAGTTAATATATTCATAAGGGAATATACCCTTCTGACGAATCAAATTAAAATCATCATCTTTAGGAAGGACACGTTGAATTTCATGAAACTGATCAGATTTTAAATTACTAGCCAGCTTATCAAGACTACTCGGCATAAAGTGGAATGAATCTAAAAATCGCAGTTTTATAGTTTTTTATTGACAGTTTTGATGTATTTTGTGAACGATATGTATTGTTCCTTATTATTTGCAATCACATCAATTTTCACATCTGAAGCTCCAAATTCTTTAACGATAAAGTGGTTAACGTATTTGCTACCGTTATGTAGAATGACCGGAATGAATTTACTTACTCTATAATTTAAATTACATTCTTGGTGGGCAGCACCACGATATTTTCCTGTTAAATGGTCATGATCGCGAACCCTGTCTGTATATAAACATTCACCACATATAAAACAATTAGTTTCAGTTTCAAAATTCATTTGATCTGATGAAGTTAGTGGCTCCATTGGAATGATCGTATTTAAAATAGAGGATATACGGATGGCATCTTTCTCAAGCCTTTCCATAAAAACTTTAGGTGTATCAGGTCTTCTATAGAGCTCAAACTTATTTAAAGAGTCATCATAACTACATTTAAAATAATATGCAAAGCTAAAAGCTTCATGAATGTGAGTAGTGTTGGTGAAAGGTTGGGCTGGATTCGATGAACATGTATTAAATGGTTTTAGCAAAGCCTCGAAGTCAGCATATATAACAAATGGTACTCGAAGCTGTTTCTCATAATCCTTAAATTTTAGAATGTTATTTTTAGGAGTCGCTAATACCGTACAAACATGATTATATCCCCATTTTTAATGTTGAGTTAGTTGATCCTCTTTTCTGAAATATGGCAAACAACCATCACACAACCACTTCTTACCTTCATATTTTGATAGCTGACTACCAACATGTCTACTTAAATGTTTTATCCAACAAGTGGGCATTTTCACCTTCGGTTATGTACAGTAAATTTACATGAGCATTCTTTTTTCCTGAGTATAATATAGAGGACCTACTATACTCTTATTTTCAATTCCATAAACATTAATACTTACATTGTTCAGCTCTTCAAAATGTTGAATGTCTTTTATCGTCATAGGAAATTCTATTTCTATTACAACTAACACTGAAGAATAGTGAGGAGACGTTCTCTCCACAGCCTTTTCTGCTGGATGGAGAGCTGAGGTTACAGCCCACGCAAAACATGCATGGTCACTATTCATAATGTTTACACAAGCTTTCTTTCGTTTAATCCATCCTGGCATATCAATGTATGATGATGCTCGAAGGGGGTTATATTTATTCAGGTTGGTTTCTAAATAAAGTACTTCAACCAACGCCCAGCCTGACTCCCTTTCCTGGAACTCTTCACTCTTCACAATGATAGCACTTGAAATATTTTGGTATATATCACTAATATTAGCTGATTCGCTAGCAATTATGTTTTTGTATTAAAAGATTTGATATCCGTAATTTCACTTTCACTCCAAGTATTTACATAGAGTCCAAAAAGTTCAAAATTCATTTTAATTGTTTTGTGCTCTACTAAAACATTTTCTACTAAGCCAAACACAGTAGGTTGAACTTTTTTTAAAATGATTCAATACTTTGAGTTTTTTCTTTACTATAAAGTCTATAACTAGCTGGGTAGATTATTGGCTGAGGAATAACCTACCCACCAAGGGAAGATGATTAAGAAAAAGGAAGTGGGTTTCGGACTGGAGAAAAAGGATAAAGAAATGGGATGAGAGTTCCACAAAAGTTATAAATTTAACCTTTAATATACTTAGAGGCGGTGGCAACTGAAAATCCGCTCTCTGACACCTAAAGTGGGTACGAGCTTGGTCGAAGGTGACGGGAACCGCAGCTAAGACTTGGGCGGTTTGTCAGAGAAAGGCTTTAGTGTATTTCCTCCCAAGCATGCATAAGACTACTATGGGGAGGGGTGATAGTCTGGCAAGACAAATAGTAGCAGATTTGTTCTGTATTAACGATGGCATGAACTTGGGAAGAGTCAGGGAAGACAGGATCTTGCCTAACTGTAGTATTAGAGAAATGATAAATCCAAAAACAAATATTTAATTTATTTAACAATTCAAAGAAGTTTAATGAATTTAACAAGTATGTAATATCTTTTTGACAAATATAGATCATTTAAACTCTTTAACAAATGGGGTCGCAGACCTCCTAACATTTACAGATTGCTCCAGGCAAATAACAATCCTTTAGGTTTCAAACCTTTATATGTACTAAAATCTTTGTAAGATTTAAAAAAGACAAATGAAGTGATCAAAGATAAACATTAAATTGAGTACAAGGTAATGTACTTTAAGAAATTTCCAGGTAACTATTTTAAAAAAAGTTACAACTTCGAAAATAACAAAAAAGAAAGCGGGTAGAATGAAGGAGAAGTTCCTATAACTTCTTATATTTATACAGAATTACTGTTGGTTGATATACAAATAAGGGCAGGTCACTTACTGTGAAACCTGAAGAGAAAATCAGAAGGAAGGTTCTCGACCTCCTATGTTTAAATAGGAATCATGAGCTAAATAGGGCAGTTTCCATTTCGTGAGACCTAGAAATAACTCACTCAAGAGTTGAAAGAATTGCTTTCCCTGATTATAAGGTAGAAACAATGTAAGTTTGAACCGTGTATAAAACACGTAGTTATGCAGAAATTAAGTAATGATAAACAAGCAAGATGGAAGGGCACTTCGCTAGAGTGACACCTTATTGGAAATGATCCAGATTTATAATTTTATTAATATAGTTTGTTAGTAGAAGGTTTAGGAAGGATCAATTGGGATTGAGGATAAATGTTCATGGCCTTATTTAATGTAAACGGACGATCGCGACGCGGAAGAAATACTGAAAGCACTGTTTCTCACTATAGTTTGTTGAATAGATGAAAAGTTCACTTTAGTAACACGAAAGTTTATGGCAAAGAAAGTCTATTGCTTGAGAAAGTTGAGGATTACAATTAAATGCGCCATAGAACATTCCAACGGTGGAAGAAAATTAGCTATTGAGCTTTAATTCAGAGGTGAGATTCTTCAATTTTAATTAGTATTCTCACAAGTGAGTGAAAAATACATGACGGCAGGACTTGTAGATAAAGTACAGGATCTGGAAGGTTCCAGAACGATCTTAATAGAAGAATGGGGCCAAAGTTAATCCAGCGGAGGAATTAGCTTGGTGATTTATAGACAGCGGGTATTAAATAATATCCCACGAGGTGAGAAGATTTCTCATTTGGTTAGCTTAAGAAAAGCTACTTTCCATTAAGGTTGGCTTAGACAGACAAAAGCTCAACATGGCAAATCCCGCGAAGAATGATTATTTCAAAAAATAATTAATATCACACTGCCTATAAAAGTTCGTTAAAAGCATGTAGAAGTTAAAACCATGAAGATGAGGTTAAAACTTGAAGTTTGTACTTAACTTGATTGCATGTCGAAGGTGAAGTTTCCTTTGATGTTTAAAGTTACCACATGGCGTGGAATCTGAAAAATGCCTCGTTAGGTCAGGAGGCTAGCTCTAGTTGAGCCTTAACTGAGTCGACGGCCGGCGCACTAGTGAGACCCACTCAGCGACGCACAGAGGGACCAAGGAAGGGAAAGGAGTGGGGGTAGGAGACAAAAGGTATACATATCAGCATAACCAACGTAAGAAATGAAATTTTCTTGAGGAGATGGTCTTCAAAGAGTTGATAACAGGCGATACTAGCACAGCATGGTGAGTGAAAAAGTAAACGAAGTTCTCTTGCTCGCGGAGAAGATAGCTGGCGATGGTAGCAAAATCTGGTGGCCAGATGGATGAGTAAATCCTCTTGCACCAGGAAGAATTGAGGAGCTTCAGAGATTCGCTGCTAGATGACGCTAGGAGGGTCATGGAAGATATATATCTAGAACAGACTCACAAAAGATATAAGCGACATGATCACCAAAGAGAAAATAGAAGAACACTGTTGGTGTTTGATAAAGAGGAAGGAATGAACAAGCAAAGAGCATTAAACTTTATATTCTCTCGTACCGTGTATTCCAAGAATACACCACTAGTAATTCGACTTTTAAATGCACTACCAATTTGTTGAATATTTCCAGAATTTCTTTCGTGGCATGCGTTATTTTTATGATGAATACTGCGTAAATGTCCATGAATAATTGAAGAAGGTATATCAATATTACATACATTACAATGTGTTATCGAAGGTTCACCATTCTTCTTTCTTTTTGTTGCATGACTATTTTCACAATCTTGAGAACGTTTACGCTTTTGAGCATCACATTCATTTAAAGCTTCCGTGTTAGTTGATGGTTTTACAGATTTCAATTCCTGTTGTTCTCCATGCACTTCAACCATGTGGGATTGATATCGCTTCACAGCAGAAAAACCAAGTTCACAAACTGAACACGAAAATGGTGCTGAACTAACATGCATTAAATTTACATGACGTGCAAGATTATCTTGTCTGTTAAATGTGGTAGCACAATGACTGCACACTTACATTTTAATGTCATTTTTAGCATTTGCATGTCGTTGAAGGTAGTCAGGTCTTGAGAACTGTTTCTTACATTCACCACACTTGAACATGATGATCACTTTCGAAATTACCTATAAAAGAAAGAAATCATACATGTTAATAAATGATAAAACAAAGTAAAATATAAATAGTTTAATTACATTCCAGTCAATGGTTATAGCAGGGTATTTAAATCAATCATCTGTGAACTCCTAGCAAGTCTAACTTCATGTAGTTCTAACTGGGGGTTACTTTATACCACTGTCACTGACACCTAGCGGTGAACATTGGAACTTGATAGCGTGGTAGAAACCAGTGATCGCCAGCTAAGTGAGCTAAGTGTGACATCATAGCCAGTCTTAAAACAAGTCTAAACTTGTAGAAGATGTCACGTGATAGAAACCAGCAACCACCAGTTAAGTGAGCTAAGTGTGACGTCATAGCCAGTCTTAAAACAAGTCTAAACTTTTAGAACATGTCACGTATTGGAAACCAGCGATCACCAGTTAAGTGAGCTAAGTGTGACGTCATAGTCAGTCACGAAGCAAGTCTAAACTTGTAAAACATGTCACGTGACAAGGTTAAGTTAGGTAAAGTTAGGTTATGTTAGGTGAACTGAGGTTAAGTCTTTAAATATTCCCTTTGTCACTGACACCTAGCAATGAACATTTGGATAGAGCGGTAATCAAAATCTAACCTAAAAATTTAGCTTTACACCTCATGGTCAAGTAGTTCCAACTTTTGACTGCCAAATATACCATTTTCACTGACATGTAGTGGTGAACATTGGAAAATATCACTCTAGCTGTTTAAAAGTTATTAGAGGGGCACTTACCTTTTTATAATTGATCAACTGCTGCCACTGAATGAACAGATTGTAGGAATCTGGTAACCTACAGGTACCCAATTATCTGTAACCAAATTAATCAATCAATCAATAAATACATTCCAATCAATAACCTCAACATCAATTAGTAATAAAAGACTACAATCCATTAATAATAAGTACTTATCTTGCAAAATAATTTAATGATTTTCTACCAAAAAAGCTTTTTACAACTCTTGAGCAGTAATAGAGCACCGTTCACGCAAAGACTGACAGTAGGGAAATATATGACACCTCTCTTATATAAACTCTCATCGCTCGTGTCAGCAGTTTTTTGCAGATCATTGCAATTCCTTTCCCAATACAGTACACTAGAAACACCTGTGTGGTATCCAATTACTGCTGACTTTGCATGATCATCACCCATTGTCTTGATCAACACCTGAGGTTTCAAATTACTGCAGCGTCAGTCATAGCAACAGCAGTGTGCGCTCTCTGCCATGTCAGCAACGTGACACCGGAAGGAACACCTGTGTAATACCCAATAACTGCTAACTTTGCATGATCATCACCCATTGTCTTCATGAACACTTGCGGTTTCAAATTACTGCAACGTTAGTAATAGCATCAGATCTGCGCGCTCTCTGCCATGTCTGTAATATGACACAGGAAATATAACAAGACGTCTTACTGCACGTACCATCTCCACAGTTTTAACATCTTAAGAACATGTATTATTCTCTTTCAACTAAAATGACTCGTTAGAACACATCCATCCACCAAGTTAGATCCCTTGTATGTTCACATGTATTTCGTCACTTTCCTTTCATATCGTTATCCCATTATAGTAGTGGGGGATTAGTGAACAACGTCAGTTCAACACACTGCTTTACACGCAAAATGTAGTTAGGCCCTTTGACATAATTTAAATAAATTCATGGACTAGTCCGTACGGACCAGTCCAAAGGGACTCATCAACAAGGACTCGTCCACAAGGACCTGTCAACAAGGACTCGTCAACAATAACCCGCCACAGGGACTCGTCAACAATGACCCGTGAACAGTGACTCGTCAACAATGACCTGTCAATAATGACCCATCCGCAGGGACTCGTCAACAAGGACCCGTCAGCAATGACTCGTCAACAATGACCCGTCAACAATGACCCGTCCACAGGGACTCGTCAACAAGGACCCGTCCACAGGGGCCCATCAAAAGGGACCCGTCAAAAAGGACCTGTCAAAAAGGATCCATCAAAAATGACCCCCTGTCAAAAAGGGCCCGTCCAAGGGGGGGGGGCTAGTCAACAGGGACCAGTCCAAAGGGATACATCAACAGAGATCAATCAAAAGGGACCAATCAACAGGGATCAATCAAAAGGGGCTATCACCTCAAGGCCTGACATATCCCTCTTTGATTATTGGTTTGCCGATCGACAAGCGTCGCTTCGAATACTTTTTGATCACCACTCGTGGGGTGGGTTGGGTTAGGTTAGGTTACACTACAGCTGCCATCTTTAAAAAGTCCGCCCTCTTACAAAAGCTATGAGTGGGCATGCGTAAAAACAAAAAACAAGCATGTTAATTCATATTGGCTTTCCATCGCACACATGTCTCTTGTGTGGAACAACGTTTCATTCCATATTGGCATTCAAACTCTCACATGTTGCACTTGGAAAGAGAGATTCTCTAAAAAATTACAATTTTCACCCCCTATTAAGGGTAGGTTTTATTTTTGGAGTAGAGATATGTTGTCCAATGGAAAGGGAGTGTCATCCCGAGTTCAATGACATCTCATTCGTCAAAATCCGACCATAAGTTCGAGAGATATCGCGTCGCCGCCATCTTGTGAGGAGGATGAGCAGGAGGAGGTGCTAGAACTGCTCAAAACACACTACTCTTGTGGAACAGAGAAAATGCACTTTTACCTTGATGGATAGCAAATGAGTGCAGATGACTGACCTATGCATTAGCCTACCAAAGGGTTATAACCACGAGGTGGAGGTGTGATTTCTATATTTTGTTGTTTAGAGACATGGCTTTTTTTGTAACCAGTAGATTTAGTAGATTTAGTATTTTGTAAATATTCATTTTTGTAATTGTAAATAGTGGAAACATTTCTTTTTGTTGTTATAGTAAATGTTAAATGTATAACTAAAAGTTATTTGGGATAAGTGTGCATGTCAAGGAAAAATAGCGTGGTTGTATTTGTTTTTCAAAGACAGGTATGGTTGTGCGAATGTATGACTATAGATAGAATGATAGAGAGAGAAAGCTTGTGTGTGTATGTGTGTGTGTGTGTGTGGGTAGCATTGATTGTTCAACCAAAGCAAACATGGCAAAGTAGGATGGTGGGGTAATTAATGTATATAGCAAATGGTAAATAGTATACTGTAGTTTTTTAACACTTACGTTTTTTTAATGCAGCGGTAGATAGGTGTTATTTTGTAAAACATTCTTACCTACAGTAGTAGTAGTAGTACTAGTAGTAGGCCTATACGTTTTTGGAAACAAACAGAAAGGGAATGCACTATTGCCATGGCCAAGCACTTCCATTAAGACGATTTCAAGAAAATTTAAATCAGCAAATGTGTGTTTTACAAAACTAAACTTTCAACATGGACTAAATCATAAACGTGTCGTCAGTGATATGGAAAAAATAGGAAATCCATGTTTCCGTATCAAAACAATTTCAAAACTTATAACTGACATTTAAAAAAATGTAAATGGGAAATTGACAAATGTGTAAACCACAAAATGGAAAATTCTTGTTTCCATATCATGAAATCCAAGAACTTTAAACTGACATTTTCAAATCGTGTACATGGAAAATTGACATATGGCAATGTGTGAAATGTGAAAATGAAAAAAAATGAACAAATGGCTATCATATATTTTAAAAAATAAAAATACTGTCGTATTCTATCGTTAAAGTGTGAATCAAACCACATCTACTTAATTGGATCACCCGAGACTTAGTAGACCTGTTTTAGTCCTTACTTACTTACTTACTTAATTCCTGCCGCTCCTTCCGGAGCATAGGGCCTTGGCGAAATTTCTTCACGCAGTACGGTTCCTGGCCATTCTCTTCACTTGACTCCAGTTCTTGTCCACCTCTGCAATTTTATTTTCGATCGTCCTCTTCCAGGTCTTCTTAGGTCGACCTCGCTTCCTGGCGTCTTGAGGATTCCAGTCTAGCGCCGCCCTCTCAATAGCTCCGTCCGGCTTCCTGAGTGTGTGACCAATCCAGCGCCATTTCCTCTCCTTGATCTGGATGCTAATCGGTTGTTGATTGGTGATGGTCCAAAGATCTTCATTTGAGATTATGTCCGGCCACCTCACATTCATGATGCGACGCAGACATCTGTTAATGAACACCTGTAGCTCGTTGTTGATCGGTTTTGTGACTTTCCATGTTTCACAGCCGTAGAGAAGAATCGACTTTACGTTGCTATTGAAAAAGCGGAGCTTGGTCTTCCTGGAAATGTTTCTATTTCTCCAGATGGGGTAGAGCTGGACAAAGGCACCATTTGCCTTCCTGATACGGCTTCGAACTTCTTCCTCTGCTCCCCCATCATCCGGCGGCTTCAGCAACTGCATGTCTATAAGCAGGCTGGTTATACTGAATATGAGGAAGAACTATTGGATATAGAAAATGAGCTTCGTCGAGCCAAAATTATTATGTAATGGATCCACATAACCGCTTAAACTATTTATTAACAATAAATGTAATATTTACTACCACTCTGCTACCATTTCGCTCTCACATTTGCTATCACTTCAAACTGTACATATTAAATATAAAAGCCAACGATAAATGATTTTATTATCAGAACAGGTATAACCTTTATAGTGAGCAAATCATACTTACAGGTTAGTTGCTACTATGGAACTTACTACAACTAACAAAGGTAAACAACGTGTACTCTATAAAGGCTACTCTTATAACTATAATCGTCAAAATGTAAAAGGAATAATATTTTGGCGATGCTCAAAAGAGAGGTCAAAAAGATGTCGAGGCAATCTATAAAGTAGAAATGGTAAGGTTTTAAGTGTGAGTGATCATCAATGTGGTGTACCAGATGAAACTCCGTTGGTGTCAACAAATAATCATGAGAATGCTAAAAAGCTAGTACAAGAAAAACATGTTGCTACTCAAAATAGTGCAGTGTTTATTGAGCAACATTGAACCCCTGCTGTAAAAGTTATGTTTAATCCATCTTCCACATCTCAAGAGTCATCAACATCACAGACTATGCAAAAGGTTGTGTTGTTGTTGTTTTAAGGGGCTGAACTACAAGGTTTTCTACCCTTCATATGCAAGAGAATCAAAAAGGACTATATAGTAATAGAGAAAAAGGAAATGTATTTTGAATGTAACTATTGTACAAGTACTTATATTAAATAAATAATAATATTGTATGGGTATTGTCTGTTTTTTCTTAATTGCTATCCCCACGTCCTACTATATTAATGCCATTGTTAACCATCAACAGTCTCCACCTATGTTCAGAAAGAAAGTGATCTTAAACAATACACTCTGTCTATGGTTTGTGTACCGAGTATCATAATAATACAGTATCGTCAAGCCATGTTCAGGCAATAGTAATGTTAGGTAAGGGGTTCGAACCCTTAATTCCTTGTACAGGATTAGTTTTTACTCAACAGCAACCCATAATACTATACTTTGAAACATGTCACATCTCATTACAATATGTCAACTGTATCGTTTTCTAAGACCCCAGCTGCTGGCTAGTGGCTAGCAGACTGTGCAACAGAAACAGTGTCACCATGTTCATCCTTTAAAAAAAATCAACTTTTATTATTCTTTTTCTTATTATTGTTCATTAAGAGTAGTGTAAAGTTGTCTTTGTGACGTAACGGTTAGCATAGTTAGCTGGCACTCTAAAGCTCTTGAGTTCAATTCGATTTTTAACATAAAATTTTAAAAGTATATTAGGACTAAAACAGGTCTACTAAGTCTCGGGTGATCCAAATAAGTAGATGTGGTTTGATTCAGAGTTTAACGATAGAACACGGCGGTTTTTTATTTTTTTAAATAATGATAGCCATTTGTTCATTTTTTCATTTTCACATTTCACACTTTGCCATATGTCAATTTTCCATGTACACGATTTGAAAATATCAGTTAAAAGTTCTTGGATTGCATGATATGGAAACAAGAATTTTCCATTTTGTTGTTTACACATTTGTCAATTTCCCATTTACACTTTTTTAAATGTCAGTTTTAAGTTTTGAAATTGTGTTGATACGGAAACATGGATTTCCTATTTTTTCCATATCACTGACGACACGTTTATGATTTAGTCCATGTTGAAAGTTAAGTTTTGTAAAACACACATTTGCTGATTTAAATTTTCTTGAAATCGTCTTAATGGAAGTGCCTGGCCATGGCAATAGTGCATTCTCTTTCTGTTTGTTTCCAAAAACGTATAGGCCTACTACTAGTACTACTACTGTAGGTAAGACTGTTTTACAAAATAACACCTATCTACTGCTGCATTTAAAAAAACACAAGTGTTAAGAAACTACAGTATACTATTTACCATTTCCTATATACATTAATTACCCCACCATCCTACTTTGCCGTATTTGCTTTGGTTGAACAATCAATGCTACCCACACACACACACATACACACACAAGCTTTATCTCTCTCTCTCTCTCTCTATCATTCTATCTATAGTCATACATTCACACCACCATACGTGTCTTTGAAAAACAAATACAACCACGCTATATTTCCTTGACATGCACACTTATCCCAAATAACTTTTAGTTATACATTTAACATTTACTATAACAAAAAAAATGTTTCCACTAATTACAATTACAAAAATGAATATTTACAAAATACTAAATCTACTAAATCTACTGGTTACAAAAAAGCCATGTCTCTAAACAATAAAATATAGAAATCACACCTCCACCTCGTGATTATAACCCTATGGTAGGCTAATGCATAGGTCATTCATCTGCACTCATTTGCTATCCATCAAGGTAAAAGTGCATTTTCTCTGTTCCACAAGATACAAATTTGATTGCTGGATTGTATCCTGCACCGTTTATGCGATATAGCTTTGCCAGTTCATAAAACCGCTAGGTAGTTCTCTACATATAGCAATTTTACCACTGCTCTACCTACGCCTTTTGCTCTTTTGGCTTTCTTACAGTCTAGTGTGTGATAGACAGCATTAACTGTATATCAAACCCAGTTCACCTTTGTATTTGTAATCCAAGTAATAATTTGAAAAGACACAATGTTATCAGTTTTAAACGTTATATCTGTTTTGTTTTGTTTAATATGTTTATGACATGCATATTAACCTGAAATCGAACCCTGGTGAAAAGGCTAACAGCCTAGCCACTGCACCACCATGCCCTTGTTTCTTAGTTTGACTCGTTCTAGGCCTCAGACCTGGAAATCGAGTTAAGACCACCAGTACAAGAGTTAAAGTGCTTACCACTGCAACACAAAATGGATAGCTGGTAACATTAGACAACCGGAAATGGTTATAAATTCTGTTAGCAATGCATTTTGTCATAAGCCTACTCTCTGAGCACTGACAGCAACACAGTTTAGTTTAGAACAAGCGAGTGTGTGTGTATAGATTATTAGCCTCAAGGATTTAAAGCTTGTTGTGTGTAGCGACCATCTTGTCACGGTAACCACTGAGCATTTTTGTGTTTTAGCTATTCGCTTTAACCAATCAATTAAAGATAGTCTACTCTTAATTCTTGAATCGATAAATCAGAGTTTGTGTACACCGTTTGTCATTTATGAACCCATACCCGCAACCTATACTCTCTCTATACTGCAGTTTGATCTGAAAACAAGTTTCAATGGTAAAATACTTGTCAGTCACCATACATGTAGCCTACACTAATTCTTTCTCTACCTAGCTACGTTTCATCACGCATGGTAAACATCTCACATGTTCGTATCCGATTATTAGTTTATAAAATCTCAGGTCGATGACCTTGATGTATTGGGTAGTTTGGGTAAATTCATTGGCCATGGGAAAGGGTTGACCATTCTAAGTCCTATGACACCTCGCATGTTGATATTCGATTATTAGTTTATAAAATCACGGACGCCTGGAAAAGACTAATGCATGAGAGAGTGAAGAAGAGAGATGAAATCTGGCTCGAATTTTACATAACTGAAGCCATGACGAATAGGGTATGAACTGACACCAATCAAGACCTACGACACTTCGTTAACTCGATGGCGGTACATGGGTACCACCATAAACTGTGCGTCACCGAGTACTTTCATGACATAGACGTATCCTGTACTTGTAAATTATGTGGTAAACAATGTAGTCGGTACCACATAATCACATGTAAGAACCGGGTTCCTTCCATTGTGAAATTTTGTGAAGGTGGAAGGTGAAAACACTAATGTATATTCACATTTATTAACCCTATGCACAATTTGTGCTCTGTATTTTCAATAAATAAAATCTTAGGTCAATGACCTTGCTGTTTTGGATTTTTGGGGTAAATTTATTGGTCATGGGAAAGGGTTAACCATTCTATGTCCTATGACACCTAACTTGACCCTCTCCGATTATTAGTTTATAAAATCATAGGTCAATGACCTTGCTGTTTTAGATCTTTAGGGTAAATTCGTTGGTCATGGAAAGGGGTTGACCATCCTGAGTTCCATGACACCTCACTTGACCCTCTCTGAGTATTAGTTAGCGAGATATTAACAAAAGTGCTGTTAGGCCCTTTTGACAAAAATAAATATTACATTCAAAAACAGAATGTCACCACAAGTCCAATGACCTCTCATACAAGACTCTAGCCTTATTGGTTCATGAGATATTAAAAAGCTAATGACCTATTAGTTTTGGTTCTTTTGGTAATTAAAAAAATATTCATCTATAAATCATTATTCAAAAAGCCCGCCCGCTTACAAAAAAAAACAAGTGCGCATGCGTAAAAACAAGAAACAAACATGTTAATTCATAGTAGTTTTCCACCGTACACATATCTCTTGTGTGGAACAACGTTTAATTCCATATTTGCATTCAAACTCTCACATGTTGCACTTGAAAAGCGAGATTTCCTAAAAAAATTACAATTTCAACCCCTATTAGGGGTAGGTTTTAATTTTGAGGTGGAAATATGTTGTCCATTGAAAAGGGGGTGTCACCCCGAGTTCAATGACACCTCATTCGTCAAAATTCGACCATAAGTTCGAGAGATAACGCGCCGCCGCCATCTTGTTGGAGGAAAGCCGTAGGAGGATTTAGAACTCTTAAAAACACACTACCGATAAGTTAGCTTCTGTTGCTGAGATGATGTGTTATTGGACACATAGCCGCGTGTGATAACTTGTGTTATTGTCATGGCTGCACTAGTATATATATTTGTCAATTGGGAATAAGGCTGGAGAGGAGGCAGCCGTGGCCATAACTTACCTGCTGTTGCTGGGATGATGTGTTATTGGACACATAGACGCGTGTGATAACTTGTGTTATTGTCATGGCTGCACTAGTCTATGTAATTGTCAATTGGGAATAAGGCTGGAGAGGAGGCAGCCGTGGCCATAAGTTAGCTTCTGTTGCTGGGATGATGTGTTATTGGACACATAGCCGCGTGTGATAACTTGTGTTATTGTCATGGCTGCACTAGTGAATGTATTTGCCAATTGGGAATAAGGCTGGAGAGGAGGCAGCCGTGGCCATAAGTTAGCTACTGTTGCTGGGATGATGTGTTATTGGACACAAAGCCGCGTGTGATAACTTGTGTTATTGTCATGTTGAAACGGTTTATATTGCCCTCACCGTTGCGTGACAAATGTAATGTTTTCTACTAAGATATATTGTTTTAATGGGCGCCAAGACCTCAACGCTATGTTGAAATCTAAATTTATATTTAACAACACCTAGCTCTGGTAGAACACCTACAAGAATCTTTATTCTCAGATCGTGGTATGATTTGATCATTAACCCAACAAACAATTGTATCAGGAGAAGGAATTGGTCTATATCTGATGCTACCTACTGAAAGCAAAGATTGCATGGTTAAAAGAAATGAATTTATTATATGAAACAAGTATTGCAAAATTAATAATAATAATAATAATAAGTTTGCATTTAAATTGGAGCGTTGCGATTTGAATATTACCGCTAGAAAATTACGTGAAAACGGAGTCGGATAAATTACTGATTTTACTCTTATTCCCAAGCTATGAAGTTACTGAAATACTGAATATTAAACAAAGAGACGAGAGATTGCGTAGTTCTGAGTCATTTGCGCTTACCACTGGAAATTGCCGTAGCATTTCCCTCGTACTGCATGTTGAAGAGAGCTTCCCAAAGCCTCCTGGACGTCGTCATCTTCTTCGTTAGTTGTTGAGATCCTTGTAGATATGATAACTTATGGTCCGAACATCGGAACCAACCCGTACAACCACACTGGTTAAGTTTTACAAAGATAGTCACTAACTTATGGTCCCAACATCGGAACCCACCACCCGTACAACCACAACGGTCACGTTTTACCAAGATAGTCGCTCCCTCCACGGAACATCGGAGCCACTCACACGTGCAACCATACTGGTTAAATTTTACAAAGATAGTCGCCTTCCTCCTCGGCGCGCAAACACTATATGCACTCCACGCATCCCCTCTCCGGAGCCGTCTTCAAGTCGCCCGGTCTCCACTCATTGGCTGAAAAACCACGCGCTACTCCCCTCCTCTGCGTCATTACACTCGGCGGAAGGATGATGTCGTTTACCGGTCCACGCCAATTCGCCTTTTCTTGACGCTGCAACCCAGCTTGCGTCACGCTTCTCGACAAGATTAAGCCTGTAGCCGAATTCCCAGTGAGTCATCTCTTTCATAATACCCTAACTGACAAAACTCCGTAAAATTCCGTAATCATATAATTTTCTTACGATAATGTTGTTCGTAATAATTTGCTTGATAGTGTTTTCTATAACATAGAAAACCTATCTGATAACTTGTAATTTTATAAAAAAAAGCTCCAAAAAATACCTTAATAATAATAATAAGTTAATAATAATAATAAAAAATTAACATGAATACTTCTCTTGGCTGAACAATTTGCCGCGTAAATAAATATTGAATGGCTTCCTACTGACTTATGTCAGTGGCGTAAAATACCCTCGAAAAACACGTTACATATTCGCCTCGGATCATCGGATGATTTACCGTGACGACGGTTCATTATCCGATTATCCCAGACACGTTATTCAATCCCCATCCAAAATACATATTACATAAATGAAATCACCCTAAATTACATATATATACACTCATAATTTTCTTTACGCACTTTGCGTCAAAGTCTGCTGTTATTTTGGATTGCCCTTTGCAACCAGTCCAATGTTTTTCACTTAGATAATGTTCCACGGATATTTCCGCCTCTCAAATTTCTCTATGTTGGAAAAATAGACATAAATAATGTGTGAGCACTGTGTATTTATGATGTCATATCACACGCATTGAAGGTGTTCTGATATATTTATCACCACAGAACTTCCTAATTTCACTGGAGGTTCCTTCCTTATGGTGAAATTTAATCTCAATTATCACTGAGCACATGATCACACTATTGTGGCAGCGCATCGTGACCATAATACTTAATCTCTCTTTACAATAGACGAAATTAATAATGACTTCTGAAAAAAAACAGTAAATGCGCATTACATATAACACCAAATATTTCTGTGCCATAATCGCCCTGTCTTCTTAAGTTCCCGTAGACCATATTCTACTTAATACTAGTTCTCAACACAGACCAGTTCTCCTCACACAAATAATACCATTGTACAAATTACCTTAAATTACACACTTACAAATGTTACATGGCGAGGCCGTAAACAGAAATCACGTGTGCTGTTATGTATGAGTTTCATGAAGGACTGTCTCGCATTCTGATGGCCCATCTTTTGTCTCGTGGACGCCTTAAGCAAAAATACCCTGTTCAAGCGCTCACCAATCTCTAGGAGACAAACGGGAATTCACCAGCGCTACCAAATTCTGGCCTTGGTGTATGTAGACATTTTAGTGCTCAAGAGCATCCGACAATCCCGTCATATTTCCCTGTACCTTAAAAACTCTCAATTACTTACATACTACCCCCCTGTGTGACTTCTGATACGCCTGCTTTGAAGACCAGATCTTCCTCGCACCAAATACCACACTTACTCAATTGATAGGCTGGCTCGCCAGCTAAACACACTTACTTTATGACACATACTTTCGTAGACTATGTATATTATACGTCCCGTATAACATGGTTCCATTACTATCTTCCAGCACATATGCTGTTTTGCCAATACGTTTGGAAACTATAAATGTTTCTGTGTCACCTGCTTCCAACCTTGCAAGTGGCTCCCTTAAATGAACGTCATCACGTTGCTCTACCTACCTATTTCTCAGTGTCTGTAACGATGCCCTGTTGCTACTGTCCACACATGCTAACCCTACTTTCCGCTGGTGTCACACCTGTACTCGACACTCTATGACCTAAAAATGTCAATTCTGACTGACAGAATGACGACTTAGACAACTTCAAAGTGAACCCTGCCTGATCTAACTTCTGAAAAACTATATCTAAATGACGTAGATGCTCCTCAAAACTGCGTGAACTAATTACCATATCATCAATGTAAATGGTTACAAACTCTCCTGTGTTATCCCCTAATGCGATGTTTAAAGCCCTAATTAAAGCTGCTGAACTACTCTTTAACCCATAAGGTTTTCTACAAAATTGATAAAGGTTATATTTATGACTAAATGCTGTAAATGGTCTATCTTCGTGCATAAGTGGCACTTGCCAAAAACTTGGACTCAAATCTACACAAGTGAAATACTTCTTCCCCTCAAATGTTTGCATTAATTCCTCTATTGACATAGATTTCAGCTGATCTGAACTAATTATACTGTTAACCAAACGAGCGTCTAAACAAATACGAACTGTGCCGTCGGCCTTGGGTACCGTGATCAAAGAATTAACATATGGACTGTTAGAGTGCTCAATAATCCCATCTTCAAGCATCTGGTTAATTTGTGCCTCAACTGCACTCTGATAAGCGAAAGGTACAGGATATCTATGTCCTGTGAATACTGACCTATCAATAACGTTCAATGAATGTGTATAGCAATTGGCCATACCAATGCGATCCTCAAAAACTCTCCTATTACACAATAACACATCATAGAGCTGAACACATTGTTCCACCTCTATATTTCCCTGAAATGCAGCATCACGTAACGAGTCCTCTAGACTACCGTTCGTAATCACACTGCCCACAAAACATGGAGAACCCCGCTCTACGGCTGGCGATATCTCATTTAAAGTACAAATCACACCTACAACACTACTTCTCTGAATATGGTCATTGAACGCTACTTCTACTTCAGAATCTCCCCATTTAAATTTCAAACTCCCTACATCATAACATAAGTTACCAGACACTCTACTTAGCCACTCTGAACCCAAGATAACACTGAATACTAAATTTGGAATTACAAGACAAATCTGCTTTTCTATATGATTATTAATTTTAATGTCTACTAAAACTTGCTTAGAAATTACTTTAGACCTCTTCCCAACAGCTGTGATAACAAAAGTGCTTTTAATTGGCATTTCCTCAAAATTTACTCCAGTTCCTTTCATTTTATCATAAAATGCACTATTTATGCAACTCTTCATACAACCACTAACAATTAAAACATCTGTGTACGCCTCGGACACGTTAAATTCAACTATGGGGCTCTTACTAACCACCTTCTGAATAATACCTTCATCATTTAGTTCACGTAATAATTCATTTCTTACATTTAGGTCATAGGGTTCCTGTATAAGTGTATGGACAGGGCATGTTATAGACTGAGATTCTGACCTTACATCGCAGCCTGGTTCGTGTTTAAAGCTTTGCTACCGCTTGGTGTAGTACTACTCACTGCTGCACTGGTCTGGTTGTTCTGGGTTGTATTAACGGTATCTCTCTGTCCGTTATTACCATTGGGCTGATTCCCTCCTTGGCCCCTGTTGGTTACCCCTATAATCATTATTTCGGCCTTGATTTCCCCTGAAATCATTATTTCTACATTGGTAATTCATATCATACCCATTTCCTCTGTACTGGTTTTGCTGATTATTATTATTATTATTTTGGTTCCCCCTATTTTGGACGCTGGCCCCTTCGCCACTGTTCCCTTGAACTTCCTGGTTCATATTCTCATTAGGCCTGTTATTATGGTTACCCTGGTTCCTACCGAAATTCTCCTCGTAACCCCCTCTTCCCAGAGCATCGAATGTACTCAATAAATTTTCCACTTGTGAAATAGATTTAACATTTTGGATACAGGCAGATTCTTTGATTCTGTATGGAAAATGTCTTAGTAAAAGCCCGACTACATCACTTTCCTCCTTCAAACCATACAGATATTTACACGTTAATACCTGTCCTAAAAAGTACTCGGTCATAGTATAGTTTCCTCTCGGGTTATATTTCCCACACACAATTCCCTCACGATGCTGAGACTGAATGACCTCATTCCAAAATTTCTCACAAAATTTAACTTTAAAATCTGAAATATTCTCGAAATTGTCTCTGTAGACAGCAAACCAGTTTCTTGTCTCCCCTACAAACGCTTGCTCTAAAATCTCAACTACCTGGCACCACTCAATACTACAATCTTCCAACCTCTCTGGTGTATTCTTGGAATACACTTTACGAGAGAATATAAAGTTTAATGCTCTTTTCTTCTTCCTTTTTATCAAACACCAACAGTGATCGTCTATATTCTCTTTGTTGGTCATGTCTCTTATGTTCTTTGTGAGTCTGTTCTAGATATATATCTTCCGTGACCCACCTAGCGTCATCTAGCAGCGAATCTCAGAAGCTCCTCAATTCTTCCTGGTGCAAGAGGACTTCCTTATCCATCAGGCCACCAGTTCTCGTTGCCATCGCCAGCTATTATCTCCGTGATCAAGAGAACTTCGTCTACTCTTTCACCCACCAGGCTGTGCTAGTATCGCCTGCTATCAACTCTTTGAAGACCATTTCCTCAAGAGAATTTAAGTTTACAATATTGGTCATGCTTATATGTATTCCTTTTGTCTCCTACCCCCACTCTTTTCCCTTCCTTGGACCCTCCGCGCTTCGCTGAGTGGGTCTCACTTGTAAGTCGCCAGTTGACTTGGTCAGTCATGGCTCAACCAGAGCCAGTCTCCTCAAACCAAGAGGCACTCTCTACATTCTACGCCATGTTGGCACATTAGGTATCCGTCAAAGGGAACTTCATCTTCGCCATGCAACAAAGATAAGTACAGACTTAAGGTTTTAACCTCATCTTCATCGGTTTTAATTCTACATACTTCAATGATCATTTTATAGGCAGTGTGAGATTACTTATTTGGGGCAAAAATCATCCTTCGCGGGATTTGCTATGTTGGGCTTTTGTCTGTCTAAGCCAACCTTAATAAAAAGTAGCTTTTCTTAAGATATTTAAATGAGAAATCTTCTCACCACGTGGGATATTATCTAATACCCGCTGTCTATAAAATACCAAACTAGTTCCTCCGCTGGATTAACTTTGGCTCCATTCATCTATTAGGATCGTTCTGGAACCTTCCAGATCCTGTACTTTATCTACAAGTCTTGCCGTCATGTACTTTTCACTCACTTGTGAGAATACTATTGAAAATTGAAGAATCCTCTTTCTGAATTAAAGCTCAATAGCTAATTTTCTTCCACCGTTGGAATGTTCTATGACGGATTTAATTGTAATACACAACTTTCTCAAGCAATAGACTTTCGCCTATCTAGTGCTACCAGTCCTTTTTCATCATTGCAATAACTTTCTTTGCCATAAACTTTCGTGTTACTACAGTGAACTTTTCATCCATTTAACAGACTATTGTGATAACTAGTGCTTGTTCAACTTTTCTACCGCGTCGCGATCGTCCGTTTACCTTAAATAAGGCCATGAACATTGATCCTAAATCCCAATTGATCTTTCCTAAACCTTCTACTAACAAACCATATTAATCAAATTGTAACTCTAGATCATTTTCAATGAGGTGTCACTCTAACGAAGTGCCCTTCCATCTTGCTTGTTTATCATCAATTAATTTCTGCAAAACCACGTGTTTTATACACGGTTCAAGTTTACATTGTTTCTCCCTTATAATCAGGGAAAACAATTCTTTCAACTCATGAGTGAGTTATTTCTAGGTCTAACGAAAGGGAAACTGCCCCATTTGTCTCGTGATTCCTACTTGAACATAGGAAGTCTAGAACCTTCCTTTTGACTTTCTCTTCAGGTTTCACAGTAAGTGACCTGCTCTATTTTGCATAGCTATCATAAAAGTAATCCAGTATAAATATAAGAAGTTATAGGAACTTCTCTTCCATTCTACCTGTTTTCTTTTTTTTTTGTAATTTTTGAAGTTGTAACTTTTTCTAAGATAGGTACGCAGAGATTTCTTATAGTACACACCTTGTACTCTATTTATTGTTAAACTTTAATCACCTTAATTGTCTTTAAATTTTGAATTTTTATCTTCGCTTTTTTAAATCCTTGCTAGGATTTTATAAAGGTTTGAAACCTAATAAATTGTTAATTGCCTGGAGCAAACTTTAAATGTTAGGAGGTCTGCGACCCCAAATTGTTAACCAAATTGAAACTATATACTTGTTAAATTCATTACGTTCTTTTGCCTTGTTAAATAAATTAAATATTTGTTTTTGGATTTATCATTTCTCTGATACTACAGTTAGGCAAGATCCTGGCTTTCCTAACTCTTCCTAGGTTCATGCCCTCGTTAATACGCAATAAATCTGTTGCTATTTGTCTTGTCAGACCATCACCCTTCCCCATAGTAGGCATATGCATGCTTGAGAGGGAATACGCTAAAGCCTTTCTCTGGCAAACCGCCCAAGTCTTAGCTGCGGTTCCCGTCAGCTTCGACCAGGTCCTTACCCACTTGAGGTATCAGAGAACGGATTTGCAGTGGCAACCGCCTCTAAGTGCATTTAAAGTTAAATTCATAACTTTTGTGGGACTCTCCTCCTATTTCTCCATCCTTTTTCTCTAGTCCGAAACCCAACTCCTTTTCTTTATCATCTTCCCTTGGTGGTTAGGATATTCCTCAGCCAATAATCTACCCAAAATTTGGTACCAGAAACCCGGGAGAGTCCATTTGCTATTTCTATTCTTTGTCAAGTGCCATTTGACAATACCTTACAAATTATTAATACCTGCTTTGAATCTTTCAGCTAAAACTACATCATGCAAAGCCTGTGAAGGGGAAAGAGGCAGCTCCTGTCTCCCGGGGTGTGTCCCGTTCTTTCTACTTATTCGCTGCTGCCAGCCTGACAGCATTTCCAAGGTTCCACAGTTTCGTAAGTTGTATTTTAATCTATTTAGTTTGTCATGTCTCCTACTGAAAAAGATGAAACTCTCATTGCTAGACGTTCTTCCTATAAAGGGCAACTCACCAGATTCAGAAATTTCATCAACAAATTAAATCCCGCCGAGTGTGATCTAGACATCTTGACACAACGCCTTAAGTTGTACGAACGGTCCTATGATTATTACGATCACACTCAAACCGAGATTGAATCCACTTGCCCAGAACTTCAATCGGATCGGGACGAGGTCGAACCCTTGTACTTTGAAGGGATTGCCAAGGCCGAACAACTGATCCGCAGTATCTCAGAACCGGACACTAGGGTCATCAATCCGGCCCAGTTCGCACCCGCTTCAGTTCACAAGGATAAACCGAACCCGTTACTTCCAAAGATAAGCCTACCTCACTTCTCAGGCCAGGAAGGTGAATGGTATTCTTTTTATGAACTTTACTGCTCCCTAATTCATGAAAATACTGACATTCTCAACATTCATAAATTCTACTTCTTGCGTACGTCCTTGGAAGGCGAGGCCTTGGCCTTGGTGGAGTCACTTCCTTTAAGCGCAGATAACTACCGCATCGCCTTTAATCTCCTTAAAGAGAGATATGGCAATTTACGTTTGTGTGTGGCTCGCCACATCCGCTGTCTGTTCAACCTGCCAGTCGTCAAACCTAATGACGTCACCTCTTTAAGAGACCTGTTAGACTCTATTCAATTGCACGTGAGAGCATTATATCAACTCAAGCAACCAGTCCAAACTTGGGACACTATTCTTATTCATCTAGCTACATCCAGATTCGATTTTTCGACATTAAAGGCTTGGGAGATCGAACTCACTCGCAACGAGGAACATTCGTTTGAACACCTCATCTCGTTTCTCAACAGCCGGTGCCAAGTCCTTACTGCACTCTCATTTCAGTGCGAAAATGTCGAAACGAGTCATAAGTGTCACATTTTTGAGAAAAAACTTGTCTCTTCAAATGGTCATCAGCCCTCATCTGTCGAGAACAAGCAAACCCGTTCTGCTTCTTTCAACCATCCAAGAGAACATATCAGGCCGCTCAACAAATCTTTAAAATGCATGCTCTGCAAAAAGTTGCACACTTTGTACTTGTGCAAATCCTTTAAAGAATTGTCTGTCGAAGACCGAAGGAAGTTTGTCTTCAATAGCAAACATTGCTTCAACTGCTTGTCACCTAAGCATTCTTCTTCAAACTGTACGTCTTCCAACCTCTGTTTCCATTGTAAAAGACCTCACCATTCTTTATTGCACGTTCATGATAAATCGAGGTCACCAGTACCCGCTTCTTCAAACTCCATGCAGAGCAGCTCCGAACAAACTAATGCTTCTTCCTGCATATCTAACGCCGAAACTTCTAACAGTGCGCAAGTCCTTTTGTCCACTGTACAATTCGAAATCCAAGATATATTTGGAAATTGGTTTCGAACCCGCGGTCTTCTCGATTCCGCTTCAACTCACAACTTTGTTTCGCGATCGTTAATTAAAAACTAGGTCTTTCGTCATCGCCTACTTCTATCAATGTATCCGGCATTGACAATTTGAAAACTCAAGCCTTGCAGTCTTCAAAATTGAAAATCAGAGACGTTTGCCAAAGAAACACCAATCTTAACTTAAACTGTCTCATTCTTACCAGTATTGGCAAGGACACTCCTAGCAGCTCTATTAATACTTCCGGTTTAAAGATTCCTTCGCACTTAAGGTTAGCTGATCCTCAGTTTAATGCTCAAGGTCCCATTGATGTACTTTTCAGTGCCAATGTTTTTTGGAATTGCCTCCGTAAACAGGTTCGCAAGTTATCCTCAAACGTGGTCGCCAGAGACACCGATTTTGGTTGGGTTATTACTGGTGAAATCCAACATCCCAGTCTTCAAACCAAATCGCAATGTCATTTCGTTACTGCTGATATAAATCCCCTTTCTGATAAAGAGAACACCTATTTTCGATCTCGATACTTTTGAAAAACACTTGCCGAAACGATGTCTTATTGTAAACAACTATGCCACCTTTGTAAGTTGTTCAAATGATTTTGCCTTCTTCCCACACAAGATGGCAATTCAAGTTCGCCTCGCCTTGTGTTACTTCGTTTACTTTCTCATGTCATTTTTATAGCAGGTAATTGCTTAAACTTTCTATCAAAAACTATCTTCCCCTTGTGTAAAACCATGGCTATCAGTCACCATCATTTCGCTGTAAGCTATGCTTCACGTCTTTCGCTATTTAGTAGGATGGCCACGGCCGGCTTCTTCCCCCTTCCTCACAATTGGAAGCCGCTTTTGAAACCGCTTGAAAATCTGAATTCTCTAGCATCTAGAATAACTATTCTTACGCATAAACTCCTTTTCAATGTCCCAGCTTCTCTTTTTTTTCGGAAGAATTAAGCTTTTTTCTGTCGAAAATTGTCGGATTCCGTGATCCTCAAAATTATGCGAAATTGATTTCCTACTTTATTTCATATGTCTCTAAATTGGTTTTTCACGTCCAAGCCACGAATGACTGCATGCCGTCTAACCTGAATATCCGCTTTAAGTCTCAGCTGATTTCACTTGTGTTGTTTGTTTATTTCGAACTGCTTGTTTTTCAATCTTGTTTGTATACGCCAAGCTGTCGTTTATTTCATGTATGCTTGCCAAAGGTCAGAGCAAGTTTCCCTTATCTCAACTCTGGCTGACTGCCAACCATTGTCTTGCGAGTTGCTCCCGTAATCTCGGAAGCCGTTCGCCTCATTACCAAAATAAACTTGTTCCGCTCAAGGACTCTTTCAGCTATTTATATTCCTTATCTCGCTGTACTATGTGGGTCAAGGCCGTGTTTGCCTGTCTCTCCCACTTGCTTACGCTCGTATCCTACAGCTGCTTCGATTCTTGTTTCATAACATCGTTGCGTAATTTTCACGCGCTCATATATTGCTCCTTGCTTACATATTTTGCAATCTTATTGTTCATTGATGAACAAACTTGTTTTTTCTTGTCGTTACATTCGATGTGTTTTTGTATTTATGCTTGTCATGTCACGTTTCTCGCTGACTTAAGTATTTTTCTGATTAACCCCTTTGATACTTAGTATAACTTAAGGTCATTATTTATGGCTACTAGATTGTTGTTACCTATGGCGTTCTTGCCTTCTACTCGCATAGTTCCTTTGTTTATTTGGTATATTCTTATCCTTAATAGATGTACTTGTTTCTATACGCTTTGTTTAAACTTGTTAATTCTTCTTTCGCATCTTATCGCAATCTTTACAAGAGCTATACTTCTCGCAGCTTCTAGCTATTTTGTGATTGAAGGTGTTGTTAATTCTCGTTCTTTAACTCCGCTTTCCAATGACCCTGATGATCTACTTCCACTCACACCTGGTCACTTCCTTATAGGCCCTTCTCTTTCTGCCCCTCCTCCCCTTTCCAGTTCTTTCAGGGATTCTAATTTGCCTATTGTTTGGCGTAAACTTGAAGCCCTTCGCAATTCTTTCTGGAAGAGGTGGAACTTGGCATATTTAACTTCCCTGCAACGGAGACAGAAGTGGTTTCTTTCCAGTCCCGACATTAAAGTGGGGGACTTGTTCTTGGTTAGGGATGTTTCTCCTCCCTTGGTCTGGATTTCTGGTAGAGTGACCGAGTGTTATCCTGGAAGAGATGGGAGAATCAGGGTGGTCAGAGTCGTGACCACTAATGGTCCGATCAAAAGACCACTGTCTTTGATCGCTCCATTACCTTTAAATGTTTAACTGCTTATTTGTTCTCTGTTGGTGATTGACCCTCCCAGTATGGTGTATTCTTGGAATACACAGTACGAGAGAATATAAAGTTTAATGCTCTTTTCTTGTTCATTTCTTCCTTTTTTATCAAACACCAACAGTGATCTTCTATTTTCTCTTTGTTGGTCATGTCTCTTATGTTCTTTGTGAGTCTGTTCTAGATATATATTTTCCATGACCCACCTAGCGTCATCTAGCAGCGAATCTCAGAAGCTCCTCAATTCTTCCTGGTGCAAGAGGACTTCTTTATCCATCTGGCCACCAGTTCTCGTTGCCATCGCCAACTATTATCTCCGTGATCAAGAGAACTTCGTCTACTCTTTCACCCACCAGGCTGTGCTAGTATCGCCTGCTATCAACTCTTTGAAGACCATTTCCTCAAGAGAATTTAAGTTTACAATAATGGTCATGCTTATATGTATTCCTTTTGTCTCCTACCCCCACTCCTTTCCCTTCCTTGGACCCTCCGCGCTTCGCTGAGTGGGTCTCACTTGTAAGTCGGCAGTTGACTTGGTCAGTCAAGGCTCAACCAGAGCCAGTCTCCTCAAACCAAGAGGCACTCTCTACATTCTACGCCATGTTGGCACATTAGGTATCCGTCAAAGGGAACTTCATCTTCGCCATGCAACAAAGATAAGCACAGGCTTAAGGTTTTAACCTCATCTTCATCGGTTTTAATTCTACATACTTCAATGATCATTTTATAGGCAGTGTGAGATTACTTATTTGGGGCAAAAATCATCCTTCGCGGGATTTGCTATGTTGGGCTTTTGTCTGTCTAAGCCAACCTTAATAAAAAAAGTAGCTTTTCTTAAGCTATTTAAATGAGAAATCTTCTCACCACGTGGGATATTATCTAATACCCGCTGTCTATAAAATAACAAGCTAGTTCCTCCGCTGGATTAACTTTGGCTCCATTCTTCTATTAGGATCGTTCTGGAACCTTCCAGATCCTGTACTTTATCTACAAGTCTTGCCGTCATGTACTTTTCACTCACTTGTGAGAATACTATTGAAAATTGAAGAATCTTCCTTCTGAATTAAAGCTCAATAGCTAATTTTCTTCCACCGTTGGAATGTTCTATGGCGCATTTAATTGTAATACACAACTTTCTCAAGCAATAGACTTGCGCCTATCTAGTGCTACCAGTCCTTTTTCATCATTGCAATAACTTTCTTTGCCATAAACTTTCGTGTTACTACAGTGAACTTTTTATTCATTTAACAGACTATAGTGATAACTAGTGCTTGTTCAACTTTTCTACCGCGTCGCGATCGTCCGTTTACCTTAAATAAGACCATGAACATTGATCCTAAATCCCAATTGATCTTTCCTAAACCTTCTACTAACAAACCATATTAATAAAATTGTAACTCTAGATCATTTTCAATGAGGTGTCACTCTAACGAAGTGCCCTTCCATCTTGCTTGTTTATCATTAATTAATTTCTGCAAAACCACGTGTTTTATACACGGTTCAAGTTTACATTGTTTCTCCCTTATAATCAGGGAAAACAATTCTTTCAACTCATGAGTGAGTTATTTCTAGGTCTAACGAAAGGGAAACTGCCCCATTTGTCTCGTGATTCCTACTTGAACATAGGAAGTCTAGAACCTTCCTTTTGACTTTCTCTTCAGGTTTCACAGTAAGTGACCTGCTCTATTTTGCATAGCTATCATAAAAGTAATCCAGTATAAATATAAGAAGTTATAGGAACTTCTCTTCCATTCTACCTGTTTTCTTTTTTTGTTATTTTTGAAGTTGTAACTTTTTCTAAGATAGGTACGCAGAGATTTCTTATAGTACACACCTTGTACTCTATTTATTGTTAAACTTTAATCACCTTAATTGTCTTTAAATTTTGAATTTTTATCTTCGCTATTTTAAATCCTTGCTAGGATTTTATAAAGGTTTGAAACCTAATAAATTGTTAATTGCCTGGAGCAAACTTTAAATGTTAGGAGGTCTGCGACCCCAAATTGTTAACCAAATTGAAACTATATACTTGTTAAATTCATTACGTTCTTTTGCCTTGTTAAATAAATTAAATATTTGTTTTTGGATTTATCATTTCTCTAATACTACAGTTAGGCAAGATCCTGGCTTTCCTAACTCTTCCTAGGTTCATGCCCTCGTTAATACGCAATAAATCTGTTGCTATTTGTCTTGTCAGACCATCACCCTTCCCCATAGTTGGCATATGCATGCTTGAGAGGGAATACGCTAAAGCCTTTCTCTGGCAAACCGCCCAAGTCTTAGCTGCGGTTCCCGTCAGCTTCGACCAGGTCCTTACCCACTTTAGGTATCAGAGAACGGATTTGCAGTGGCAACCGCCTCTAAGTGCATTTAAAGTTAAATTCATAACTTTTGTGGGACTCTCCTCCTATTTCTCCATCCTTTTTCTCCAGTCCGAATCCCACCTCCTTTTCTTTATCTTCCCTTGGTGGTGAGGTTATTCCTCAGCCAATAATCTACCCACTCTCCCCGAATTTATTTTCTATAGTATTCATGAACTCCATTGGACAACCCTGCCGATTACTAAATTTGCCTAGTTCTATTTCCCTGTGCGTGCTATTCACATAAACTGGCCTACTCTGGCTATTTTCCTGCCTAATTCTAGCTTTCAACTTCTGTTCTAATTCAGCAATTTTCTCCTCAGCTTTTCTTTCAATATTAGTTACAGTTAACCTAATGCTCCCTTCCGATGCCTCAACTTTACCACTTAATTTAGCTTGTTTCTCACTAATCTCATTAATGCATTCCTTATTCCTCTCCCTTAAAGTATTAATTTCAGTGATTATTTCTGCATGTACTTTATCAATTCTTCCCCCCAGCTGTTCTTTAACCTCTTTAGTTTATACTTGAATTTTGTCAATTTCTCCCCCAATTGCTTTTTGACCTGATGTGTTTCCAGCTGCACTAGTTCTTTTAAATTTTCAGCCTGTGTACTGATTCTAATATCTAACTCCTCCTGTACTTTTCCTAATTTTCTGTCTGCATCTACAATAATCTCTTTAGCCTTCTCTTCCATCACCCCCCTGATCTCACCTCTAATCAGTTCAAATTTATCACTAATTTCCCTACTGTTTTGCTCAAGTTTAGCATTACTTTGTTCGAGTTAAGCATTTAAAATTTCAGTACTCTCTCTATTTTCCCTACTGTTTTGTTCTAATTTAGCATTTAAACTATCACTCAGCTCCCTATTACTCTCTTTATTTTCCCTACTATTTTGTTCTAATTTAGCGTTATTTTGTTCAAGTTTAGCATTTAAAGTTTCAGTACTCTCTTTATTTTCCCTACTATTTTGTTCGAGTCTAGCGTTTAAAGCATCTGTACTTATTTTTATTTTGTTGCATAAACTGAAAAAGCAAACTCTCTAACCCTGCTTGACTGTTTTGATTACCCCCCTCAGTATCGGGATTTACCTCCGACATCCCTGTACTGCTTTCATTTCCAAGACAAGCCATACTGCTCGTATCTTCGCTATCCAACTGGTGACCACTACGCAACTTCATCTCTTCCTCAGCACTACCCATGCTGATACACACCGATAAATGAAAAAAAAACCAAAATACAGGCACAGAAATATATACTCTTCTCCTTCCACAAATGTTATTAGGTTTTCAGCCCCAAGTTGGTAGCGACAAGTGTAACGTTATTTACTTAGCTCCACGTTGAGCGTACAAATGAAACTTTTTCTATTAAGATATGTTGTTTTAATGGGCGCAAAGACCTCAACGCTATGTTGAAATCTAAATTTATATTTAACAACACCTAGCTCTGGTAGAACACCTACAAGAATCTTTATACTCAGATCGTGGTATGATTTGATCATTAACCCAACAAACAATTGTATCAGGAGAAGGAATTGGTCTATATCTAATGCTACCTACTGAAAGCAAAGATTCCATGGTTAAAAGAAATGAATTTATTATATGAAACAAGTATTGCAAAATTAATAATAATAATAATAATAATAATAAGTTTGAATTTAAATTGGAGTGTTGCGATTTGAATATTACCGCTAGAAAATTACGTGAAAACGGAGTCGGATAAATTACTGATTTTACTCTTATTCCCAAGCTATGAAGTTACTGAAATACTGAATATTAAACAAAGAGACGAGAGATTGCGTAGTTCTGAGTCATTCGCGCTTACCACTGGAAATTGCCGTAGCATTTCCCTCGTACTGCATGTTGAAGAGAGCTTCCCAAAGCCTCCTGGACGTCGTCATCTTCTTCGTTAGTTGTTGAGATCCTTGTAGATATGATAACTTATGGTCCGAACATAGGAACCAACCCATACAACCACACTGGTTAAGTTTTACAAAGATAGTCGCTAACTTATGGTCCGAACATTGGAACCCACCACTCGTACAACCACAACGGTCACGTTTTACCAAGATAGTCGCTCCCTCCACGGAACATCGGAGCCACTCACACGTGCAACCATACTGGTTAAATTTTACAAAGATAGTCGCCTTCCTACTCGGCGCGCAAACACTATATGCACTCCACGCATCCCCTCTCCGGAGCCGTCTTCAAGTCACCCGGTCTCCACTCACTGGCTGAAACACCACGCGCTACTCCCCTCCTCTGCGTCATTACACTCGGCGGGAGGATGATGCCGTTTACCGGTCCACGCCAATTCGCCTTTTCTTGACGCTGCAACCCAGCTTGCGTCACGCTTCTCGACAAGATTAAGCCTGTAGCCGAATTCCCAGTGAGTCATCTCTCTCATAATACCCTAACTGACAAAACTCCGTAAAATTCCGTAATCATATAATTTTCTTACGATAATGTTGTTCGTAATAATTTGCTTGATAGTGCTTTCTATAACATAGAAAACCTATCTGATTACTTATAATTTTATAAAAAAATGCTCCAAAAAATACCTTAATAATAATAATAAGTTAATAATAATAATAAAAAATTAACATGAAAACTTCTCTTGGCTGAACAATTTGCCGCGTAAATAAATATTGAATGGCTTCCTACTGACTTATGTCAGTGGCGTAAAATACCCTCGAAAAACACGTTACAATGTCTGCACTAGTATATGTATTTGTCAATTGGGAATAAGGCTGGAGAGGAGGCAACCGTGGCCATAAGTTAGCTACTGTTCCTGGGATGATGTGATATTGGACACATAGCCGCGTGTAATAACTTGTGTTATTGTCATGGCTGCACTAGTGTATGTATTTGTCAATTGGGAATAAGGCTGGAGAGGAGGCAGCCGTGGCCATAAGTTAGCTACTGTTGCTGTGATGATTTGTTATTGGACACAAAGCCGCGTGTGATAACTGGTGATATTGTCATGGCTGCACTAGTGTATGAATTTGTCAATTGGGAATAAGGCTGGAGAGGAGGCAGCCGTGGCCATAAGTTAGCTACTGTTGCTGGGATGAAGTGTTATTGGACACAAAGCCGCGTGTGATAACTTGTGTTATTGTCATGGCTGCACTAGTATATATATTTGTCAATTGGGAATAAGGCTGGAGAGGAGGCAGCCGTGGCCATAAGTTGGCTACTGTTGCTCGGATGATGTGATATTGGACACATAGCCGCGTGTGATAACTTGTGTTATTGTCATTACTGTACTCGTGTATATATTTGTCAATTGGGAACATGGCTGGAGAGGATGCAGCTGTGGCCATAAGTTAGCTTCTGTTGCTGAGATGATGTGTTATTGGACACATAGCCGCGTGTGATAACTTGTGTTATTGTCATGGCTGCACTAGTGTATATATTTGTCAATTGGGAATAAGGCTGGAGAGGAAGCAGCCGTGGCCATAGGTTAGCTACTGTTGCAGTGATGATGTGTTATTGGACACATAGCCGCGTGTGATAACTTGTGTTATTGTCATTACTGTACTCGTGTATATATTTGTCAATTGGGAATATGGCTGGAGAGGAGGCAGCCATGGCCATAAGTTAGCTACTGTTGCTGGGATGATGTGTTATTGGACACATAGCCGCGTGTGATAACTTGTGTTATTGTCATGGCTGCACTAGTGTATATATTTGTCAATTGGGAATAAGGCTGGAGAGGAAGCAGCCGTGGCCATAGGTTAGCTACTGTTGCAGTGATGATGTGTTATTGGACACATAGCCGCGTGTGATAACTTGTGTTATTGTCATGGCTGCACTAGTATATGTATTTGTCAATTGGGAATATGGCTGGAGAGGAAGCAGCCGTGGCCATAGGTTAGCTAATGTTGCTGGGATGATGTGTTATTGGACACATAGCCGCGTGTGATAACTTGTGTTATTGTCATGGCTGCACTAGTGTATATATTTGTCAATTGGGAATAAGGCTGGAGAGGAAGCAGCCGTGGCCATAGGTTAGCTACTGTTGCAGTGATGATGTGTTATTGGACACATAGCCGCGTGTGATAACTTGTGTTATTGTCATTACTGTACTCGTGTATATATTTGTCAATTGGGAATATGGCTGGAGAGGAGGCAGCCATGGCCATAAGTTAGCTACTGTTGCTGGGATGATGTGTTATTGGACACATAGCCGCGTGTGATAACTTGTGTTATTGTCATGGCTGAACTAGTGTATGCATTTGTCAATTGGGAATAAGGCTGGAGAGAAAGCAGCCGTGGCCATAGGTTAGCTAATGTTGTTGGGATGATGTGTTATTGGACACATAGCCACGTGTGATAACTTGTGTTATTGTCATGGCCGTACTACTGTAGGTATTTGTCAATTGGGAATAAGGCTGGAGAGGAGGCAGCCGTGGCCATAAGTTAGCTGCTGTTGCTGGGGTGATGTGTTAATGGACACATAGACGCGTGTGATAACTTGTGTTGTTGTCATGGCTGCACTAGTGTATGTATTTGTCAATTAGGAATAAGGCTGGAGAGGAGGCAGCCGTGGCCATAAGTTAGGCACCATCCCAGGATTTGCCTGCAGTAAAAGTGAGGAAAACCGCGAGGATCAATATACCGCGATCCAGCCCTCACACCAGAATTAAAAATCTTGGTAGAGCCGGGAATGGAACCCAGGACCTCCGAGTGTTAGCACAACGCGAGTTGCTAGAAATGCAGACGTAAATGAGGACAAGAACAAAAAAGGTCTAGGCCACATAAAACTTCGAATACTTTTAAACGTAGTTACAAGAATCCAAAATAGGATTATTTAAGAATAAATAAACCTGTCTTTATCTGTAATGAGAGAATATACAGGGTGTCTCAAAAAATATACTGCACAAAATGCAGGGCACATTCCTCACGGTTAGACGAAAAATTAAGTTTTATGGACATGGGTCCGGAAACGCATTGTTTCCATTTAACAACTCATTGTCTCCAACGCAATAATCATGGAAAACACAGAAGAACGGAACGTACCAGCATACCACATGCAGTTCTTGATCACAGATGTTCAATATGCCCTCCGTGCGCATTGATGCATGCATCAACCCGCCTTCGTAGTGAATCTCCCATGCGCTGATGTATCCCCGGAGTATCGCGTATGGTTTCGCAGCCTTCCATAATACGAGCATGGAGACTCTGAACATCTTGTACACGGGTTCGATACACAAGAGCTTTCAAATGTCCCCACGAATTATAGTCCGGTGAGTTAAGGTCCGCAGACCGTGGAAGCCAGGCAATTGATCCACCTCTACCTATCCATCTGCTATTTAGACGCCGACGGACATTAACACTAAAATGAGGTCGTACTGATCACTGGAACAAAACACTGGCGGTGCTCCTACGATAATGACAACGTAAACAACAATGCATATTCACCATTATTCGAATTTTCTTGTGAATTTTCCATGATTAATGAGTTGGAGACAATGAGGTATAACATGGAAACAAAGCGTTTCCGGACCCATGTCCATATAATATAATTTCTTCGTCTACATGTGAGGAATGTGTCCTGAAATTTGTGCCGTACATTTTTGTGACGCCCTGTATAAATTCCAAACTATCGTACTGTGCCCGTTTAGACCGAAGTCCAACGACCACATATGCATTTCACCAAAAATCAGTCAGCGCGAGAATCTAAACATCTCAGGGCGCCATATGGGTTAAAGTGACAACAATAACACAATTTAAAAAATGCTTTACTGATTTTTGGCTCGATGCAACAATAAGGATAGAAGGAGACGTTTGAAAATAGCACAATTCCTAAAATAATCTCATTTTATTAAAATTTTAAAATTTACTTGAAAGAAATGCCAGAATAGCATAAGGAATGCATGAAGAATCATACATTTATGTACAACAAAAATACATGGTTACCAACACATGAACACTTGAATTTGAACGAAAGCCAGAATGTCAGTCCTGTTGACTTTGTTCAAATTATATTTATTTACAATAATAGGTCCTTCAGGGCAAATTAAATTGTCCAGCCTGAATCCTAAATTATTACCACTCACTTGTTGGAAGAAAAAATTTAAATTGTTTCACTCGATGTAAAAAAAATCACTTTGTTTCTGGTTTCATTTTGTTGCAAAAAAAATAACTATCACTTTCCAGGAATCATTATTCCAAAAAATTGGTACAGTTTTAGGTCATAACAATGGGTTTAACACAACATCAATTTATAGGACATCTTTGAAAAATAATGTTTAAATAATAATAGCATGGATTCGAAGAACTTCGATGTTGAGCAGAAAATTAATTGTATCATCTGTTCTCGATCCAAAATAATAATTCTGACTATTAATCCATGGTCAAAAAATTATTAACAAAAACATCAATTCTTTCATTGTTAATTTAACCATCCAATCATTCAAATATTATTTGAAAATATTATTCAGAAAATTGTTATCAAAATAGTAACAAATACTATTATCAAAAGTTGCAATTCTTTGACAGAATATGAAAATGTTAATCTTTACATAATTTTACATTTTGTAATATTTATATTTTAATAGGATCACAAATATCCTTTAAATGGTAGTGGCTGTTCATGAAATAACAGCATTAATTAATTTATAGCATCGGCCCATTCAATTTAAATGTGTCAAAAATCACATGATCATATTTAGCATTAGACAAGCAGTAAGGTCTCATTATAATGAAAGGTTAATGTTAATAACAAATTCTGGTTAACAAGTACTGGGAAAATATTTATAGAACACGAGAATCAACTGTGAATCAACTGTGATGGTTTCATAAAATAACCCTTGGTTATCAAATTCGACGAAAGTGTGGCTTGTAACAATATTTTCAACTCCCAACATATTCATCAAAGTCATCTAACCTTCACAATGGTTGATGCTTCATGTAACGACCACTTCATTCCTGCGACTTAATTGCACAATCAGAATGACAACATTTAACTATTTCCACACATAATATTTCTTCCCAAATTATACATTACATGATAATCAAGCCCTTGTTTGTTATCCAAACTGGGAGATTAAGAAACTAGTAAGCTCCTCCAATGAGTTTACTGTAATTTCACCATCATATTAAATCTTAATATTTTCACGTCGTGTCTATTCATGGTCTAACGTTCTATCAAATTACGATACCCAAATAATTTATATTTATATAAACTCTAGTAAAACCCTAATTTATACATTCTATTTGTTTCCCATATTATCACTTTCCGTGTCTTCTACATAATTTGACTGCATAATGCAATTATAAAATGCGTCCAATATATTATTTTGTTAGTAGAATGTGGGCGTGCGTTTAACCACTAATCTTCGGAAAAACACGTATCCGATATAGTGAACTGTTTTCAATATCCATTTTATAAATTCACACTACATGATATGATTATTAAAGAGTACAAATCATTATTATTATTCTTTTCAAAACTGGATTTAACTTCAATAAACTATTCGAGAAAAGATCATACTCTACTTCTTAAACATGGAAAAATATCCATTCCTCAACTTAAATTTATTTTTATGTTTACAGATACGACGGCTGATGACCGCTATTAGAAAAATCACAAAATCAAATAAAATGCTCATGATGCTCGTCCATAGATTCCAGTCATTGAATCGGCATGTCTGAATGTAGAAAATACTAAGAACTAGGCTTCCCATGCCCCGCAGAATCATCTGCAACAGCAAATTACCAAAGAAAATTGTGTTTATAAGACTGTAGAAAAATGAGAATTCCGGCTAACTACGCTTAAGAATAATGCAAATTGTAGCTTACATTCTTGTAGATCTTGATGTAGAAGATAATCTGGTTAAAACCAGACCATTCCAGTCTTCAGTCTCCATTTGGACACGTACTTAAATTCTTGTATCGGCCTCCATTGTATAACCGCAATTTGTCTATCAAGACATAGCGGTGATTATATTCATTGCCTGGTAATAATCTTGATTTAAACTGTTCCTGTTGGCAGCTTTAACAGCTGTAGTTAATCTCTTGAAAGGGATTAGATCTATTTGATCCATAGTAAAAATACCAGATGTAACACAGACCCAACAGTGACGCATCCAGTACAGTTTAATACGCTAACAATCTTATTCAGCTTCGGTAACAGATCTGATGTTCTGGTTGTCCCTGGGTAGAGTTATGCACTCTCCAGACAGCGCTAGGCACAGCTGGCCCCTTATGTCGGCTAAGTGATCTTTACCGAGCAAGAAATGTATTTGTAAAAGTACTGACATGTGATCTTGGTTAGTAATTCAGTCACCAAGACAAAGCTTGCCTCTGGTAACTGGACATGGAAATATTCCTATAATATTATGGACTGTGGAAAGTTTATAGACTAAGTCTATCATATGTCCGTTAGCAGTTTGATATTTACCAATGTTGACTGCCACAAAATTTCTATCACCTGAGTGATAAATTACAAAAAATATCCTATGTTTCACTGAAAGCATTTCTAACACTTTTAAAGTACCAGTAACCATGAACTGTTTCGGCGATTCGCACTAAGACTTAGCAACCATGTGCTATTGACAAGTATAACGACGAACATAGCAACCATGTGCTCGTAGATAAGTCTCACGAAGTTGATGTAAACTCGAAGTGTTAGCGGCTCTGCGCTATGAAGAAGAGTCGCGGTCGGCACTCATTTTATACAATCCAGGCAGTCCCCTGACGTCACAGCGGGATATGTCCTCGATTCTTAAACTTCCCCTATCTCGGCTTCCGCTGGTTCGATTTTCTTCTAATATAGCTCATTCTTCTTCCCTTATCCGTGCCAGTAAAATGGCATGAGTCCCATAATTCCAATCAATCGGGAAATATTTTATCAAAAATATAGCCTCGCTTGTGACAACCTGCCACGTCACTAGCCGTTCTGTAGGCTGCAAATTCCTTCGATTTCCTTCTAAGAACAATCGGCGCGCTATTCAAATCTTCTGCTTGGGACTGTGCCTGTGCTCTCAAACCTGGACAAGTGGATTTGCAAACAGTACAAAGCGCGAAAAATCAAAGGAATGGCTGAAAACGAATTAGAGGTGGCGGCAACATGTATGTAGGCTTTATATAGTGCTCAAAAAGTAAGATTATAGGGCTGAAACACTACTGAAGTAAATATCGTGAGTAAACTCCACTTTGACGTAGTTTGTTTGCCAACAGATGACTACCGAATGTTTGAGCTGTTAAGTGGTGATGCCCGAAAAACTTCCGTTCCTAACCCTTCTGATCAATCTAAGCCCCTTTCCTCATCCCTCTGGCCCGACTTCATAACCACCCAGTTTATCACAAATCATGGTCGCTTCAAATCCGATCTTCATAAAATGACCATTATTGATTCACCAATTTGCAGCTGCCAGGAAAAATGTCAACAGACGGCTCGTCACCTGTTGTCTGAATGCACCACGTACTCGGGAGAACGATCAGCTGTACTACGATCATTACCACTGCATGCTATAAAGAAACACCACTGGAATACTGTCGAAATAACAGAATTTATTTTTTAAAAAATCGACTCACTTCAATAATTCATGTTAATTTTGCATTTAAAACTGTAAATATCCCGTGATATACCTGTAGGTGAAACACGGGTTGTAACTACTGTATATTAGTTAAATAATAAAAAAAGCCCCTCTTTCTTCTCTTCGATAATGAGCATTCGGTTAAGTGTAGTATAAATAATTGATTAAACAGGTCTGCTTATACCGATGTTATGTTTATCTTCGACAAGTAAGAAGGCATATATGATTCGAGATGGAAAAAAACTTTCTTGACGACAAAATGTTGAGCCAAATTGTATGGTATGGTAGTCGTCTTAACGAAATTGTAACACAGTCGAATGTTACGGGGTTTTAATTGTAGTTCTCATGGATATTAATGTAAGATATTATTAATATATAGGTCAATATTAAGATAAAAAGTTCTTAGGTTGGAACTCTTTTCATTGCAAGTTCGATTTTCTAGCATAATATTATTATTATTATTATTATTATTATTATTATTATTATTATTATTATTATTATTATATTATTATTATTATATTCTCCTAATAATTAGAATTAATTTCATCCATGTATTGATTTTAAAACTGAAGTGAAATATTAACAAGAAAGCTTTGTAACAACACCGCTCAAGGAACTGGTAGCATACAGCTTATTAATTAATTTGTATAAATGTAATTATTATTGACCAAGTTACTTGGAGAGCTCGAGTTATTGTGTCCCTCAGAGAGCTACCATGCGGCTTCTATGCCCAAAGTCGCGGGTTCAAACCTGGCCAAAGTCGTCAGATTTTTTAAGAGCGTTAAAATCCCTCAATAGGCCATCCTTCAGAGGGGAAATAAAGACGGCGGGCCCATGTCATATATTTATGGCACATGAAAGAACCTTCCACTAACTTCAATTGTGTGAAACAAAATTTGTAGATTATATTTGATTAGTACTCTTAAATTCCAATGTCTGGTCACCAGGTGCTGGTTGCGATGCCATCTAGTAGCCAAGTTCACAGTTAGGTGTCGTGCACGGTAGTATTTGGTAGCGAAAGTAGGAACTACTTGAAATTATCGTCTGCAGTCCTTACTTGAATTAAAAACAGATAACACACACTAATACAGTCATCACAATTAACGCCGGTTATCAGATAGATTCTACACACACCCAAAGTACACGGGGCTACATGACCACGTTGTCACAGCCCCTAAACTGAGAAACCAACCAATATGATTACCGATTCACCACTCCATCCTCTGAAGAGGTATAGGGACATATTGCCCATAGACTTGCACGAGCGCTGTTGCTTCCACTTCCTGATTATTGCGACATACCGTAACACTTGTGACGCTGTAGAGCAGCAAACAATGAAACTTCAACGGGCACTGAACTCTTGTATAGCATTCATCTATAACTTGAGCATATTACTTCCTATTATCAAACGCTCAGATAGTTTAAAAACACGGAAGACGCAGGAACTATCATATCATAATTCGTATACAAGTTACTGACCCAAGAAACACCGCTGTACATCTTCTTTCCATAGTAACAATACGCGTTCTGGATCCTCCTGCACCAAACTTCCTGCCTTAACAAATCATTTGTGGTCACGGGTTCAAGCTTGTGGAATTACCTACCAGTCACTGTCGGGAATGTGACCTCACTGAAGAAATTCAAGATAGTACGCCACGACCAGCTGATGAGTACTGCTGTGTGAATGAGTGTGTAATTGTAATTACTAATGCAAAAATTTGTTTTGTTTCTGAAAACTCTAATATAAAAAGTGTTAATGTTCCTACATGTTGAAGTAATAATACAATATGTGGTTAAGTGTAAGAGAGCACTAACTTTACCACTAAATGGACGATAAATAATAGTAATAACAATAATAATTACATTACCAATTCATTTTGTTTTTCCACATTCCTGGAAATCACTGTTGTGTTCAAATCAATAAATTATAGCAACTGGGAAAGTATTATATTCCTACAAACAAAAGTAAGGGTGCGTCTCTTCCAACATTGCAACTCGGACATCGGCAGCACTTGAGCCAGGACGCACCGAGTCGCGGTGTAACTAACTCGAGATATTGCACGAGTTGTAGTCATGTGTAGGGCATTTGTAATTGATACATGAAAATTAATTTAGAATATTCTGCGCCACACAAATGACATTATACAAGTACATATTTATCACACAATGCTTTCCATAAATTGGTTCAAAAATACTGCGCTAGGGCCAATGGAAATAGAGAAGAACCACTCCAGAATGTTCCTCTCATACGAAAGATCCATAATGTAAACATTCACAGAGCGCTAACTGATATGTGGGCAGCTTATAATTTGTGACAAGAAAGCTAAAGATGGCTCAACATCCCAGATTTCACTATAATCTGAGCATTTAGGGTAGTTCATGTATTAGGAGAACGACATAGGATGTACTACAGTGGTAGTGTTCAAACCCCGATTCATGGAGATCAGATCATTCTTTAACGAGTAAGAGGAACTCAACCCTGAAGAATTGACACGTGTACGTAACCCGCACATGTTTGTACCACCAGCGGTTCATTTTATAAAAAATTCATTCAATTCTTAATAACATTCAAGAAAATGAAAATATGCATTAGTAGGGGGGTGATGCCGATTCTGCTTAGTGTCATGGCCGCCGCGTGAGTCCAAGCCAATATCTCGTGAACCCATGGTCGGATTTTAACAAATGACGTGTCATTGGACTCGGGCTGACGTTCTCTTTGCTGTGAACTACTCGTTATATTTTTGAAAATTTTTTTGAAAATTTTTGTTTTCAAAAGTTGGTGATAGTTTGAAAACCAAACAGGATAGAACGTTGTGCCATGGCTCAAACGAATGGTCTTTATGCCCTTTATTTTTTGTAATAAAACTTTTTTATTTTTTATATTTTTTTGAAAACACTCGAATTTTGAAAATCCTATATTTTGGAAACTAGGAACTCTACAAAAAAAATTGTTTAACGTAAATCAATGGTCCCTACCCCCTCTACCCCCAAAATAAATTTCAAGTCTCTAGAGAAAAAAATTGTGTGTAGTAGTGGGATGAGGGGAAAGCTGCTTCCAAAAGCAAGTGGTGAGCCCCTGCGACCTTGGAATGGAAGGAGCCATGCTAGGAGGGCGTGCTTGGATTCGTTTCTTTTGTCTCGTCGTGCTCTTTACGGGAATGTCGGTGTCGAAAAGATGAAAATTTGGAAACATGTTTTTTTGGGGGAAAAACGTGATTTTGAACTTTTTGCTATATCTCACGAACCAATAACGCTAGAGGCGTGTTCGACAGGTCCAAGGACTCGGGCTGACGTTCTCTTTGCTATGGACCACTCGTTATAATTTTTAATAAAATTGGAAACTCGATTTTGGGGTAAACACGTGTTTTTTGTGATTTTGTCGATATCTCACGAAGCAATAACGCTAGAGGCATGTACGACGGGTCCAAGGATTCGGGCAGACGTCCTCTTTGCTATGAACTACTCGTTGTAATTTTAAAAAATTTTGGAAACGCGATTTTGGGGTAAACACGTGTTTTTTGTGATTTTTGCCGATATGTCACGAACCAATAACGCTAGAGACGTGTACGAGGTGTCCTAGGACTCGGGCTAACGCCCCCTTTCAAATGTGGTAGATATTTTTTTCGAAAAAATAATTCACAAAGGGCCTAACGCCATACATGTTGAAAAAACGTTTTCTTTTTCTTTGCCTGTTTATAATGTCCATGAAGCGTGGCGGTTGAGAGAGAGACGATACGGCTGGGTGTGTGTGTGTGTGTGTGTTTCAACGAACCTGTCGCTGACCACGGTGGCTGTGTTCAATAGATCAATCGCTATTTCGACGGGTCGGTGTATGACAGAGCGAGGGTACGTTTTCTGATATTTTACCTTTAACGTGTAAACGGTGATGAGAACTTGGTTCTATGTTGGTCGAAGCGAGTACCGAAAACAAACTTACAAGAGGTGAAGGTCATTTGAGCTTATTGGAAGGCATTGATCTGACTTGACAAAAGTGCAATGGAAAAAATGACCAAGACGCTTGAAGGTGAAATAATCTGACCATCGTGGTTGCAGGGGAGTGTGAAAGGCATGCACACACATTTGTGAAACCACATGTAGGCTAAACCAGTGACATCCTGTTTTGCTTCGTACGTGACAAAATGCAAGTTCATGTGAAATTTGATCTTCCACAGGTGTTCGCTTGGGTGTTATCTGTCCACGTGTGCGATAACTGTTAACAAGTCACATTCTGTTTTGCTTTGTACGTGACAAAATGCAAGTTGACGTGAAATTTGATCCGGCACAGGTGTACGCTTGGGTGTTATCTGTCCACGTGCACGATAAGAGAATGTTCAAAGCATGGGAAAAAAAGATTATACATGCAACGTAGCATATATAAAGACATGTCGTTATCATTTCCACGCTCACTTAAGTGACTACCTTTGAACACACTGCGTTGCATGAAACCCTTGGTCTTGTTTATCAGTTTTGGTGTTGGTGGAAAATACTTAACCTTGTTGTGGGGTAGGTATATATTTATTCATTTATATATTTATTGATTTTATATAAATACATGCAATTATTTATTGATTAGATAATTAATGATTTTATTTATTTATTTGTTTGCAGATAACGTGTATAGCCTACCTGTCGTGTGTCTGTGGGAAATATATTAAAGAAAGAGAAAGGCAGACAGATTGAAAAGAAAACCATTTCCACACTAGCCCACGAGACGAGAATATAGCAAAGCATTACACGTCAAGGTGAGATTTGTTTTTTATATATATATAACCTGTTTGATTTTGTTTTGTTTATGAAAAGCATAAACTATATGGAATGGTTATACTTATGGTGGTTTATTTTATTTCTTTTTAGATATTTGGAAAAAAAAAGGGTTCACTGCTACAGCAAATACAGTTGAAAACCAAGTGGCTTTAGAGTGGAACCATTGTCAAGCAGTCTACAGCTGAAAACTCAGGTGAGAGTGTTCTTTCAAAATAATGTCTTTTGCCACTGCTACCGATACGTTAATTTGGGAACCCCTAAATAGTTGTTTTAAATCGCGTGTGTGCTCTGGCCGCATAGTGAATGTTAGAAAAAGTTTGATTCCCAAAGAATTTTTAGAATCTTGTTTTGAAATTTTTAAAATTGAAATTTGTACAGCGCAAAGGTTGCATACGGCTTTAAAGGTGAATACAGAACTAGTGTGCGATTTCATATATAAAAAGAAGAACGTAGAGCATAAAGAGACATTTTATATTTGCAGTAAAATGCAAGAGCTATTCATAGCCCATAATTTGGAACAGTGGTATGAAACCCACGTGGTGAATGCCTTGCTATCAAAATTTGATAAACTGCAACAAGGACCGAGTGGTCTAGCCTTAGACAAAATTCATCATCTACAAATCAACATTTGTCATTTCAACCCGTTGAATGCTGGGTCTAGCTATATTAAAACACCACTAGCCATAGCTTTGAAAAAGGCTGTGGTGAATATTAAGAATCGTGACAATGATTGCTTTCTGTGGGCTGTGGCTGCGTACTTGCAGCCAGCTCAAGATCGTAATGGTTGTTGGCCGGGAAAGTACAAGGCCAAGTTTGATGAATTAAAACAAACTTTAAATTTAACTCGAGTATCGTTCCCTATGGACTTAACCGAGATCCTTAGGTTTGAACAAGATAACCAGGACTTTTCGTTCATGGTGTATGGCCTTAATGATAATGAGATTGTGGGTCCTCTTTATGCTACAAAAGAACCGAAACGACACCACATTCATCTTTTATATTTATCTGTAGGAGAGGTGAATCACTATTGCCTGATTAAAAGCTTAAGTAGATTGCTAAGCAGTCAAACGTCTAAGCATGGACATAAAACACATATTTGTGATCGTTGCTTGCAATATTTTACAACCCCCACGCTTTTGGAACGTCATAGGGTAGATTGTGTTTCTCAGGAAGCGGTGAGACTGATATTGCCACAAGGGGACAAGGCTGTGTTAAAGTTTAAGGACATTCATAAGCGTGACACTGTCCCCTATGTGGTATATGCAGATTTTGAAGCTCTCACTACACCCATGGCGGGATGTGAACCAGATCCCTCCATGAGCTCAACCACACCCATTCAAAAACATGAACCTTTTGCCATAGGATTTAATGTGGTGTGTGTCTATGACCCCACGCAATCCGTTTACAAATACCGTGAGGGGCCAGATTGTGCCAAATGGTTCTTGGATGAACTTGTCAAGTTGGCCGACCATGTACAGGAATTACTAGACCACCCAGTACCCATGAGCCTATCTCCAGAACAACAGCAGCAGTATGAGCATGCCATGACATGCCATATTTGCGAAAAGCCTATTTTAAGTGGAGAGGAAAAAGTCAGAGACCACTCGCATTTTACAGGGGAGTTTCGTGGAGCTGCGCATAGTAAATGTAACTTGAACTTTCCAGCTCCTCGTTTCATCAGTGTCTTTTTCCACAATCTGGCAAATTATGACATTCAGTTTTTGATTCGTGAATTGGGTCATGTCAACAAGGGCTCGTTTACCATTATCCCCCAAAACCATGAGCGTTTTACAGCCCTGACATGGAGGTTGAGCAACTTTAGCATTCGATTTTTGGATTCCTTTAAGTTTATGGCATCCTCGCTAGACAGCCTTGTGAATGGCTTGAATGAGGAGGAATTAAAAAATACTAGAATGCATTTTAATGATCCTGAGCAATTTCAATTGTGCATTCGGAAAGGTATATTCCCGTATGATTTCTGCAACAGCTGGGACGTGTTAAAGCAAAGAAAACTCCCTCCACAAGAGAAATTTTACTCGAAACTAACACGCAGTACCGTTTCCGATGAAGACTATGCGCATGCATGTCAAGTTTGGCGAGTGTTTGGCATGAACACGCTAAGTGAATATGCTATGCATTACCTAAAACTGGATGTATTGCTGCTCACTGATGTGTTTGAAAAATTCCGTAACTTGTGTCAACACATTTACGGTCTTGACCCGGCTCACTATTATACGAGTCCTGGACTCTCGTTTGATGCCGCTTTGAAATACACTCAAGTGGAATTGGATTTACTCACTGACGTAGACATGGTTCTATTTTTTGAAAAGGGCATTCGTGGCGGCTTTGTGTCACTTAACCAGCGCCATGCCGAAGCGAACAATGTCTACATGCCTGATTATTCACCGGAAAAACAAGAATCGTACTTAATGTACTATGACGTGAATAATTTGTACGGTTGCGCCATGAGTCAGCCTTTGCCCTATGGGAAGTTTGCTTGGCTGACAGACAAACAAGTGTCAGAATTTGATGTGAACATGGCTAGCCAAGAAACAGGCCGTGGATATGTGCTTGAAGTGGATATTGAATATCCCTCATCCTTGTATGATGAACATGCCGATTTCCCATTCTGCCTTGAGCAAATGGTTCCCCCTGACAGTAAAGTGAAAACTGAAAAACTCATGGGCAAACTTTACAACAAAAATCGGTATGTGCTACATATCCAAATGTTGGTGCAATGCCTCGCCCAAGGCTTGGTGTTGAAGAAAGTCCACAGGGGTATTTCTTTTGCTCAAAAAGCATGGCTTGAGCCATACATGCGACTCAACACAGAGCACCGACAAATGGCAACACAGCAGTTTGAAATTAATTTTTTTAAATTAATGAACAACTGCATCTATGGCAAGTCTATGGAGAATGTCCGCAAATACCGTGACATTAAATTGGTGAATGTCTGGGAGGGGCAGTGGGGTGCCCGGCGGTACATTGCCAAGCCAAATTTCAAATCGATCAAAATTATCGATGAGGATTTGGCTACTATTGAAATGAGTAAGACCAGCGTGACCATGGATAAACCCATTTACTTGGGTCAAGTCATTTTAGACTTTTCTAAATCGGTCATGTATCGATTCCACTATGAGTTTGCCAAACGCCATTTTGAGGACGTCTCTCTTTTGTATATGGACACGGACTCATTCATTTACCACATTCGCCACTGCAACCCCTATGACGTCATGAGGCAACATAGTGACTGGTTCGACACCTCTTGCTATAGCGCTGACAACGTGTTTAAGCTGCCCATAAAAAACAAAAACAAAATGGGCGTTTTAAAAGATGAATGCGGTGATTCCATTATGACGGAATTCGTAGGTTTGGCTTCGAAAATGTATGCTTATCGCACACTCGACTGTAAGGAATCCAAAAGAGCAAAAGGTGTAGGTAGAGCAGTGGTAAAATCGCTACGTGTTGATGACTATCTAGCGGTTTTACGCACGGGCAAAGCTATGTCTCATACACAGTGCAGGATACAATCCAGCAACCATCATTTGTATCTTGTGGAACAGAGAAAACGCACCCTAGCTTCCATGGATAACAAACGTGTGTGGGCTGATGACCTGCTCACCAGCCTGCCCTGGGGTTATGATCGCAAGGAGGAGGAGGTGTGATATCACTGTTTAATCGTTTATGGGACATAGCTTTATGTAACTTGTAGATTTAGTATTTTGTAAATATTGTTTTTTTTTGTCATTGTAAATAGTAGATTTTGTAAATAGTGGCAATCCACTTGGACCTTTTGCTCTTTAAAAAGTTGTGTGCAACCTTATTTTTTTAAAAATTTTTGATTGGTAAATAGTGTGAATCTTGTAACGCTGTACAAAGTTGAGTTTTTTTTTGTAAATATGAAATAAGTAAGATTTTAGTAACTTTAATAACTAGTATTTAATTATTTTTTGAAATTGTAAAATGGTAAACTAAAAAAAGTTCTTTTGGGGGTGAGTGTACATGTCGAGAATGTGCTTTTGGGAATAAATAAAGTGGTTGTGTTTGTTCCCAAAGACAGGTGTGAATGTATGAGTGGAGAGAGAAAGCTGATGTATATGGTTGACCAGAGCAAACACGGTGAGGTAGGGTGGGTGGGTGGGGAGGGGGTAAATGGTCACTTATATACTCATTTTGTTTTCAATAGTTTCGTTTTTTCATTGAAATGTGGCAGTCAAAAGACATTATTTTTGTAAAAACAGTCTTACCTGCAGTAGTCGTAGACCTCGACGTTTCTCCAAACACACATCAGCACATTGCAGTATTATCAAGGTCAAGCACTCGCATCAACATCATTGTCAAATCTCAACTTTCGACATACACCAAATGGAAAAATGTGAAAACAGCAAAATGGAAAATCCATGTTTCCATATCACCAAAAACGCAAAACTTAAAACGGACATTTTTAAAAACTGGAAATGGCCATGTGTGAAATTTGAAAATTCAAAAACTTCAAACAGACATTGTTTAAAAAGTGTCATCAACAAAATGGAAAAATCCATATCATCAAAAACGTTAAACTTGAAACGAACGTTTTCAAAAACTGTAAATTGCAAAATGATAAATGACAGTGTGTGGAATTCATCATGTGTGAAATGTGTAAAATGAAAAAAATCAGCCATCAACATCACGATTTCTTAAAATTAAAAATAACAAAACATCGTGCTCTGGAAAACTTTTGTTTTTATTTCATAGTCATAGTGAATTGACAAAAGAAAAATAGAATACAAACAAATCCCAATTCCTCACTCCTCAATGTTTATGTCCATGCATCATCAACTTTCCTTTCATAGCACTCATGACAATTAGGGCTGCCATCCTTTCACCTACTGAGGCATCACTGGATGTGAAACGTTGTTTAGCTTTCTTTAATAACAATTTATCTGCCACATGTCTTAAACCAGAATGACTATGGCGATAAGAAAGGTCATGTTCCTTGCATGCTTGATCCAAAAGATTAATGGGTACATCACCACGTTGTAAACGTTTTTCGAGACGAGTTCCAGGGCCACAAAAACGATAACCTGGAAGATGGATTTCGAAAGGTAAGTATTGAATCACTTTGTCAATGACGCCATTGCCAGTACAGGTCTGGCATATCCTTTTCCATTGATGGTAGAAAGGTTTGGTCTTCCTCCTCCTCTGTGGACGATGTTTGTGTTTGTTGTTGTTGTTGTTGCTTTTTCTCGCCATGACACCCGTGGAATGATTCAACAAAGTCTTTACACGGACTTTTATGACCGTGATACAGTTTCACTAGCTGGCAAGTCGCACACTGACGCATAGACGGTATTTTTGCCATGGCCACTTGCTTATGGTGATCGTAATCCGTACAGGGTTGCAATTCACTCAACACAGGATCTTGAGTCCATGATTTTGGTACATGTTGCCAGATTTCTTTGACCGCGTTGGCGGCCACATAATAAATGAACGACTTGGGCAGCGCCAAGAGTTCCTCTTTGGTAAAACTGTCTAGTTTCTTTTTGCACACAAAGAACTTGCCGATGGCTTTGTCCGTAGCATTGCCTTTCTCCATGGTATCACGTGCTGTAGATGTTTACACGTCGCTTGTAGAAATCTCACTGGCGTCATTCACAGGTAAATCTTGAGTTATAATTTTGTTCAACAACTCCCAGCAGGCATGGGTGGTTAACCAATGAAAGAGATGCCACGCATGTGATAGGGCTGTATGGGTAATGTTGCCACAGGAACAAGTATCCATGAGCGTTTGCAGGGAGGGGCAGCCCAACTCCATGAGGTCGATACATTGGCAGTAAGACGCCAAAAATGGTTGCAACCATTGACGTTTTTCATTACCTTTCACAAATACCACATTGGCCGAGGACAAGTGTGCTTTCATGACCACGTCCAAATATTTATAGGAAATGGTTCCCTGATTCCAGTCTAGTTGCCTATGATTTTCAATCCACTGGGTTTGTTTACGGTCTTTTTCACACAACAAATCAAAAGCATGGGGTGGTTTAAATAGCAAATGCGTAGCTTGCGATATCCAAAACGTGGTACAATCGATCATGGCCACTTGTTTAAATATAAATTTGTTGTCACCAATTTTAAACCCTTGGCAATCCACAATGAGTGTGCGCAACATGTTGACGCTTGCCTGGACCAAGTTCAACTGACGACTGACTGACGATCAGGTGTGATCATGACATAGACTTACCTGCCATGCTAGTTTCAAAATTGAGGTTAGGGTAGGACAGGGGGACATGCAAAAATAAGAATTTAAGAATTACATCCTTTTATTATCATAACACGTCTTACAGGCTTTTCTCATTTTAGGATAAGGACGATAGCAACTGATACAACAATATAGTCTCTTGTGTTTGTAACGTCCATAACACCGATGATGTTCCAATGTCTCTAAACTAGGCGTTTTTGATGGTGAGCTGCTCACCGAAGCACCATGGATACCATACGGTCCACACGTATCGTAACTTGTTTTTTTTTTCATCACCCAGAGACACAAGTGATGGATAGCTTGAATGACAGGGTATATTTCCCACTTTCATTCTGCACAGGTAGGGGCAGGTGGGTGACCAGCGCTGATGTTCCTGCATGGGTTCATCGCCCTCCTGCCATTGGTCTATGATGATGGGACAAAAGGCACATTTCACTTCATCTCTTGTTTTTAAATAGTAGAATCCAGCGGCCGCCAAGGCTTGAGGGTTTATGAAAGGCACTGGCCATGTGGCAAAAGTCTTGAAACGTTGTTCCTCAGAGTTTAAATTCATGGATGTAACGTCTCTTGAGGCTTTAAAGCAAGACATGACTGAGCGGCTTGACGTGGGATGACCTGTTATTTATACACTCGTCACTTGGTTGGACAGTGGATAATAGTTGACTTGTTTGTGATGAATAATCAGACAGTAGGCCGTCGTATTGGCTGGTACATTGTCATGCGTTTCAAAATCTAGTCGAATGTCGATATTGGATGGCTTGACAGACTCTTCCAGGTAAGAACAGTCAAAGACAATCAGTGGTGCTCTTGCCTTAAACGCTTGGGGTAGTAGCATGGGGCCGTTCTCTTTTTGATAATACGACCATCGAAATTTAGAAAACAAGTCGTACAGGGGCCCAAACTTATTTTTTGAAAAATCCAAATCCAGTCCTTCATAGGGAAACACAGCTCCGTTGAGGAAAAGACGTGCATTTCTCAATTGCAGGTGATCAAATTGCGAGGCATCTTTGGTTTGTTGATACTTGCGATTCGTTTGAAAACCCACGATCAGGTAGAGAGGTCTCTCTGTATAGCGAGCTGTTTTTACAGACCAACTGTGTGTGTTGGTAGTGGGCAATAGCGGATACTCATGGAGTGCCCAGCTTCTAAATTCCATGGGTAGAGGCATATCTCTCTTTACCATTTTGAGTATGTCCAGTTTTTTGCTATCGTTAAGGGTCACATGAGGCACTTTCCATAGCAAGCGTTGTAGTTGAACTTTTGAATCGATGGGGGCATTGTCAGCTCCCTTGAGTGCATTATTATCACTCCTGTCTCTCACCAGATAAAGCACTTGCCTTGCGTTGACCACAATGCGTTGGTGATCTTCAGCAAAGCCTAAAATCAGTTTAAGAGGTAAATATCCAGTAAAGGTCCCATCGGTGTGTACCATCCAGTCATATGTCGAGTCAGGACACCAACCTGCCATGCAAAGTGTTTTACCTTCTTCCTCACTATAAGAGGGGTATAGTTTCATGACACTGGAAATGCCCACATTTCGAGTGCTATCCACCACGATATCGTTAATGACATACCGCACTTCAGAAAACAGAAAGGCTAAACCATGGTTGGCCAACTTGGATGTGGTAGGGGTAGAGCCATCGGCTTTGGTGAGTCGACCTTCAATTTGAATGACACTTTCATGCGGTAGGGTGTAAATATCTTGGTTGTTGATAACAAATTGAATTTCATCATTGTTATTGAGTCCAGGTGTTTGAACTTGATAGGAATGGAGATCAATTCTTACCACTCCTGGTTGCTCCTCGATGCGGTTCGCTATCTCTAGGATAGAATTCATCATGAGGGTTGACGTGGTAACCCAAATGCTGTAAAATCTGCTTGTTCTGAGATGTTAACGTGTATTCACGTGGCAAACAACTAACACCATTCCTAGACGGTGTTGTTGTTTTATACACAAACTTCATAGTGGCTTTAGCACCAACTTGTAAGTCACTGGTGTGGTAGAATCTAGATCAATGAGTTGTTGATCTCTATTGATCAGTCTTAATGTTATATTACTAATACTATCGACAGCCACAGCATGAAAAAGCACCACTGGAGGGTTTTCACGAATAATATAGCCATTGGGCGATGTCACAATAAAGTCATAAAGTGAATGCGATGGTTCTTGATTGGTGTACACTTGGCTAATAATATTGCACGTCACCGACACATGATGGTCCTCAATGAATTTCACTTCATGGTCTGATTCATGTTTTTTGTTGGGCTCCAACACACGTGGTTTAAATCCTAGTAATGGACCAATGGAATCGGGGTGTGTTTTAAAGTCAATGTTGAATGAGGAGAATATACTGCAGCGATGAGTGTTGGTATTGCCTACAAGTTCAAACTTGTGCGTTCCGTCGAGAAATGACTTTAAACCATATTGATTGATCAACACCACATAAATGTGTTCATAAATATCATCGATCGTGTATCCACCAGAGTTCAGGGTGAGCACAGAATCATCATAGTAAAACTTGTTGTTCACATTTTCACGTATGTTGTATATTCGATTGTACGTTTCAAGAGAAACAAGTCCTAAACCATAGGGTTTTTCACTCAATTCGATAGGCGGGTAGAAGTCTAGGCTGACTTCAGGTCCACGTCCATGCACTGTAAACGTTTTACTTTCTGCCGACATACTGGTGGCGTTTTTGCTTATGCTGCGTCTTATATAAAAAGAATTAAACACAAACGTCCACACTGTTGGCTGTTAAACGTTTGCTCTCGTTTCACATTATAATATATCTTGATCCTGTTTCCAAAATAGGTCACTAGTTCCATGGGCGGGGGCAAATTCCCAAAACTGTCAAAGTACCATACCGTGGATCCCTCTTTGACATAAGCTACATAATGCGTTCCTGGTCCTCGGTGATCATCCAAATTGACAACAGCACATTCCTGTTTCCAAGGTCGTGGGGGTAATTGGTTTCGCATAAACACACCTCGAAAATGAGAAAGCTTTAGTTGTTTAGCATAGCTTTCCACTTGTTGATGCGTCAGGGCATGTCTCGCTATGGCAGAGGTTAAATTTTTTTTTTTTTAATATTTCGAAATGGTGAAATCCCAAATCCTTGTTGATAAAAGGCTGGCTTTAAATTGGCATTTCTAGCCCCCATGGCAATCGCTTCCATCGTTTCATTGTGTCGCTGACTTTCTTTGAGTTGTTGCTTGCCCTGCTGCGCGGCTTTAATGGTTTTCGCCACTGCACTGGCACCGCCCAAAAGTGAGCCCAGAGCAGCCAACCCGGCAAATAATGCAGGTAAAAATCCCGCTCGTTTGGGGACGGGAATCACTCGCCCTTGGTTTGAAACCTGTCGCCGACGTTTTGGAATAACCTGCCTCTGTGCTGCTCGAAGGGCTTTCCTTATGGTCAATACATTATTTTTTCTTTTTTTCTTTCGCAAGGGCTTGTCCTCGAATGTTGTAAGCCCAGGCTTTGCCAAGGACAATGTCCTTTTTTTAGTCTTTCTCACCACATACCTTTGTTTCACCATGATGATAATGACCCACAACCTTTCACAAGAAAGTTTAAATCACAACTAACGTCAGATGGTTATTTCATGGCTGTATATTCCAATTCCACATAAAGTGGGAAGTCGTTTATGGTTTTTCCCGCTTGCTTTTCATCCCATGTCAACATGAGGTGAAAGGATAATTCGTCACCAGCATTGACCATTTCATGGTTATGGATCAACATCCTATGACCATTTATCTTTATTTGTAAATGGTTCTCATCAGGTATGGCATATTTGATGTGAATGGTTCCATCATAGTGTAATCGATAGTGGCTTAAACCCGAAGCAAGCGCATAGGTCAAGTGCTGATCATGGACTAGCGGTAAATGGTTTCTGTCATTCACAGGTTTTTCATTTGTCAGATACACTAAAAATACACATGGGATAAATTTATAAAGCCTTTTCATTTCATGGGTCACGTAACGCTTGGTACAAACATCGTCTTCGTCTTGTGGGTCTTCCACGTGAATAATCCGATGGTGATTAGCGCTATAGCCATTCACCATAAGCTGGGGCACTTTGTCATAAAACTCATACACTTTGTTATCCACATACTTTTTCGTAGTAACGTCTGTAGACACTTGAGGATGTTTTACATGGGTTAACCGCTTTCCCTTAAAGTCATAATCTCCCTGTTTTGTGCGTGGCACTACTGACCTATCCACATAGTGTTTATTAGCAGGATCTGTTTCCTGTTTAGGATCATGTATGAGGACAGGTCTATCTTTGGCCATCAACGCACGTCCAAAGACATCCATCGTCAACCTGTAGTAGCAGTCTACTGTTTCTATGACAAGGCTCGGTGTCCTGTATATAGACAGCCGGCTAGCCTGTCTAAGCCTTAGTTGACATGAAGATTATTAAGCAGCAAGAGTCATTCCCCGTGGGGGACATGGTTTCCCATCTCTGTCCCACATCACGTGAACAACGCCATGGTTCACTGTTTCCATCTTCCATTCGCTGCATCATTGTGGGGCCTTCCGGCTGTGGAAAGACTAATCTTTTGCTAACGCTCATTACAGCGCCCAATGGTCTGCGTTTTCAAAATATTTATATTTTTGCAAAATCTCTCTACCAACCCCTTTACGTGTTTCTGGATCAAGTCATGTCTGGATTACAAAAAGAGAATATGGGTTATTTTACATTTTCCATGCAAGAAAATGTGATTTCACCGGATGAGGTAAAGCCTGATTCACTCATGATTTTCGATGATGTATCCACTGAACGTCAAGGCATCATTCAAAGCTATTTCAGCATGGGTCGACACAAACATATCGATTGCTTCTATCTTGGGCAAACGTATTCTAAAATGTCCAAACAGTTGATTCGTGACAATGCCAATGTCATTGTTTTATTTCGTCAGGACGAGAGGAACAGTCGTCACATTTATAATGAACATGTGAATCCGGATATGACCTTTCAAATGTTTACAGAATTGTGTGCCAAGTGCTGGAACACTCAACGTCATGCCTGTTTAGTGATTGACAAACAAAGTGAACTCAACCAAGGACGGTATCGCTTAGGGTTTGATCATTTTATTGCTATTTAAGGCCTTGTCTCATTCCCCGGCAAGTCATTTGCCAAGACACCATGGCGTTAGCAGAGAGTCAATTAAAAAAGCATATTATTAGAGCAAAAAATACTATTCGCCAAAAGTTTCGTCAATTGAAACAATCACGTGCCAATCATGCTTTGTTTATTCAACAACATTTAGCACCTCCGCTAAAAGCCATGTTGAAACCCTCTTTCAAGCCATCTGAAACTCTACCCACCGTTTCACAAGCCACGCAGACGCTGCACGAGGACCCTGAGGAAGAGGAAGAGGAACAGGAAGATTTGACTAGTGTTAGTGAAGTTGAGGATGAAGAGGAACATGTGTTTACGCCTCAAAAAAAGGCTGCACCCCTTGCAGAGTTTTTGAGAAAAAAGAAATCCTTGGCCATGGTCGAAACACCTTGCCCTTCCAGAGCGTCTCCGTTTTCACAACTCTTGGCCACCCCTCAACATAAAGCTCAACTGAAAAAAAAATTTTAATAAAATATTATGGATCAACATTGGAACCCTATTTCACCGATCTATTTATTGGAAACACAGATACCACGTATGGTGTTCGCTATGAGGATGATAGTTTTAAAATTGGCGATTCATCCATTAAATTTGCTCGTAATAAAGCTGTCATTAAAAACATCAACTATAAATTAACGCCAGGACTGTTAAAGCTGCTCTTTTCTCGGACCCCCTCTTCCCATGATTATACGTCAGATGACCTTGACAAATATAAATCCATTTTATTGGATACCCATGCTCACAAAAGACAGTATGATCCCACGCAACAAGTGAATGCCAATATATCTCAAAAATATAAAACCATCATTGCAAAAATGTTTCCCACTAGTCAAAGTACTCGTCGTAAAGCGTCCGCTTCGGGAGTGACATTTAAACCATTAAAACCCCTTGTGGATGTTACCTACTGGCACAATCCCAATAAGCTCGTCCAGCGGCTACAGTTGTTGCATGCCTCACGTCAAGCTGGCCATACCGGTCACGATTGGGAAATTCAAGAAATTGAACAAGAACTTCGAAATGCCAAAATTATTGTTTAAGCCCTCACCCATTAAAATGGGTATTGCTCACGAGTTGCATCGCCCAGCTAGGCGTCACTATCCGCGACTCAAGGTGATTTCACGAGGTGTGGATGAACTTTGGCAGGCTGACTTGGTTGAAATGATACCCTATGCTGGCGTTAACGACGGTGTACGCTATATGTTGACCGTCATTGATGTCTATTCCAAAATGGCCTTTGTTGAACCTGTGCGTCGAAAGTCTGGCCCACTAGTTACCAAGGCCTTTCAACATATTATTCAACACTCCCAACGTCAACCTCAGCTGCTACAAACCGACCAGGGGAAAGAATTTTTCAACAAGGACTTCTCCAGTTTTCTCAAATCTAAGGATATTCACCATTACACCACGTACAGCAATCTCAAAGCCAGTGTGGTCGAGCGGTTCAACCGAACATTGAAAACCCATATGTGGAAAGCGTTTACCGCTCAGGGCAATTATCGCTGGTTGGACATGTTACCTGGGCTAGTGACACGTTACAATGACACCAAACATAGAACGATTGGGACCAAGCCACGTCTCGTAACTAAAAATATTCAGCGATTGGATAAACTGTTTAACCCCATAAAAACAGCTGATCCTAAACGTCACCGACTGAACATTGGGGATTTTGTTCGTGTGAGCAAATTTAAGTCTGCCTTCAATAAGGGTTACACGCCTGTGTGGGGGACTGAACTATTTCGAATTCGTCGAGTCAACTTGGACACTCCAGTCACCTATTTACTCGAGGACCTCAACCATCAACCCATAAAAGGTAGATTTTATCTCCATGAACTTCAGAAAACAGCATTTCCTCAGCATTATCTTGTGGAAAAAGTGTTGAAACAAAAAGGAAATAAACTCTACGTCAAATGGTTAGGGTTTAACTCTACGTTTAATTCCTGGATCAATAAATTACATGTTGTGTGAACCTGTGTACTTTTTATTTATTCACCCATGTTGTACACCACCTATAGCTCTATGTGTACAGCGCTCCGCGCTTCATGCATGTTCATACATGTTTGTCTTTCCCTTTCCTCCTGTGTTCTCTCATACATTACCCCTCCCCTCTCCCTCCCTTCACCTCCCACCACTGCTGTTTGCAGCTCTTGCCTATCTATTGGTTGTGACATCATTCCGACAAGTTGCATCATACTTTTTACTGATTCAGCGATTCCCACGCTTTGAACATTCTCTTATCGTGCACGTGGACAGATAACACCCAAGCGAACACCTGTGCCGGATCAAATTTCACCTGAACTTGCATTTTGTCACGTACGAAGCAAAACAGAATGTGACTTGTTAACAGTTATCGCGCACGTGGACAGATAACGTCCAAGGTGAACACCTGCGGTAGATCAAATTTCACATGAACTTGCATTTTGTCACGTACGAAGCAAAACAGGATGTGACTGGTTTAGCGTGCCTGTGGTTTCACACATGTGTGTGCACGCCTTTCGCACTTCCCTGCCAGCACAATGGTCAGATTATTTCACCTTCAAGCGTCACCTGTTGTCAAGTCAGATCGGAGCCTTCCAATAAGCTCAAATGACCTTCACCTCCTGTAAGTTTGTTTTCTGTACTCGCTTCGATCAACATAGAACCAAGTTCTCATCACCGTTTACACGTTAAAGGTAAAATATCAGAAAACGCACCCTCGCTCTGTCATACACCGACTCGTCGAAATATCAATTGATCTATTGAACACAGCCACCTTGGTCAGCGACAAGTTCGTTGAAACACACACATCCAACCGTATCGTCTCTCTCAACCACCACGCTCCATGAAAATTATAAACAGGTAAAGAAAAAGAAAACGTTTTTTCAACATGTATGGCGTTAGGCCCTTTGTGAATTATCTTTTTGGAAAAAAATATCTACCACATTTGAAAGGGGGCGTTAGCCCGAGTCCTAGGACACCTCGTACACGTCTCTACGGTTATGGGTTCGTGAAATATCGGCAAAAATCACAAAAAACACGTGTTTACCCCAAAATCGCGTTTCCAAAATTTTTTAAAATTACAACGAGTAGTTCATAGCAAAGAGGACGTCTGCCCGAATCCTTGGACCCGTCGTACATGCCTCTAGCGTTATTGCTTCGTGAGATATCGACAAAATCACAAAAAACACGTGTTTACCCCAAAATCGAGTTTCCAATTTTATTAAAAATTATAACGAGTGGTCCATAGCAAAGAGAACGTCAGCCCGAGTCCTTGGACCTGTCGAACACGCCTTTAGCGTTATTGGTTCGTGAGATATAGCAAAAAGTTCAAAATCACGTTTTTCCCCCAAAAAAACATGTTTCCAAATTTTCATCTTTTCGACACCGACATTCCCGTAAAGAGCACGACGAGACAAAAAAAACGAATCCAAGCACGCCCTCCTAGCATGGCTCCTTCCATTCCAAGGTCGCAGGGGCTCACCACTTGCTTTTGGAAGCAGCTTTCCCCTCATCCCACTACTACACACAATTTATTTTCTCTAGAGACTTGAAATTTATTTTGGGGGTAGAGGGGGTAGGGACCATTGATTTACGTTAAACAATTTTTTTTGTAGAGTTCCTAGTTTCCAAAATATAGGATTTTCAAAATTCGAATGTTTTCAAAAAAATATAAAAAATAAAAAAGTTTTATTACAAAAAATAAAGGGCATAAAGACCATTCGTTTGAGCCATGGCACAACGTTCTATCCTGTTTGGTTTTCAAACTATCACCAACTTTTGAAAACAAAAATTTTCAAAAAAAATTTCAAAAATATAACGAGTAGTTCACAGCAAAGAGAACGTCAGCCCGAGTCCAATGACACGTCATTTGTTAAAATCCGACCATGGGTTCACGAGATATTGGCTTGGACTCACGCGGCGGCCATGACACTAAGCAGAATCGGCATCACCCCCCTACTTGCATTAATTTCCTTCCACTGATCTTCAAATATATTAAGCATTGAATTAAGTTTAGTGCTAATACATATTTTGCTGCCGCTACGCCAAGTTTCAATTTGAGTATTTGAATTGGTGACGACGACATAATTCTCTTGTGCCCATGACGCTATTGACAGTGAATGTGCTTTGTATCACCAATTCCATACAAAAACTGAGGTTGTTGCTGCAATAGTTTGAGAAATGATGTACTGGTGAAGTATTTTACCCACATAAATTTAACAGCACGTAGGGATGGAACGGTTGTTACAAATTTAATTTAAAACACCACAACCAATAAGCTGGAAGTTTTCTAAGTCTCGTCCACTGCGAATTAATTCCAACACGTCTTCCCTACTACGCCACTGCCTGAAGGCCACAGTACGAGAAGAGTGCAACATCCTCAGTCAGTTGTTTGCTAATAGGGGCGGAACAGCGAGGTGATCTGCCCCTTTAAGAGCAGCAACAAATTACTCTTGCATAATAACGCTTCCACAAATCATTCACTTTTGATCATAAACATAAACATTTTTTAATAAAACTTCCGGAGTATTCACACAAATCACCACTAATTTTGATGACGCTCAACATTCGCGACCTGTAAAAATATAGACTGCAAAATCCAGGAAAACACACTAACATGTGTGGGAAAAATCCAGGAAAACACACTAACATGTGTGGGAAAGAATTTTTATTATGTATTACAAATTATATTCATGGACCCCCCCCCCGGATTAGCACGGATCACTTCTATGGACAATCATATGATTCGCTAAACTACTTTTCTTAGTAAACGTTGTGTTACATACTTTACATGTATGTGGCTCTTTGTCATTGTGAGTCAACATATGGGTCTTAAGGCGGCCCTTCAATCTGAACGCTGTTCCACATGTTACACATATATGTGGTTTTTGGCCGCTATGGATCGACATATGAACACTCAAATGACCCTTTCGAAGAAAGGCAGTTCCACATATTAGACATGAATGTGGTTTTTCACCACTGTGGATTAACATATGCTCCTTTAAAATACTGCGTTTGATGAATGTTGCTCCACATATATTACAAGAATGTGGCCTTCGACCTTTGTGGACTAACATATGTGCCGTCAAATGACTCTTATGCGTGAAGAGTGCTCCGCAAGTTATACATGAATAAGATTTCTGAGGAGCACTATGAGTCAACTTATGTCTGTCCAGGTTACCTTTCCTACAAAAGGTCGCAGCACATGTGTCACATGAATACGGCCTCCCGCCTTCATGAACTATTTTGTGAGAGTTCAAATAAGCCTTTCTTGAAAACCTTGCTCCACATGTATCACAAATAAAACTGCCGGCATTACTTCTTCCAGTGGATCTATTTGACTCCACTGTCGCTGGACGAATGAGCCTGTGAAGAAAAGAAGCAATAAAGCGAGATAGTATCCTATCCATCAACAAGAGAAGCGAAATTATGGTTGCAAGAACTAATTTTGAAATGAAAAATTAGCCAAATTTTCATACAACAGAATTAGTTTTAACAATTACATTTTTCTAAACGATTGGAAGGAAATAAGCCCTTTTTACTATTCTAAAATACGCCCTTGAATACAGAAACAGGAAGAAATCAAATCAATTTCATAATGACGCAACAACAGAAATTCCTCAACTAGCCACGAATGCCCCAAACTCGATGTTCTATTCTAAGGTCTTGGCCAATGTCGATCCATAGTGGCCAAATACCACATATATGTGAAACATGTGGAGCAGCGTTCAGATTGAAGAGACGACTGAAGTCCCACATGTTGTCCCACAATGACAAAGGGTCACATTCATGTAAAGTATGTAGCAAAACGTTTACTAAGATTCAGAATACGTGTCTCTCTTCAATTACCAGGCAATCCTTACATTTTAGCCACTCGAAGGATTAGGAAAGTCTGCAATTATCAGACCTTGTTACTGAAGACGACGATCATCATCTGTTGTCGACGATACCAACATATTTCTAGTCAGAATTATTCGGTTAGAACTCACGAATAGTGAATTTCAAGAGAAACATTTTGACTCACAAAGGAAAAGGTACATCGTTATTCTAAGAGTAACTACTGCCAAATAGGTGGCTACGGAATCACGAAGGGCTTTCATGTAGTGAATGGCGAAATGCTATTGAAATAAATGCTAGAGATTCAGCTATTTGATTCATCCCAGGTAGGTCCAAAGACGGCAACCTCTGAAGGCGATGCCTCAGTGAGATCAAAACCATTGCATATGTCCTGGGAGCTTGCCCACTTGGAGAGGTTCAGACACCATCGGATCCATTACAGGTAGATTCTAGGAATGTAAACCACTGTACGCAATGCCGCTGTGACATAGAAACCCTTGCACATGTTTTGAGAGTCATCCCGCTTGGAGAGGTTGAGCAATTTTCTTCCACCTGTAGACATCCTTTCTTTTCCCCTTCGGCGTGCCAATTATCGGAATTGTTCTCTTTTCTTCTTGGTTATTACTGGCCAGAATAACCAAGCAGACCAGTGGGCATTTCTATAATTGCTGATCAAGGTTCGTTACAGTAATTTCTTGCTATGCCCAATCGTGATTAGTGACATCTTTTCCCTTCTCTTTTTCCGTCACCAGTGGCAACCCCTTGTTAGGCAGTCTTCTGTTTTTTATCTCCCATATAGGAATTTATATTTTCGTTTCCGAGATGCCGTGCTTTCTTTCCGTTTTTATCCCTTTTCTTGTGTTTTTATAAGGTGCGCGTAGGGGCGTGGATTTAGTTTGTTTAGTGTAATTCCGTGATGCCGGATTAAGCTGGTTCCATCAAGGTAAGTCATGACTTACTTCTGTAGTATGTGTGTATGCGTATTTGCGTATCGTATGGAATACTATGACGTATGGCCTTTTTAGTATGTCCATTGTGGGCTTGTTTCGTTCCTGTTACCTTTAACTTCCTATCTTCATATCTTTTTGTGTGGGTATTTGATTTGGTTTACTGTATGGTGTGTTCACCGCAGTAAGACCTATGCCATGCGCCTTTCACCTTTTGTTGCCTCCCTTATCCTAAGATTGCGTCCTTCAACGTAAGTATATGAGTATGGCTTATTCCCTTCTAGCGTAACTTATTTTGATGGATATTTTTTCTTTTGTGTAACGATAGGTTTTTTGTAATTATTTTATTTCGGTTACTTGCCCCTCATTTTATGTTTATTTATCTACGTCTTATCTACGCGCGCTTTTATTAAAACTCCATCCTTTCTCGTAATCCCTCGCCTCCTCTATTCTTCAGGGCTATTAGGGTTACCGTTCGATACTTTGGTGGTAGACTCACTTTTCCTGACTCGCTTGTCTAGCCCTTTTAATCTTTCTTATTTCCCAATGTAATTTTACTCTTTATGAGTATTCTTTCCCCATATATGTCCCTCCTTTTTACCTTTACCTCCTATCGCCCATAACCTTAACGTCACGGTCCTTTGAATCGTTAGTTTACCTTATGTCACATGTCTGACAACCACGTAACCTCACCTTAGTACGTAATGCTTCCTCGTCATTCCTTAGAGCTATTTTCTTGGACAATACATTACCGATCCTTTACTCATGCGTCGTGTTTGTGTACCTTATTTCGTACGTTGTTTAGTTCTTTATTCTTTAAGCAACTAGGCTAGGCTAGGCCCATGGTTCTTCATAGTTACGGCATTCGAATTGAACTTGCATTCACAGCAATGTGGATGTACGTTGAGTCCACCGCCACTGATTCTATTACCCTATCACCATCTAGTCGTGTATCATGGGCCCAGCGCAAGACTAATAGGTACACATTTCCACTGCGCCAAGATCTGCGAAAGGGTATGCGTTACAAGGTTCAGTCACTAACAGATCCATTCCAGGTAGGTTTTAGGACTTTAAGCTTTGTCGGTGATGCCTCTGAGAGAAAGGAACCCTTGCAAAATCCTGGTAGTTTGTCTCTGTGAAAAAGGAATCATTGCATATGCCCTGGAAGTCTGTCCAACATACCCAACACCATCAGATCCATATTTGGTAGGTCCTAGGACTGAAACCTCGGTAGGCGATGCCTCTGTGAGAAAGAAACCCTGGGAGTTAATCTGCTTGGAGGGGTTCAGATCTATTGCAGGTAGTTCCATGGGTTGGCACCTGGCATGAGAGTTAGAGGTAGAGCTTGTCACCGAAGAAAGCTGCTCCTTCGGATACATAATAGACCCAACTCTCCACTGTGAAAGCTACAGCAGACAGCCTCTACATGTTGATGTAGAAAAGCAACACATCTCCAAACATACGATTTATTACCAGATGAATAAAGAAATGGTCATTGGTTTGATGGTGGCAGCGCATTGAACCATTCCGTTACGTCTTGCTGAATTTTGGAGACCTTTCTCCCTTGGCCCAGGAGTTCTAATGAAGGTCTGCTCCATCTCAATTCCACTGAGGATAATTATCAATTATTGCAAAACATTTCAAAATTTAAATACAGTATTTTGCAAGCACCGATTGCAAACAGTACAGGCAACTCAGAAAGTGGAGCTGTTCTATCATCAATTTTGCAGTGTTGCCTTAATAATAGAAATTTACTCATATATTTATTTATTTTTTATTTATTTATTTAATAATAATATTAGATACAACCATGAAAGGTCATTTTACACTAATATTTTAACAATTTCAAATAATATTAACAAAAACAACAACAATAACAGGTAACAATTGGCAGTGATGGCAGCAATGGACAAATCTTGGGGTAGTGGGTGATTAGGAGGGTGAGGGGGTAGGAATTGAGGATGAAAGGGATCTTCTAATGTTATGTTTGAATGTTCTATAGGGAGAAAATGTCAATATTTGGAAGGGAGTTGCTAAGGGTAGGTAGAGCGCATCTGTACTTCAAGACATGGGTGAGGTATGTGGTGTAAATGGTTCTGACGTGTTGAACGGGAGAGAACATGGAGTGGGAAGTAGCTTAAGAGCATGTTACATTTTGTGTAACCATTCATAATTTTATGTAAGAAACACAGGTCAGTAAATTGTAGACGGCTTCTCAGGTCGAGTACATTGCACTAAGTGCCTTAGAGAAGGATTGCGAGCTTTGACTATTGATATGAAGAAATTAAAAACACTGTTCAATTTAGGAATATTGGTTACAGCCGAAGTAGACCAAATTGGAGAAGAGAAATCTAGGATAGGGAGAACATCTGTGGTGAAGTATAATTTAAGTGCAGCGAGGTCTTTAATTTCTGTGAATCTGTATAGGCTACAAATGGGTACAATTGTGATCATCGACTGAAAAACATTTAATTTCGTTCTTATATTATTCACCTCTCATTACATTTACTGTCATTACTTCCGGTTGATAAGTTCACCACTAGATGGTACCGGTGGGTTTGACATCATGCTGTCTATTTTAGGTAGAGTTCATTAGAAAGGCTACCTATTTTTATATCCTGTTTGACTTTGATGGACAAACTGGTTATGATCATCGAAACAATGAAATGCAACTAAAATTATTTTCCCTTCTTAATTTCATTGAAAGCATATTGTGACCGATCATCTGCCTTCTGCATAATTGAATTCAGCACCTATGAAGTCCTCTACAGAGAAAGTCAAGTTATATCGTAATCTCGAGTTCTAAACATACCTTTTCTTGATATATCACAAGCAAAGCGCGGATAGCAGTGATTTCAGTAGGCTTACTTTGGATTGCGCATATAACAGGTCCGATTAACTTCTTTCTTTTGTGTACTTTCATACATGAGAAATATGATGGATCAAAATCAAATAAGCAACCGTACTGAGAACGTTGAAGTTTAAAAAATAGAATCACAAGAATTATGAATTACGTTGAACAACTCAAATCGAAAAACCAACATTAATTTGCATAATTTGTAGGTTAGGTAGGATGCAATCTTGGGACTCAAATCTAAGTACGACACTGTTCAAACAAAACAGAAGATAATAACTCACATCATTCAGCAGATAGAGAAGAACTGGAAATAACCTTATATTCACTAAATACAAAAATCCAAGAGAAGCTATTTCCTGATCAAGGGAGTTCCAATAGTCCATTGACCTCAAGGTCCAGTAGTGAAAATGAAGTCACGAATATAAAACTGCCAGCAATTAAATCTCCAACATTCAGTGGGAATTCTGAACATTGGATCCCATTTGCGGGCAATTACAAATTGTTTGTACACAACAATGATAGTTAAGGAACAATTCAAAAGTTTCACTATCTCGTTAGTTCAGTTAAATGCAGTGCCAAATTATTATTACATCATCTTCCAACTGCTGAAATCAATTACAATGTAGCCTGGGAATTGCTTTGTAGTAGGTATAACAGTAATGAAGTTATAACCTCAAAATACATCTTAAATATTAGGCCTATGCAGACTGAATTTGTCAATAACTCATCAATACATTCAACAGCAATCTACAAGCTCTCATTACACGAGCCCCCAGAAGAAATCATTCCAATGCAACATGTAATTCATCGAATTGATAATGGGAATTAGGTACACGCCCAACAGATATTCCTTCACTTCAACAGTTAATCAAATTCCTACAGCAAAAATGCATGTTACTTGAAAATATGTATTCTAAACAACCCAGTACAATCAGAAATAAGGCGCTAGCCTATTCCCATGTAGCATGTGTGTATATTGCCATCAAGAGCAGGACTGTCTGCATGCCCTAGAACCTCAGCAGAGATCTCACTGAGTACGAGAAAATGGCCTTGTCAATACTAAAATATGTAGTGTATTAATATTTAAAAGGAAATGTTTCAATACTCAACGATATCTTGCTCAGCGTTCAAATTAATAATAAAACTGGATATCCTTACAAAACATTTAAGTTCCAAATACATAAATAAAACTGTTTCAAACATTACAAAGTGTTGGAGTTATGTTGACACTGGGAATTTAGAATTGTAACATCGACGTCCGCTAGAGTCATAACCTCATTCTCACTGTGTTAGCTTATACCCCACATTGTAAGTTCATTGTTTATCAACACAGAAGAAAATCTCGACCTTCAAATACGCAAATTTTGAGAAATTGAGGAACGAAGAACAGTATTTCAAAAACACTACCACAAGAGATAGCGATTCATAGTGAGACTTCCACACAAGGAAAATCATCAACAATTGGAAGAATGAAGAACCCAGACAAAGATATCAACTACCAGAGCAGAAATTTCAAAAACAGCCTGAATTACAGTTTATGAGAGAATATGAAGAGCCAGGTTATACGACGGACGTAGCCACCTCAGACAGTAATATCACAGGTTGTTTCTGTCTTTCACATCATGCAGTATTCAAACCAACTGCCACAACAGTTCAGTAAAACCTTCCACAGGAGTCTCACCAAAGGTAGGACTGACCGTGCAACAAGATTTGTACTCAATCACACTTCACTTCAGAACGTATCAAATTGGGTTTACAACCGACAGAAAGATTAGAATACACAACGATCACACAAAATTGCAACAAATATTATGAAGATTTTTTTATAATGAATCATTGAAGGCCTACTAATTACTTATGGTACAGCATCAGCTCGATTTTCAGCAGCCGAATGTTTGAATCAGCTGGCAGAAGAAGGTAATTTCTACCCAGCAACAGCCCAAGTCCTTAAGAGAGATTTTTATGTCGACGATGTACTAAGTGGTTCTTCAAGTACCACCGAAGCATTACGAATTCAGAAGAAATTAATTGTAATACCCAAAAAAGGAGGATTCACCTCTCCAGAAATGTTGTTCCAACCTTCCATATCCTCTTGAAGCACTTCCAGACTCAGATAGACTCAAAACCGCTCCAATATGATAGAAAGAGCACTGTGAGGATGTTAGGATTATCCCGGCAACTCACCACTGATAAACTTGCAACAAAAATCACACACATTAAGACAAACCAAATAACAAAGCACATCACCATATTTGATCCCTTGGGTTTCATCAATATAAAATGTTTCTGCAGAAATTGTGGTTACAGCACATACATTGGGATTCATCATTGACAGATGATTTAAGCTGACACATATCAACAGCATCCAAGTTGATCGTTCAGTAACAATCAAGAGCAAACATTCAAATTCACGGTTTGAGTGACGCTTCAGAACGAGCCCATGGTGCACGCATTAAGCACATGGTGAAATTCAGGTTCCGTGGCATTGTCCTCTATCCAGTGTGCTCCGGCAAAGAAAATAACACTCACTCAATTAGTACCACTCTGACCCGGCTATTGAAGAAAACTAAGACAGCACTACATTTAGACTTTCTGTACAGACGGTTAGTGACTGCAGCTTGCGGATGATTAATATACCGAAAAATTCATAGTTCACAAGTTAGCGTTCAGTTACAAACATACCTCAACCTGGTCCATAAAAGGGCGGCTGACAACAAGATGAAGGTAAAATACAAGTAAATGTAGTTCCATGAGAATAGGGAGAGGGTTGAATCCTCCCCTAGTGGGAGATATTGCAACAGCATACAAAATAAGTCATGAGGATGAGGACACAAGTCTTCGGAGACACTGTGGGAGGTCCCAAGTATTTATTTATTATTTATTGGTGCCTTTATTATGGCGAAGTTAGGGCTTTAGGTCCTCTCTTACACTAAACCACACACAATGCAACTTACATGAATACTCACATATGTTATTCTTAACCTACCAAACTTAAACACTAGAATTAAAGTGGCGATCATGTGATATTAACTAAGCTACATACAGCAATAACAATACATGGAGTTTTAGCAACGTTTTACAATGGTCATCCACTCACACATTCATACACAAATTGTCCTAGTTGGCCTTCGAATTCAAGAGGAAATTTTTACATACACATTTGAAGTTAGTTCCCATCACCAAGAAGGCAGTAACTGACTCCCTACAGCGGGCTGCTAAATATCACTGTCTACTTGAATGATGAGACAGCAGAAACATTATTCCCATCCAATTTTTTCAGTAAACTATACATAAAGAGGAAGAACAATTGTTGCATTTTTCTTCACTTACTCATTTGTACGACCTCCACTTCTGTCACTTCCTTTACGCTCGGCTTCTTCACTCCCATCCTAGAAATAGGGACAGTTTCAGTCCTTTGCAACATAGACCATGCAATTGTTCAGCACAACTCAACTGCTAGAGTTGTTACAAGAACTCCCAACACTTCTCTAGTTCTGAAACATAACATTCTCAAACTTAGAAGCTAATAGGGCATTCGTACTACCCTCATATAAGTTAGCTCTATCAGATACCCTGAAACTACCCATACAGCAAGGTCGGTCTAAATACTGAGCGATGTAGTGAGAGTCTCGTCGCTATACCAACTTCTTCCTTGCAGAATACTGTAGATCGCAACTGGGAACCCACTGTATAGGCTGTTCTGCACCTCAACTCTATTCCGTTTCCCAAATACCGTCCTGAGAGAAGACACAGCCCAAGTACTTAAAATGTTCTATAATTTCATTTCATAATTTAATTTTGATTTGTTTAAATTATGTGTGCCACAGTTTAGTCTGATGAGGACTGAGGAGATTAAAGATGGAGAGGTAAGTGAGTTATGCCTTTTTAAGGGGAATAAGGAGAATCCAAGGCGGTACTTCTCATATCAAAGGGAATGGTGACACAATTCTCATTTGCTATGGTGAGAAAGCTGAGACGGCTTTCAGGCACGGGAGTTGTAGGAGGCTATGAAATTAAGGTAAATAAATGTGGATATTTATGAAGCCTAAGAAAACAGCAGGTACTAGGGGGAGTTGTTGCCTATTATAGGGTGGAGTAATGTGCTGTATTTAAGGTTTCTTTTGGAGTTTTGTCTCAATTGTGGGGTAGTGCCTGAGGATTGGATAAAGGCTTCGGTAATATCTACTTGGTAGTTTAACTTGTATTATATGCAAGATTATCGTGTAGGAAGCCAGCTTTATGGAGGGGATTCTGATTTCGTAGCCTAGCAACCTCGTTGATATTAATTTACAAAATCCTTTTTAAGGGGTCTTAGCACTTAAATTTTTAACAGCTGTATTTACACAACATTGTTTAGGATTCTATCATATACATAGTCGCAGAGCCTGAGGATCTGACGATACAAACTAAACTAGTAATCCAAGTGAATTAATTAGTCTCATTTCCTTTTCAGGTTTAGGAATAATACCCATTACAATCGTTAGTTAGTTATTGAGGTTTTAAGGGGCGGAACTACGAGGTCATCTGCCCCTCATTACAATCGTGATGACCAACATTAGCAATAATAATGTTATTGGTTTTACATCCCTTTTTCACTGCTAGGGCTTTTTAAGATGCCAGGGGTGCCGGAATTTTGCCCCAAAGAGGATCTTGAACGTGCTTTAACTGCTCCCTCACATTTGTGCAAATGACAACTGACTTCACCAGGATTCGACCCTGCAACCTTGGGCACAGCAGGCGAGAACATTGCCACTGAGCCACGCAGCTAGTCATTTTTGGTAAATTATAGAAGACATTAAAACTCAGTAATTTATTTGGTTAGTGCCATGTGTTGTGTGGGGTTTCGCCCAGGACACCAAGCTGGCTCATCAGCGGGCTCTTGGCGTCCATGCCCGGCCCCCGATAGAAGTAGCGAACTGTGCGCTATGAAGCGCACCTGCGCCTCTTCACTGCGAGAGCTAAAAGCTCAAGCAGTCATCACCTCCCTATGAAGGTGAAACCCCACACAAGACACGGCACAAACCAAGAAGGATTGCTGAGTTTTAATTCACTGGCCGTGAAAGCCAATTTATAGAAGACATTGTTTATAGGGCGTTTAACAAGTAAGCAGTACGGATTCACTAACAAATATTTGAGAGTTTGAGTAACAGTGGCCCAGTCAACTACATAGCCAAGACCTTCGACACGATAAATCATAGAACCTTATCAAACAAGATGGAGGCAAAGAGTAGTGGAATGGAGGGCAGAAGTCAAACGGGTTGTCATTAATCATTGCGACATATTGCTACCAGATTTGGTTATGTTTGTAAATAAAAGGTGGTTGTTGATTCTTATAGGGGCTTGGTGATATCATGGTCATGTAGCCCAGTATACTTGGGTGTGTTTGTAACATTTCAGTCGGTCAACACAAATTTGCAAGCCTGCGTGGCTTAGGCGGCAGCACGCCGGTCTCTCACCGCAGGGTCCGTGGTTCAAATCCCGGTCACTCCATGTGATATTTGTGCTGGACAAAGCAGAGGCAGACAGGTTTTTCTCTGGGTACTCCGGTTTTCCCTGTCAACATTTCATTCCAGCAACACTCTCCACTATCATTTCAATTGTCATTCATTTATCCATTGCCCCAGAGGAGTGCGTCAGGCCTCGGCAGTCGGCACAGTCCCTATCCTCGCCGCTACATGGGGGCTTCATTCATTCCATTCCCTGACCCGGTACGTCGACTGGAAAGAGACTGTGGATTTTCATTTTTCAACACGAATTTCCCCAATGATTGGGCAGGTACAATGTATATAATAAGTAAATAACATTCCTGGAAAGACAGAAGCGAGCTCATGAGCCTGACAAACATGGCTGCCGTCGTTCAATGAGCAAGAAGTGCAGTAGTGATCATGTCCCCCAGAATATGAAATAAGGTATGCCAAGTGTAGCCATGTTCGGTTCTCAAGCAGAACTAACGAGAAATGCCCAGCAGATTACGGGGAATGTATCGCCAGAAGGACAACACCCTCAGTTCCTTTCGGCCAAGGGCTCATGGATGCCCTCATGTCGTCTGGCAGAGCCTGGAGGTAACATGTACTAAGCCTACGTCCATGGGAATGGTTGATGACCCCCAGCCTTGTGCAGCAAGAAAGCCAAGAATTAAACATCTCATTTAGAGTGTTCTAATGAACAGACTAATCACCTGGAAGTCAAGTTCCTGTTTGATCACTTCCCCACTTCTCTCTTCTACATCAAACACATCCTCCGGCTCAGCTTTTATCTCTAGGTTATCAATATCTTGCTCCTGAGAAATGACAAGCACAGTGTAATATGTTATCAGGGCTGTCACATCTTCAGATGTGCCCTACAAGGTGTTTACAGGCAAGATTAAAATACAGAAACATGTTCCCATCAGAAGGTGCAATAGTGAAATTTGTAAATAACAAAATAAAAAGAAACATTACATGACAAATGTTATACCAATTAACATTAGAGATCTGAACAGATATGAGCTAATTCACAACATCTGTCCTGGTGTCATGGCTATCTCACTGTCTGGAAACTGGGAATGTTAGGGTTTGAGTTCCAAAGACAATCAAAATTATACTGTTCAAGCTTAGGTTCACAAGCAGATGAATTTCAAAACTGATTTAGAACATTATGAATTACAAGTTGGAACACAATATACATGAGCAGAAACCTTCAATAATTATATACCACTTCTACAAAGTGATTTGGTAATAATGTTATGATTTCTGAAATTCTATCAAGCTCCTTTATTAGTAAGTTGTACACAATATGAACACTGGTAGTCTAGTCAAATGGGACGTTATGCAGACGGTCGACACAACACTTACGTCAGGCGGGGAGTTACAATTCATTTGCTAGTGCCTCAAACAATGGCATGAATTATTTATACACATCTCACACAAATGGGTTGTTAACTTGGGTCACTAGTCGTGTTCGCCACACGAGTTAGACTTAGTTTAGGTTTGGTGGATATTACAACACAACGGGACTAACAGTATAATCGGTTAAAAAATCAACTAAGCACGAAGATCAATTAAAACAGTCTGTAGTTTAATAATTGTAAATACTGTGTTATACACATATCCACTGAATACCTCGCAGTTACGTCCCTTAAAACCCTAACTATATCCACTGAATCTAAATTAAGCCTTGACGACCGACACTATTGAGACCTCCCTTCATGTGAGAAGAGTTTTAATGAGAACTCACTGCCCAATCTACTTGGACACACCAATGTTGACCGACTGAGAATTACCTTGGCAACACTGAAAAATGGCTTCTAATAGGCAATGCCTACAAGTTACTGCGAGAGATGGCATCACCAGTTACGTTGGCAGTACGGCTGTCGCTTGTATCGTAATAAACTTGCTACTCACCACAGCCATTCATAACATACTGTTGCACTCTTCCAATAATCTAACTATACACACTGACATGTGGCCTTCACCCTATCAAGGACACAGTGCTGCCAACTAAACTAATCCTCTCGCAGCTGCACTGTATTTTAATTGGAAGATTGGAGGGAGAAGAAAGGTTTCTTCCCATTGCAATTTTTGTTTATTAGGGTGCTGAATTCGAATTTCAATGTTTGCCACCTTGTAAGAGTGATGTGTTTTGAGAAAACTGTTAAAAAAAACTTTGTTTTTTTGTTACAACTTGAAAACTACACACTTTAATGCAAAGTCTTCCAATGCATAACTAGACTTCCACATGTGATATTCCACAGGTGCTGTATGTCATAGGAATAGGCACTAGAGCACGCTCAAGTTACCGGACATGGAGCCATTTCTTGTGTTCTCACACTGTTCTTAAAATAATTACCAACATATGTAACTAAATATTTACCAATAACTTAATTGACCTTAAAATTTTTCAATACACACAATTGACAGCCGAACATTTAATTTGCCCCTTTTCACAGTTCCTTCAGTAATCATCATTCTTACGAGGTGGAAAATTTCAAAACAGCAAGAATGATAAAAACACTTTTCTATTTGTCTTGGATTTGCCTCCTTTTCTCTTTTCATCCTAATCTTCATTTTCAAACTGAGGTTTTGAGTTTCAGTGAATACGCTCTTACCTCCAGATCTGGCTCACACTTGATGAAGACAGGCTCCTCCATGGTGTTCTACAACACAGTAAGTTAATTAGTCCACATGTCAAACTTAACAAATGTGTTCTAAAACAGCTGGGGAGCAAATCAACTAATAAGTGGATAGGTATGTCATAAACACTTAATGAGATAAAAGTCGTGCAAAGAATATAACAATGATTATAGAACGATGTAAGGTTATTGCTACCACCACATTCCAGATTGTACTTGTACTCCACTCATGTTGGCAAACATGGCAACATGAACACCCTTGTTACTTTGAGCAAAGGCTTAGAATGACCATTTGCAAATTCCTCTTTTTCACACAAGAATGCAAATATTTTTAAGTAGGGTACCACACACTGTTTCCACTGAGATTCAAATGCATAAGCTATATCATACTTCGTAGTTGACTTTGCAGCTTTTCTGAGCAAACGGTTAGACATGTCGCACAATTCTCAATACATTGTTCATAATACTGACAGATAACACCGGCCAACAGTTTAGACCAAGAGCGAGTAACCTCAGCAGTGTAAAGGGATGTGTTGATCACGTATTAAAGCTCTCAAGATGATAAAGATTTAAGAAATTAAAAAAGGTGCCAGGGTGAAAAGAACACATTATTCAAACAAATTTCTGTATTTCCACACTGTCCTGGGAGGATGCCTGGTCCAAGCAAAGCTCGAGGAATAAAAACAAATAAGTCACACCAATACAGTGGCATCAACACGGAATCGCGACTGTCCCATAAAGTGGAACTAAGATTTGTATATAATCACAAGTAACAGTTGTAGGCTACTGTAGACAGACTATGGAATCCAGGACACCTTAAGGAGAAGAGTTTGTATCAAACAAGTTCAATGAACAAGAGACGTTTGACACATATTCTATATGTTAATGAACATCGGCTTACAAGGAAACACGCAGATCCATCACGACATAAGGGACAAGAGACAGAAATTACTCTTGTTGATGTAGCTATAAGCAGTGGTAGGTTTCGCTAGTTTCCGCAGGGAAGAGTGTATACCACATGCAGATTGAAAGAGACCACTCCAAGAACAGCTAAGGTACCTAGACCACATAACATGTACAGTAGGGTACATGGTTTCTGCACGCACAGTGAGATAGTCACTCCTCAATAGTCTTAGTGTAGTGTATTTTGTCTCCCACATGTTGGCAATTAGTGACGTCAATGACTGCGCTATGGTGACAGTTGATCAGACCTCATGCGCTGTCGAACATGGCTGCAGCTATTATATGAGCAATAAATAAAAACACCTATTTTTAAAAGTAATTTAGCACACATATCCGGTGACCAGAGCTACTGATATCGCGCCAGGAGATGGCAGTCGGGTTTGAACTGCAGAGGACTTCCCGCTCACTGCGTATCGCGCATTCCAAAGACATTCAGTTGGTCACTGCTTGCTTCACTCACTCAGCACATTCCTTCTATCACTGACTGAGTGTCGCCTGCTGCAATGACAATCATTGGCATGCTGGAAGCTGATATATTTAAGTTAGGAATAGGTGGACCGCGCATGCGTACTGCAAGACCCCTCGCACCCCGTCACAGCGTGCTCAACTGCCATCTCCTGCCGCGATGACAGTAGTTGGTAATTCCAGCTGTTAACTTCCCCTAAAGAATGAAATAAGGTACGGTAGGGTTATCAAAATAAAAGTAGAAAAGAAATTCAGAATTAATGAAGGGTTTCAGTGTATAAGTACAGGGAGCTCCCCGCCCAATCTAATTGCGTACATTCGTGCTGACCGACCACCTTACCTCACTTAAAACTGCAAACGGCCAAAATGGACCTGTATCAATCAGTGTTTGGAAGAACAAAAGGATCCGCTGTATAATATCAGTTGAAGTACAAACCGTAACTCCCAAGAAATCCCAACCGTTGTTACGCGTTTCACCTGTATCAAATAGTGTTTGGAAGAACAAAAGGATCCGCTGTATAATATCAGTTGAAGTACAAACCGTAACTCCCAAGGCTAGTAAACTACAGAGGTTGCCTCAATATGGAGCTCTTAGGCGAGGGGATCGCGGAGGGAAGGGAAAGGACGTGACGTCACACGTTTCCTCGTATCGCGCGAGGCGCGAGATATGCAAGGAAAGTTAACTTTCCCACACGTTATATTGTGTGGATTGCAATGGTTTAAACATGTGTTTTAAGCCCTTTTGTTTATAATCATGCCAGGCCAAAGATGTGCTGTGGCAGTTTGTCACAGTTATTATAAAGTTGGAAATGACTTGTCGTTTTTCACGATGCCTAAAGACACATGCGTTCGCAATCAGTGGATTGCTGTATGTAAGCGAAAAGATCATTGTAACCCTCAAACATGTAGGATAGCCTATGTTCCCTCCACTTTAAGAGTGAAGACTTCAAATTAGACTACAGGGCCGAATTGCTTAATATAAAGCCAAGATTTCCAAGGAATCTAAAACCAAATGGTAAGTGAGCCTGGCTGGCCTACTCTTAAGTTTTGATGACCTGCTAGGATGATTTTAAAGCTGTTAATATTTTTGACATATTTCGTACATGGTATCAGGGGTGTATATACAATTTTCTTCGAGGAGGGGGGGGGGGGGGGCGGGGGCTGACTATCGTGGAAAATTGTGAGTACTTAATGAATTTTCTATTATAGCCTATGGAGTATGAATGGAAAATATCTCAATGGGCTACTTGTCAATTTATAAAGTAGAAAGGTAAACACTCGTTTTCTTTTACAAATTGATAATTATTTCTTAAAAGTAGACTACTGTGAAATACATTGCATGTTGTACCCAAGTTGGCTTATTTCGGGGGGGATCTGGAGCCCCCTCAGCCCCCCTATATACGCCCATGCATGATATTTTGTTTTTGGACAAGATGGAAAATTTCATGAGTATTTCTCTTTGCATTGGTAAAAATTCTTTGCAAATATTCCAGAAAGCAGTCATCATTTCAATAAAATCCCTTCGACTTCTGTACCAAGATATGGCCCGTAGGCATAATACAAAGTACATTCTCACACATAGGCTAAATCAAGATGCACTGGAAAACCTCTTTTCACAATTGCGAACCCGTGGTGGCTTAAATGATCATCCTTCTCCCCTTGACTGTATTTACAGACTGAGGATGATTATTTTAGGAAAAAATCCAGGAGTTGTTCAAAAGCAAACAAACACTGCTGATCCAGATTCAGATGAATATGTAGTTGCTAAAGCACTAAACAAAGCTGTCATAGTGTCTGAATCAAGTAACGTGCTTCCTGAGTCCTTCATTGCCAATATCATGGAACAAAGTGAGGAAGATGGCAAGGCTTATTTTGCAGGATATGTAGCCCACAAGTTCCAAAATAAATTTCCACAACTTGGGAACTTAACCTATGGAATGCAAACTCAACACGACTATGCATTACCGACTTGGATTAAACACTTGTCATACGGTGGTATGACCGATCCCTCAGAAACTTTGCTAAACCAGTTCCGGCACATTTCAGCAAAATTCGTCACATTTCACGGAAAATACGGATTTCAACGAGGCAAGAACGTTCTAAGAAGAACGACAGAATTTGTGTCGAGAGAAGTTCCTGTGTCGAGAGAAGTTCCTGACGTACCGTCTGGTGGGGTTGAGGCAGCTGTGATAACAATTTTCTTCATCAGATTGAAACATTCCAATTCTATCTTGCATAAGTGAAGTGGTTATTGGAAGTCACTAACACCCACGATTCTGCTACCGAGTCTAGGCGAATTTCCAAGAAATTCAAGAAGATCACTACATAAAATGTAAGTAGGCAACATTTAGTTATTTTATCACCCATTTACCGATAATTTCATACGAATATACTGTTCTTTGCGTACTCAACAGCTGTTGTTGACAGTTTCGTTACGTTCCCCACATGGCGCGTTTGGTATCTTGTGACGTCATCCGCCTTGTGAGCGCTGATTGGTGAGTGAAAATTGAGGCAACCTCTGTAGTTTATAAGCCTTGCGTAACTCCCAAGAAATCCCAACCGTTGTTACGCGTTTCACCTGTATCAATCAGTGTTTGGAAGAACAAAAGGATCCGCTGTATAATATCAGTTGAAGTACAAACCGTAACTCCCAAGAAATCCCAACCGTTGTTACGCGTTTCACCTGTATCAATCAGTGTTTGGAAGAACAAAAGGATCCGCTGTGTAATATCAGTTGAAGTACAAACCGTAACTCCCAAGAAATCCCAACCGTTGTTACGCGTTTCACCTGTATCAATCAGTGTTTGGAAGAACAAAAGGATCCGCTGTATAATACCAGTTGAAGTACAAACCGTAACTACCAAGAAATCCCAACCGTTGTTACGCGTTTCACCTGTATCAACCAGTGTTTGGAAGAACAAAAGGATCCGCTGTATAATATCAGTTGAAGTACAAACCGTAACTCTCAAGAAACCCCAACCGTTGTTACGCTTTCTTCCATCTCTGTTACAAGACGCTCATTTTGAATGCAAACCCAACTTTGCCTTGGAGAAACACAATTAGCAATCATAACGAATATTACTGAACATTAACAACTGCTGATGTTAATAGCAGACCCCAGCACAATAGAAAAAGGAGGGCGTGGCGGTAGACAATTTAATTGAACGTAATTTTCATATAAGGCTATTTTTTTGAACAGGCTGAAAAATTAACAATTGAATGGAATATTACCGTACCGTACCCATATATCTGAATAAATATAATATGGAAAGACAGATAGAAACAGAATTGGGCGAAGACCAGTTTGGCTTCAGAAGAAACGTAGGAACAAGTGAAGATGTACCAAGTCTTATACCCCATTTAAACGTCTCGATCGCGATCCCGATTATCTCTGATCTGGATAATGTCCAATCGCGATCAACGGCATTTGCCATTGGTACGTGTTTAGACGTCCCATCATGAAACAACAGGATAATCGAGTAAAACAGAATGACATCGCTAAGGTCTGCCAACTTTTAAATTCCAAGTGTTTTAGCAGAAATTTACAGTAGTTTGTTTCCTCCCGTTTTAAAGTATTTCTGTTATTCTTTATTCATAATTCAACCTGCTAATGCATATTCTTAAATATATACAAATCCTGAGAAGACGTGTAGGCAAGGCCTACCCTTGGAGTGGAAATAAATATATTTTGAAATATCTATTCGCAAACTCAATCGAATGTAGGTGGCAGGTCAGTCGCGACAAAATGGTGGACGCAATGGTGATAGACTTGATTGATGTATTGAATGTTGTTGGGGATTCTAGGCGGCCTCTCGTTGAAGGACAGGCAATTTTAGATGCCAAACACATAATTATGTGTGGGAGGGTAGCCGAAACAGAAGATTTAGTGAGACTTGAAGCTTTAGGCTTACAAACCAGTAATTTGAAGGGAGTTCCTCACCAGATTAAAATTGAGATTCGATCACCAGTTGCCGAGAAAAAGTTAATTTGTTCGTGTACCTGTAAGGCTGGAAGTTCAGGAAAGTGCAAGCATGTAGATGGTACATTGCTTTACATATTTCGGTAAGTAGATGCATTTAAATTTAGAAGATATAATACTCCTGAAGCCGATAAATCGAAGAGTGTACAAGTTGACTGTATTTGTTTTTTCTTCTTTTCGTAATAGGCACACAATTGAAAACTTGGAAGACCTGAGCTCCACAGATTTGAAGCAGCAGTGGGGCAAGTTAAAGAAGGACAACTACATGTACGACAAAGCGATTCCTATAAATAAATTTTGCCACATGGGAAGATCAACTGTCAAATCGACCCTCCAAAGTCGCCTAGTCGGTAGTGCAGGCGAGAATAATATACTGGATATTCTACTTTCTGGGGCACAAGGATCCGAGCTGGATCTTACTTTGCGCTTAAGGGAGACTACTGCTACTACTACTACTACTATTCAAGTCTCGAGTGGTGATGATTTGCTACAATTATCCCTATGCCATAAACTTTTAGGCAACAACAACTTGTTGCCACAATTTAGTGCTATGGTTGATTTTGATGCAGAACTTCAAGGTGACATTGCTCAAATTTTTAATGAGAAGGTAGCTCTCACATATGAAGACAGTGTAAAATTATGTTTGACAACTCTTACCCAATCTGGAGAAATTTGGAAGAATGCAAGAAAAGTAAGATTAACTGGTACTACGTGTTACAGTGTTTTTACTTACAGCAAAAATAAAAGCCCTGACTGGAATTTAAAAGTGAGTAGGCTGTTCAAAACTGATTTCAAGAGAAACATGGCAACTGTGCATGGGAAAAAATTTGAACTAGTAGCCTTAGAAGCTTATGAAATTGCATTTAAAAATAAAGTGGAACCGGTGGGCATTATTGTTCCTCCAAGTGCCCCATGGTTAGGTGTAAGTCTGGATGGTGTGGTTAGTTCACTCTGTTGTGTAGAGGTTAAGTGCCCTCTAGCAGGTAAAACGCAGACTGCAATTGATGTAGTGCAGGGCCTAAAATATTTAAATGGGTCGATTGAGGAAAATACTTTATCCTTAAAGACAAATCATCAATATTATGGTCAGGTGCAGCTGCAAATGCTGCTAAGTGGATTGGAAGCTTGTCATTTTGTCATTTTCTCATCCTATGACAAGTCATTAGTTGTAATCAACATACCATTTGATGCTGATTTTACAGAGGTAATGATAAGAACTATTGGATATGTGTACTTGAGGAATATATTGCCTGTCCTATGTAAATTGTAGGTTAGACCATGCCTATAGGTGTATTTTCCAGAGTTGGAATCTGACAGTTCGACTCCACTGGGCAAAAACAGTTAACGACTAGATCGCCTGCAAGGCTTGTTGGCATGGAAACCATACAGCGCTACCAATTTGAAGGATGCTATTTGGCCACGTTATTGTCGCCGACCGTTGGATTGTTTGGTTGCCTCCAGTGCACACTCGCCTTGCTGCATTCCATAATCTGTTGTTTTTATGAGTTATAATTGTTTTGGTTTAAGTTTATTACTTTTACTTGTAGTATTTATACTTGTAATTCATTAGTGTCCGTTATTTATTTATGTAGCAGTGTCAGCATCAGTTTAAGCTTAGGTTCGTGTTCATAGGCTAGAGTGAATTAGATTAAAGTTAGCTTTCTTTTTACTTGCGAGTGGTGACGTTTTAAAGGATGACTTCTCGTAGAGGTAGACTGAGGATACATCCAGTTTGGGTATTGTCAAGACCTGGCCGAGGTGTACCTATTTGAAGCAATGGAAAGAAAATGATCATCACCACACAGGATTTTTTGGAAGGGAGGGTGAAAATAACAGAGCATCAGTCGAACCATTAATTCTATTCAGTCGCGCGCTGGGCTCAAGTTAAGCAATACGTTGCTTCTAACAGTAAAACATTCAATTCGACAGAGGTTGAAAAACTTATTGTCTAAGGGATTGTGTTTCTTGTGCCTTGAAACTTACTCTACAGGAAATATAAATAGCTAAATATCACGGAAACAATCACGTGTTGTCGTTTCGCTTTGAACATTTTTGCTTTATGATACGTGTTCGTAATATTGCTATTGCTATTCATTACAATATTCTCCTCAATTTGACGGGCTATTATTTTATTTTACAGTGTGCACCGAACGGTTTTAAGCATTGCTTTGTTTAAAATTTTTGAAAACCATGAGGAAAGGAGTGGGAGAGTGGAAGTACACACGTGGTGGCCAGCTGCGCTGCGGTCGGTCTGGATAAGTAGGGTAAAAATACTGAATAACACGCGTTTGATACGGAACACTTTTTATTTTTCGGTTATAATCGGTAAATGTGGACCCTAAAATAATGACAGTGTTATTTTTAATTGTATATATGTACAACTGTGCGATACACGTGATCTAATTTGTGTGTTCCACTAGATTTTATGTGTCAATTGCATATTATCAAGCATCCATCGGTTGTCTGCTGGTATTTGTTTTTGAGCAGTTCGATTCATGGCGCTGTTACGTTTAAAAGCTATATTTGAGTTTGCTCACTGTACCATAGACTCTAGAAATTATTTGCTGCTTGGTAGGGCGAAGGGATGAGTTTAACTTGTATTAAAACTCTGGGGAGACAGGAATTGCTTGATTTGTTGGATGGTTAGCAGGTAGGTTTGGTGTTGAATATCGGACTGGTAGCAGGTTCTTGCAGAGTAGATATTTACCCTGCGAAGTCAAATTAGGCCTATATGACTCGTAGTGGAATGGCTCGGATATCGCAGAGCGAGGTGATGGTGGTTGGTAGGGAAATGAACTAGGGAGCAGGGAAGGATACCTGACTGATGAAGCTTGGCTGTCGTGGTACGGCTTGGTTCGGCGAGACTGTACTTGGCTGTCTAGGTGCGGCTTGGCTCCGCGTAACAGTGAACAACCCGTCCTGTCGTCAGTGTGTGCAGTGGCGAGTGGTCCAACCCGCTCCTGTTGACCGTATTTATTTGGTATCGTCCCCTTTCGGCTATTGCTATTTGCATCTTTTGGAAAGTGATGAAAACTTATATCCGCAGCCCTCTTATACATCGACTTACAGCCGTGAACTGGGCAATATACTTTGCTTTTACTCATTTTGCACTCTATCAACGAGTAAAACATATTACTTATGTATAAAGACATGAAGAATTTACCACGATACAAGGAACCATAATACAAACAGTCACCACGTGACAAATGTACCCTACTTGGTAAGTTTCTCATTATTACCACTAGATGTCATAATCAGATAGCTGGAGTTGCCAATAACAATTGATGTTCTTTTTTCTTGTAAATAGCATTTTACTAGCTTTTCTTATAGGATAGTTGATGTAAAAAGTTACTTAGAGTAATTATTGCTACATTGTATCCATAAATAGGCTAATTTATAAAATAATAAAAAAGTGATATTGTTTCAAATGCTTTATTTATCATAGAAGTACAATGTGAATGTAATAATATCATCATGTAGGTCATACCACAGAGCATCCCCATCCCACAACAGTTTGGCTTAAGATGAGTCATCATGCAGCATGGTTTCACTTCGCTGCACGTTTGATACATTGAGAAATGGCTGCAGTCATAACAAGATAAACTCTTGTTTTCATCTGAATTTTCTTGAAGGCGTTGTGTACGACTGAATATCAATTAGGAACTCGTGTAGAATACGTTGCCCGGCGCCATTAAAATCCGAAAAATTTACTATAGAAATGGCCAATGTTACTAATATACAGGAGTTGAATATTTTATCGATAGAGTGTTACTGTATTTTTTCAGAGTGCCAACTTTGTTTCCAGACCCATGGTTTTCGCCTAGGCCAATAAAGGTTAGGTAGCGCGGCCCTGCGCGTTAGGCTAATATAAACACCCCTGGTTTTTGTTACGCACAGTGGGGATAGTCATGCATCAATACTCTTTATCCAGGCCAATGGTTTTGCCTAGCAGCACAATCAGTAAGTTGGCAGCAAACATGACGACTTACTTTTTGATAACTTTATTACTTGAAAGTTAATGTTGACAATTTCCTTATTTTGGAAGTGTTTATGCAGTGTTTGTCAATGGCAAATGGCTTTAATAATGTGGCAGAGTAATTACAAACCATTTTCAGAGCGCTACTAAGTAAAATAACGCACTTTCGAAACGGGCAACGGATGCTACACGAGAGCCATCCAGGAAGATAAGTAGGACGAAGCCTAGAAAAGCGTAGCATTGCTTTGAAGTTCATAATCATACGAGTATTCAATTGATGATTAAATTTCTTTGGTTATGGACTTTGGAGGAAAACCCATTCTCCATAAGAAGACTCAGATTTGTGAAAATAATTTACATATTGTACGTAGTTATGAACGAAATACCACATTTTTTTCTTAGGTCTACAAACATTACTATAATTTTGTTGGTGTACATAGCCTACCCCAGCATGGTAACATATCTGTACTTGGCAGAGTGACAGAAAATTCTATTAGGTTTCTCATGAAAAATAATAGGCTACGGGTACCAGCCTATTTTCTTTCACTCGGGTGCATTCTAACTAGGTACGCAAATTGTGTACTGTATATGAACTAGTAGGCTAATGTATGTTAGAGAGAACTTGTTGATTATAATCTACTGTATACTTGGTGGCGCAGCGATCAAGCTGCTGGCCTCTCGCCAAGGTGGACCAAGTTCGATTCCTGGTCAATGCATGCAAGATATTTTTAAGTGCAATGCCGTGTCCTGTGGTTCGGATTCAATGTAAAAAGAAGGTCCCGTGGCTCATGATTGCGAGATTAATGGTCACGTAAAACTACAAGCTTCCTTCCTTTACTATACATTGTTTTACTAGTGATTTGGTTCTTCTGGTCTAATTTCTGCAATTGGCACCGTCTAGGCCCAGGGAGGGACAAGGGGGGCAAATGTATAGGGGTCCGTAAGCAATGAGGGCCCATTAGTGGTGCACGTTAGTTTCAGTTTATTGTAGCTACTTTTGTATTATGTAAGATGTTAAAAGTTTAAATTAAACTTTAAATTAATCTATCAATACGGATATCTACAAGCATTTGTACTATCAATGGCAAATATATTTAAAGTCTAATAACAATGACCGCTGCGCCACCAAGCCCCAGTCTAATAACACTTTGCATCATTAGGACGGGGGGTGGTGGTGGGGACCAACGTTTTAAGGAGTGTAATATTAAGTCACCTACATAAAACATTTTTGGACGTACATGGACCTGATTTGCAACAAGGATACATGCATTTGCTTAATTTTCTGAGTGATGCAGCAGGTAAGCTATAGTGAAATATAATAATCCTAAAAATGGAATCAAGCCTATTGGAACCATGCATGTGGCAGTAACAGGAACCAGAATAGAATCAGGAGAGTTAAAATACATTAAATTTGTTGACGTAATGTCACAAACCAGGAAACTCATGTTAAAGTGTGCATGCACAGTCTACTCCGATATCATTAGCGACATGCTCTGGCTACTGGTGTAGCCTATGAGACTACATGATTATAGGCCTACATTTCCACTAGCAGCATATCAGTAGGTTAATTAAGAATTATTTGTAAGAAGTCGAGAGCTTGTTCATCCTATTTTTAGATCCAATTTTACCTGTCACATAAACGTTATGGTGAATATTATAGATATGGTAACCTTAAGTTAAGGAATTGTTATCCATATGCTGCTACATTCATGAAACGATCATGCAACTTTAGTGGCTAAAGCAGGGGCATTAATTCATAGAAGGTAACTCGAATGGCCTAGGCCTAACCTAAAAATTAGTTAGTTATTGAGGTTTTAAGGGGCGGAAAACCTAAAAATTACAAGCAACGTGAAATTAACAAAGTTGTTCATTGAGCGACACCACTATGCATTCATCATCAGTTTAGTCTCCCAGTGGATCCATTGTTATATTAAGTTGTATTAAATTTATTTTGAAATAATGAACGAAACACGTTTAAACAACTGTCATTTTGTGCCATCTCTCCGTTTCTATTTACAGCTAGTTTATATGTAGCGTTTTACTTCGCTGCTGATACAGCGCTCAAATTCTGCTTTAGAAAAAACACACCCACAAACTGGGTACTAGGTACCAGTAGCAAAAGCCTCCTTAGTCATACTTATCAACACTAAGAATAGGAGGTGAAAGGTTCACTACTCCTGCGATAATAGTCATTACAGAATCCATGTATGGAACCATATATAAATTGACTCTCCCTTTTAATACTTTAAATATTTTCATCCTCTGAATTGTTCTTTCTACATGCACTCTAGCTGCAGCTATGTCAGCAGTTCTGAGTGCATCCTCTGTTGACAATTGCTGATTCTTACCAAGAAAGGGTGGCCTGATCAATTGTATATTCCTTTCAATGCACTCACTCTCTATCAAAAATCCTTTATCGACCATTACAGCATCCTGATAAGGTAATAACATGCCTAATAAATTGGATTGCAAAAATATTTCTTTGTCTGTAACCCTTCCACCATACACTTGACTTACAAAAGTTACTAAACCTGATGGTGCAACACCAACAAGTACTTTCAATGTGTAATCGCCTTTGTAATGAGAGTAGGACATCACACGACACTTTAAACACTTATTTTTCTCCACGGGAATTTCTGTACAATCCAAAATAACTCTAGTATTCTGAAAATGTTGAAAACATATAGGCATCCTCTTCTTAATCAGATCTTTCTCCAGCCATGGAACAGCTGTTTTTAGTGCCTCATGTAATAACTCTACTGTTACATGGAAATAGTTTTTACATGTATTAGCTGTGACCCCAAATAGAACAGCTAAACACCTAAAAGAAAGATTAATTTTCAATTTCACGAACACTAAAATGATACGCTTTCTTAATGACAAGGTTAGTGGTTTGGCACTCTGCCTTTCTAATTTTCCTGTAGCAACACATATATTATCTAATAATGTAACCGATGGGATACCAGTAAATGCATTAATTTCTCTATTTGTTTTCATCATGTCCTCTAAAGTTATTTTTCTACAATCATCAATTACACTTGGCGTTACTTGTATCCCTTTATCTTCTACACATTTCCTTAGAGTGGGATCTTCCACCAGAGCTGCAAACATCTCCTCTGCCACAGTCTCTGTGTCTTCAGTTATCTATCACTTCACTGTCTTCAGTTGGAGATGGTGGTGCCACAGTTTCATGTCTTTGTTGCACACGTGCATCCCTGGCCTCTGCCTGTAGTTTCAGGGGAGAAGATATCTTCTTATCCAATGATCTCAGTGGCAATTTCTGAGAGGGGATGGCGCCCTTCTTCAGGTATCTTTTACATGCTCTCACATCTGAAAGTAAAGTATATTTATAATTCTACTGCAATATTATAACAATCTTATGCTTATTAATAATCCTACCCCACTGGAAGTAGCTTGTGTAGTCCACTTTAAGAAGAATAGGTACAAATAATGTAGCCTAATCCAGTGTATGAAGGTTATCTTTCCACAACTGGGACGTAATTAATATGTATGAAAGAAATAAACAGGTCATCTACAGTACACGTACAAAGGAATGTTTACTAACCTGGATAAAAATAATCCTCCTTTGAGAAATGCAAACCGCATACAATCATATACACACATCAAAAAAAGTTTTGCATCACCTCGGTTCCCAGATCTCCGGCATATAGACGTTGACTGTGTATATTGTATCCAAGATACAGTCCCTTTGACTGTTCATAGATGTCACTAAAACTGCTCAAAGATGTAAACAACCATGCATGAGCAGGGCCTATTAGACGGAGGGGGTACGACAGCCGATCAGTTCCAGTCATTCCACCAGGACGAAGGTACGCTGCTCATGTTGTCTGTAGTTCTACCATGCCTAGAAGGTCAATACCGCAGTTCGATCGCGTCCGCATTGTTACTTTGTGTCAAGAAGGGCTCTCAACAAGGGAAGTTTCCAGGCGTCTCAGAGTGAACCAAAGCGATGTTGTTCGGACATGGGGGAGGTACAGAGATACAGGAACTGTCGATGACAGGCCTCGCTCAGGCCGCCCAAGGGCTACTACTGTAGTGGATGACCGCTACTTACGGATTGCCGCTCGGAGGAACCCTGACAGCAATGCCACCATGTTGAATAATGCGTTTCGTTCAGCCACAGGACGTCGTGTTTCAACTCAAACTGTGCGCAATAGGCTGCATGATGCGCAACTTCACTCCCGACGTCCATGGCGAGGTCCAGCTTTGCAACCCCGACACCATGCAGCGCGGTACAGATGGGCCCAACAACATGCGGAATGGACCGCACGGAATTGGCATCACGTTCTCTTCACCGATGAGTGTCGCATATGCCTTCAACCAGACAATCGTCGGAGACGTGTTTGGAGGCACCCTGGTCAGGCTGAACGTCTTAGACACACTGTCCAGCGAGTGCAGCAAGGTGGTGGTTCCCTGATGTTTTGGGGTGGCATTATGTGGGGCCGACGTACGCCACTGGTGGTCATGGAAGGCTCCGAAACGGCTTTACGATACCTGAATGACATCCTCCGACCCATAGTGCAACCATATCGGCAGAATATTGGAGAGGCATTTGTCTTCATGGACGACAATTCTCGACCTCATCGTGCACATCTTGTGAATGCGTTCCTTCAAGATAACGACATCGCTCGACTACAGTGGCCAGCATGTTCGCCAGACATGAACCCTATCGAACATGCCTGGGATATGTTGAAAAGGGCTGTTTATGGACGTCTTGACCCACCAACCACTCTGAGAGATTTACGCCGAATTGTCGTTGAGGAGTGGGACAATTTGGACCAACAGTGTCTTGATGAACTTGTGGATAGTATGCCACGGCGAATACAGGCATGCATCAATGCAAGAGGACGTGCTACTGGGTATTAGAGGTAGTGGTGTGTACTGCAATCTGGACCACAAATGCTGAAAGTCTAGCTGTATGATGGTACAACATGCAATGTGTGGGTCTCATGAGCAATAAAACGAACTGAAATGTTGTTTGTGTTGATCTCTATTCCCTTTGTATTTAACGGTTCCGGAACTCTTGGAACCGAGGTGATGCAAAACTTCTTTTGATGTGTGTATTTAGAAATCGGCTTTGTGATGCGAAGTACTCGACTCCATTCCATCTTTAAACCTTTCTCTTTAGGAAAGTAATGCATTGATATGCCTCTTGTTGCCTTTGAAGAGCACTGTGGAACTGAACAATATCCATTACTCATTTTTCAGCCTCAGTTATTATGCAAAAGCTGAAAAAATGAGAGAAGATCACACACGTCAACAAAAATCGCAGGCTAACCAGCTGTTTGTTAATATTTCTATCACCATTCCTCTAGTTCCAGCTAAGCGGCAGCACCGTCGCTTGAGTTCGCGAATAAACAGGTCTTGGCTATTAATTGCATAAATACTTCTTGTTCGTCCAGAGTTATTTGGCCCTATCGGAATCCCTTCTATGTCTATGACAATAAATTTATGTCTTTATTAATCGTCTTCATCGACTTTACCCAAAGCTAATATTTTTTTCAGCGTTTAAACACTGGTATGTTTGTCTCCATCCATCATTTCATTTCTCTCAATCTTCATATATCTCTATCAACCAACATAAATACAACCATCATGGCCAACATTACGTGCATCTCGCTTTCAAAACACAAGATAATACAAAATGGCCATCATTTCCACTGCCTACTTCACTCACACAGCAGGAGGATAGAACACACCGACGATCGACATGGCCGCGAACGCGATTATCTCATTGTGGGAACGGGATCGGGATGATCTTGTTGGAGGGAAAGTTGATCGCGATAATGTTATCCTGTTGCGTTTAGACGTCCCAACTTAATCTGGATCGGCGCCTGATCGCGATCGCAACCGGGACGTCTAAACGGGGTTTTAGGCTGATTTTGGAAGCTAGAATAAGGAAATATAAGAAACCGCAGACTTAGAATAATCTTTTGATAACGTTGATCGGAGTAAGTAGTTTGACAGTTTGAAAACGATTGGAATAACTTACAGGGAGAGGAGGGTGATCTACAATCAATACAGAAACACGACAGCAGTCATTCGAGCTGTAGGACATGAGAGAGAAGCTGGTACACAGAAAGGTATAAGGCAAGGCTGCAACTTATCACCTATTATTTTCAATCTATTGCCTACATTGAACAAGCAATGAAAGAAATTGGAAAAATGTCAAAGTAGGAGTAACTTAAAGATTCAAGGAGAAATAATTTCAACTCTGAGATTTGTTGAAGACATGTCATCTTAGCCGACACATCAGAGGATTTGAGCCCTTTGCTTTCTGATGTTGGTAAATTCAAGGAGTTGGCGAGAAGGCACCAGATCAGGAGACAGTGATGTACGCACACACGGTGCATGAGTTGTAGCAAGAAAGAAAGTGTAAATTATTAGTTTATTTCTATTATTAGAATAATTATTATTACGATTACCGGTATCTTCTTTTAGCAACTAATAGGCTACTCATTTTCTAATTAATCCTAATTTTCTAAAATCTGTGTGGTTGTAGGCCTCTAATTGAATTGTTTTGTTTAAATGGTATGGACTCCGTCATGAGAGAATTCGTGATGAAAATTAATAAATATACAACAAAAATATTGGAATGCAGTCGAAATTAATAAGAAACCCCTATGGGTGTCGAATTGGCAGGTGAAAAGCTAAAGGAAGTAGATGACTTCTGTTACTAAGGAAGCAAAATAACCGGTGATGGACAAAGCAAAGAGGATGTAAAGTAAAATTCAGCATTTTTTCTAGGTTTATGCCGTGTCTTGTGTGGGGTTCTACCTAGGAACACAAAGCCCGTCTCATCAGCAGGCTCTTGGTGTCGCCGCCCGGACCCCCACAGGAGTAGCGAACTGTGCACTACTTCCCTTCTTATGAAGCGCACGTGCACCCCTTAACTGCGAGAGCTAAATGCTCAAGCAAGCTTTCACCTCCCTATAAAGGCTTTCAAAAAGGTGGTAGCCTACCATTGGATATAATGTAGGTTGGCTCGGGCAAGGGAAGCATTTCTACTTAAAAGGAATCTGTTGGTATCGAATATAGATGTAGGTATTAGGAAGTCATTTTTAAAGGCCTTTGTCTGGAGCGTGGCGCTCTATGGAAGTGAAACTTGGACTGTTGGTGCAGCAGAAAAGAGCTGAATTAAAGCGTTTGAAATGTGGTGTTACAGGAGAATGATGAAGATCATGTGGGTAGTTAGGGTTACAAACAAAGAGGTATTAAGAAGAGTGGGAGAGGAGAGATGTTTCTGGTGACTGCTAATGAAGAGAAGATATAGGTTGGTGGGACACTTTCCAAGACACCCAGGAATAGCAAGCTTAGTTATAGAAGGAAAGGTCGAGGATAAGACTGCAAGGTCAGAATACGTTAAACAGATTGCCTCGGATGTAGGGTGTGGTATTTATCTGGAGATGAAACGATTAGCTCAGGATAGGGAAGCATGGAGGGGTGCATCAAACCACTCAAAATACTTTGTGTAACGGTGTAATTCTTGTAGTGGTAGCTTCAGCGATAATTGGTCAAGAATCTTCATTGTCGGCGTAGGTGGGTCTCAACTCACGTTAATATTCACAAGAAGTGGCCGGTCCCACAAACAGTGGGCGAGCGCTATCCGTAACATTTCAAGTCATATAATATTTTAAGACAGTTGTTTTGAATTTATAGAGCATGTAGAGTATAGGGTAAAGCCCTCACGCGGGCCTACGCAATGTGGGCTTATGAGATACGTGTATGTGTGTGAAACGTTTTCGAAGAAACTTGGTAGGGACTTACTCCTAGTCACACAAATCCAACATGGTGCCCGTGAAAAATATCTCACCGGTATTCAATATTTCTGGAATAAACCGTACATTTCATATGGAAAAACCAGCAAGGTGGGCAAGCAAAGAAAGATATTTGAATTCTCTGAGTGGAGTGAAACATGCCACTAGAAATCTTTATGTACAGCTTAATAGATTAGCATCTAATGCAATTAAATTTTATGAAAATATCAAGATGGTGGTGAGAAAAATTTTAAAACATTTATTTTTTCATGTGTTAGTGCAGATCTAATGGTAGCCTACACATGGCCGTGGGGGAGTAGAAGAGTAGACTATACTTCAGATGGAATTCCGAGTATTCCTCCTTGTAATAGTAAAAGTCCTACTAATTTTGTGCAAAATTTGAAAAAAGTTGGTTTATGAAGATTGTACTATGATTCCCCCAATAAATCAGTGAATTCCAAAGTTGTATTGCCAAATATAATACAACAGGCACAAGGGTATAAATATTTCCACTAATAAATCACTTACTCTCCAAAGATATCATGAATATACAGTATGTTTCCATTTCTTAAAATGTAGCCAAGCCCTCAAGGAACAGACTATGATGCAAGAGTCTGTCGAACAGAGTTTCCCACTCTTAGAAGAACTTGCTCTATTTGTGAGAGAAGTCCAGGTACTGGATTCACCAAATGATACTTGATCATTAGCTGTCACTCCTAATGGCACCCGCTCATGGATCCTACAGGGTCTTTCATTCAAAGTGGGTCGTGGCGCGCTCCTGGAGCACATGACAGCTTGGGGCCGAGAGAGCGCCCGTACGAATCGCATGTAAATAACAGGCACACAAACAGACACACAATCAAAGTAAAATAATCACTCACCTTGTCACAGAAGATGTTGAAAATGTCCTCCACCTGCATCTACACATTTCTGGCATCGTTTAAGGAATTTTCATTTATACGCTTTATTTCATCTACCGAGATCGCCTCAATTTCTCTTGTGATATTTTGTGCTAATTTGTACGCAGGTTGAAGTATTATTGAAACAATAGGCTTTAACACTTAGCAATAACACGTTATAACATTTTGAAACACAATAACAATTAAACAATAACCACGTATACGTAGAAAACAATAACCACTAACACGTATGGACTACACACGTTATACATTTATAACACTTATAACCAAAATAGGTTATAAACGAAAATTATAACAAAGTCAACTCGTCAACTTTACTCGGCAAATACTGCGTTGCAACTGTCTCAGCATCGCGAAGTCCCGCGCAGCATTAATTTAATCAATCCTACAATAGTAGGCCATGATAAGACCTAGATTGTGATGTGGTGCCACATTTGTTTCTTATAGTGGTAATTATGCTGTTTTATAGGGATCATCAAATTATTTCAATGATTATTAATGATTTTACAGTGCGAGTGCATATTGTCTTCTGGATTGGTGCTTTTTGTTGCAATGGTTTATTCGATTTGTGGAATGTGTTTCGATGTCATGGATAGCTGCCATGTTGTTTACATAGCTTTGATTGGATATTTTTGTAGTTCCTTGCTTCAACGGGGGCACGCCTTTGAAATCCCAAAGCCACCTATATAGCGTCTGAGACTAATAACGGAATATACACGTACGCTTTCATATGGTGCAAGATCTTACCAGAAGTCAATCAACGTATGGCTATATATAAGGTTATGTACACATAAACACACAAATCCAGTAGTTCCAGCTATAAAATGTTACATTACCTTAAGATTTTCCCAAAGGATTCAACGCACGCATATTAAATGCACCTATGTAGTAGTAGATGATCCCTACATTTTATATTCTGCCAATTTTTGTATATATTTTTGATAGTTATTTTTACTGCATATAGGAAATTCCTGATATTCACCTCCCCGCGGTAGAGAGGGAGCAACGTTTGAATATACATTTGTCATATTCAAGCGGCTGACGAATACAGGGACCGAGTGTCTCCCGGGATAAGGAGATAACCATTACTAAGTGCCAACGGCCTCCTGGGAGGGCGGATGAGCGAGTAATGAAACAGGGCACTCTCTTGCCCTAGAGGTAGGAAACTACCTCTGAAGGCGGATGAACCACTAAAGTGCTGGTCAACGGCATAGAATGGAGAAAGCAACGGGAAACTACTCCATTAATGATCTATTATGATTTCCCAAGAATCGGCAGTATGATGGAAGGCTCTTTAGTAAATTATTCCGGAATAGTCCTCCATAGTGGAAGAGAGAAAAGAATAGCAACATGGAATGCGCAATCGATGATGAAATGTGGAAAATTGGAAGATTTGAAACAAGAGATGAAAAGAATGTAGATTGACATTTTAGGAGTATCAGAGGTGAGGTGGCCAGACGCAGGAGACTTTTGGAGTGGCGATATCAGAATAAATCATTCAGGAACATCATCTGATAAACCAGGTCAAGCAGGAGTAGGAATAGTCCTAAATAAAGAAATGGGCATAAGAGTGAAAGGATATGTCAAATTAAGTTAAAGATTAATAATGGTTAGACTAGAAACAGAACCGAGGGACACAATAATAGTACACGTTTACATGCCAACAACTGGTCATGACGACCAGGATATAGATCACATGTATGAAGAAATAGAAAAAGCTATTAGTAGAGTAAAGGGTGAGGAAAACCTTATCATACTAGGTGGCGTGAATGCTGTAGTCGGAGAAGGAGCGGAAGATAACATAGTAGGAACATATGGATTGGGGACGAGGAATGGAAGAGGCAAAAGACTATTAACATTTTGTGCTAAATATGAACTTGTAATCACCAATACATGGTTTAATCATCATAAAGAAGAAGGTACACTTGGAAAGCACCAGGTGATATCAATAGATATCAAATTGATTATATAATAGTTAAGAAGAGATTTATGAATCAAGTCAAAGATAGCAGAAGCTATCCGGGTGCTGAAGTGGAAACAGATCATAATCTCGTTATGATGAAGAGCAGGCTGAAATTTAAAAGAATACAGAAAAGAAATAACAAATCTTGGCTAATAAGTAAATTGAAAGATGAGAATATTGCTGAGGCATACCAGCAGAAAACTGATGAGTTAACTAACACAGAAATAGGGAATACTATAGAAGATTCATGGACTCAAATTAAAAAAGATCTGACAGTGGCAGCTGATGAAATTTTGGGGAGAACAGAAATACCTCCTAGAAAGGAATGGATCACTAAATAAATTCTAGATATGATAGATACAAGACGGTTACTCAAGAGCTCAACAAGATTGGAAGACAAAGAAGAATATAGAAAATTGCGAAATGCTATAAACAGAAAAGCAAGAATAGCAAGAGAAAATTATTACGAGGGTATATGCACAATGATAGAAGAAAAAACCACTAAAGGACATGTAGATTCTGCATATCAGATGGTAAAGATTTTCTTTGGTAAGAGATGTAACAAGAGTAATGCCATAAGTAATGCAGAGGGAGTAATTCTCGATGATCATAGCGATATTGCAAAAAGGTGGAAAAATTACATTGAAACCCTATACGAAGGTGTACATTTACAGGAAAATGAAGTTCTTGAGGAAGAAGATGAAGTAACAGAAGATAATTTAGGCTTCCAAGTACTGAGAGAGGAATTTGAATTAGCTCTACGAAGACTGAAGGATAATAAGGTGCCAGGCATTGATAATCTCAAAGCTGAACTCCTCAAGAAAAATGGACCTCGTATGAAGGAGAGATTGCTCCAACTTGTACAAAACATCTACATGGACAGAAAAATACCGGCTGATTTTGAAAAAAATATAATGATCCCTATATCAAAGGAAATGGCAGCAAAACATTGTGAACAATATCGCACTATTAGTTTAGTCGTACATGCATCAAAAATTATCACCAACATAATATTAAGACGAATTGAAAAGCAAATTGAAGAATTTTTGACTGAAGACCAATTTGGGTTTGAGAAGCTATATTGGCATTGAGACTTTTACTTGAAAAAAGATTGGAAAAAGACCGAAGAACTTATTTATGCTTTGTGGATATTGAAAAGGCTTTTGATAATGTACATTGGATAAAAATGTTTGAAATTCTTAAAAACAAGGAGTCCGATATAGAGATAGAAGAATAATCTGGAATTTGTACAAAAATGAAATTTCAGTAATTAAAATTGGAAATGAACAAGAGGAAGCAAAAATAGGGAAAGGAGTTAGACAAGGCTGTGCTTTGTCTCCCATGCTTTTTAATGCCTATATCCAGGATGCATTGAATAAGGTTCGAGAGGGTTTGAATTTAGGAATAAGGATACAAGGTGAACAAATAAATATGATTAGATTTGCAGATGACATTGCCATAGTTGCAGATAGTGAACAACATCTCAAATAAATAATAGTAAAATGGAGGACTTCATGGGTAATGAATACAAGATGAAAATAGTCAAAAACGAAAGTTATGGTCTGTGATAAAAAGGCAGACTCAAGTATGAAATTAGTGATGGGCAACAAAACACTAGAAAATGTTCAAGAATTTAAATATCTCGGAAGCAAAATTACCAAAGATGGAAGAAGCAAGAAAGAAATCAAATGTAGAATTTTACAAGCCAAATTAGCATTTCACAAAAAGAAACGTTTATTCACTACAAATTCCATTAATCTTAAAACCAGACAACGGTTATTAAAAGCGTATGTTTGGAGTATTGCCCTTTATGGTTGCGAAACGTGGACAATTGGAAAAGAAGAAAAAAGGAGGATAAATTCTTTTGAACAATGGTGTTATAGAAGAATGCTAAAAATTAGCTGGACAGAAAAAATAACGAATGCTGAAGTATTTAAAAAGGTGGAGGAAAATTATACCTTATGGAAAAGCATAAAGAGGAGGAGGACTAGACTGAAGGACATATTTTGAGACACGATAGCCTGCTGAAAACGGTATTGGAGGGAATGGTTGAAGGCAAAAGATGTCGAGGTAGACCACGCCTACAATATGTACAGCAAATCATGTCTGATGTAGGATGCAGAAACTATGAAGAGGAAAGCTATAAATAGAGCCTACTGGAGAACTGCCGCAGCCCAATCCATGGATTGAATACTTAAGAAGAAGACAACACTTCCTTTCTCAAGACATTTGTTGCCTCAGCTCCGCGTTGCTATCTGCTCGTCTGACCTTTAGCTTGACGTTGTACCTGCAGTGGTGCGCCGGCCCAGACCCTGTACAATAAGCTGGTAATACTGTAGATATTTCATTACATTATCTCATACGACTAAGAAGGGCAACTTGAAACCACAATGGATGTCCTCAAAATGTGGGAGCGTTTCTTGTATTTCTGTCTTTCTTACCATCCAGTTGTTGTATGTTATTGAAAATTGAGGATGCAATGCCAAAACAATAGTGTTAAAATAGTTTTTTCAAAAGATCATAAGATATTACAATAACGCTAATAAATGGGACTAAAATGAATTCGTATTATAAATACATGTTTCCATCGTGGATTAGCGATAGTCAACCTCACGATACCAAGATCTTCATGTTATGAAGGGATTTAACCTACGAGCACTGGTGCATGGCTATTTTGGACCCGAGACTTAAATACTGCCCTTTATTTTCGTTTTGGTCAGCCCTCATTTCCGGTCAATTTCAGTACCTTCCTTCCTAGCCTTGAAATTCACCATGGAAAAGAAATATGTCCATAGCTTTTTGAACACTCAAGATATTTCTATATTATTTACGGTCGGGTAAGATTTACCCATGGCGCCAGTCCTCGCGTATAATTATCCGCTTACGTTAGTAGGGACAATCTGTAAACAGTAAGAGGGAAGATTCACCTATTTTGGTACAGCACAATCACATAGCTCACGTTCTTGTTGATCCATGATTAGGGACACCTTGGTCATCAGCTCCTTTGTTCAAAAATTGAGATGACTGTTTTTCACCACTATCAAGGCCAATTATACTCTTACGTAAATTATTGGCATGTTCTGCATGTTAAATCTGAAAAATATAAATAAACCTCATTCTACATTGGGAATAAATAGTTCATAGGAAGACACCAGGTGTAAAATTACTCCATTAAAATCCGTACGACTACGAGAAAAAAGGGAGCGACACACTATGAGCCGGCACCAGTCATCGTGTTATATTTGTTCACGTCAGTTCTCAAGGGTTCTTTTGTTCTTCAACTAGGGACCCCTTGGTCATCAAACCCGTGAACTTTGTGACATGTCATACATCAGAAATGTGCACAATATTGTGATAGGTTCCAGGATACAGCGCAGTTGGGTTCCTCATGTGCGATGAATCAACGAATTAATCGAAGTGTTCCTAAAACATCCCGTAGTTCTAGTTCCTCAAAGACCATTACCTCTCCCCATCGTTGTATTCTGAGAGCTTCAGTAAGTTGATATCACAAGCTAAAGAAATTGACTTTAAAAATATATTGCTTTTAATTAAATGAAGGTGCGATTCATACTTCAACTTTAAGGATCGAGTTTCTAATTACTGTGCACTTGCAAGCAATAAATACGTGATCATAGTCCACTAGCTCAATAGGTCATTCGGGGCATGGTAGATTCTCCCACTCTATGATTCACGTATCTTGGATCAAAGCATAAGGATAACACTCAAATAAACATCAAAATCAAAATATAAAAACTATTTAATATAACTCAAAATTAGGCGCTACAAAAACAAAACTTTACAATGATAAATTTCACACTTGTCCTAAAATGAATAAGGAATCATAGGAACTTATTCTTAAAATATCAATGGTTAAGGTTCCACTGAACCTGACAAAAATATCAACTAACAGTCACTTCCATAAAGCACATCCCTTAAACTGCACATACGAGCTGCATATGGCTCTGTATTAACATTTTCAAGATTATACATGGTCAAAACACATTCTTTACTCTCTGTTTGGAATATTACTTTACTGGGCTAATTGTTTATAATTATAATGACAATTACCATTTCTTTGGGTCCACATAAGCTTTAAATTATCATCTCACCTCATACAACTCTACTACTTTGCATTGTCTGGGAAGAATTCGTGCACCCCTGGAGTTTTGAAACCTACTGAATAAATCAAATTAGGACAAACTCCCCAGGTTGTCTTAAGATTTCCACATACTCGGGAACAATATTTATGTTGTTTATCAAACAAGGGGATTTTTACTATAATCTCCATAACAATTATATCATTATTAATACGGTTCTGAACGATACTTGGCAAGAATAGTTAATATCAATGGATCTCGGCGCTAAATACCGGATCATCTCAAATGTTTATCATTTCTGTAGACCGCATGAACACATGGGGCTATTCTTGACCAACCACAATCACTTGAAAGCGACCCTTCTCGCTTGTCAAGATACTTAGGCTGATTTATGAGTGGAGTCGTGCGGTCTCACCACTCTGACGGGATTCTTACAAGGCCGGCAGGCTACAAGTATATTTCTTTCTTAAACTGGAAAAGCAAACCGATTATTTCCTTCAACTTAAATTATGCGGCTATAACATTCGCTCATTTGGCTCAGGTGAGAACAATAATTGTGGAGTATCCACGTTGGCGGGTATGAGATTAATACAACCAATAATAAAGGGGCTATCGAAGTAACTGAACATGAGTTCATATCTGGCCGGCCCCCTAGGCAAATTCCATTTTGGGAGGACTTAGGACCTTTATGACGGAGCGAGGGCATTTAATACCAATCCTCCTTAATTAGCGAATTCCGGGCGGCATAGCACGGTCCCCTGGGCGTAACAGAATATATTAATTTCAGCACCCTTTCAAATTTGCATTTAATAAATACACACAATTCTTCAGTACCGCACGCAACTACACCCCGCAATTAATTACTCCCTGGCATAAGATCACAGCATTCCTAGCGTGAAAAATTAAATATATACATTATACTAGTATTAATTACAATAGTATTTACGTGATGCCTTTCAAGTAAGATTATTTACTTCTTAACAATTATTTAATCTCCGTCTATTTAACATTATTTGCCTTTTGTAATTTAATTCTTGACTTTTCTTTAACTGGAACATAGCTCAACACTCTTTTATTATTATTTCAAGGAACCTAACGGTTTCCATAATTCATTATTACTGAAAATCAATTTAACAATTAATTCATTCATGAAGGTTTTATCTTCTGTTCCTGCTTTTACAAACTTTTACATTAACATTTATTTAATGGTATTCCAAACGAATGCAACTCCACTGAGTAATTATTTAACACAATTACCTGGTTAATTTCACAATTAAGTTATCGTTCAGAAACCCGTATATTTCATCATACACACTGTTTTCACATATCCCTGTTTTTATATGAGAATACTTTCTCCATATTCTTTGTTACACGAATTCTCCCAAGAAACAACACATAATCAAAATATGTTACTTACATGACTTCCAGAGCTGCTCGCCCCGGATCCCAATGAATCGACTTTTCCACCCACATATTTGGGCTTAAGCCGTCATCCCGCTCATTATGACACACGTTATACACACTGGTTCTTCCTTAAACTTATACATTTTACATACACTGATAACCTCTGCACTTAAAAACACTATAATATTTATAAAAACACTTGAAAATATTAGTTATACTTGAAAAATATTTACATGTACAAATTTTCACTTCTGGCATGAAATAATGGCTTTCACACACTCGTGTTACACGTTTTCCTTCTTTCCTCCTCCGAGGGTGTAAATACTAGCATGGCCTCCCTAAATCTAACTCCTAGCTGGGTTGATTGAAAGTCTCGTTCGCAGCTTCCCTCAACTTGTAACGGATAATTATATTCTAATCTGGCTTATTTTAGTTATTGGCACTCCGTGAGCAATTGCACGATACTATTCTCGTTCGATTGACAAGATCCTGTCTTGCAGAATGTCTATGCTTGACATTAGTCCTAGAGTCGCTGTTTATGGTTACTAACGCGCTCTAATAATGTTTGTGCTTTCGTTCATGTTTGGACTTTGTCCCTGAATACTATCGTATTCTACTCGTGGAGCGATTTCCTAAGTCTTTCCTTACTTGACTTGCTTCAGATTTCTCTGATCTATCGTCACTTGGGCACCAATCTCATAAGCACAGGAAGATTAGGCTGTTATCCTACATTTCGAACCTTACACGGTTCTTTAACGCACTTGGATAAATTAGAGTTTCAATGCTCTTTTAAAGTCTCGTTCACTGTTGAGGTGTTTCGGTACTGTCTTCGTTAACTGATTCTATTACTGTTCGTTTTCTAAGGCTTTACAACGCCTTCGTCGGCTAAATATACTTCTTGGTCAAAGTACAATACTCTGCCAATGTCCCAAGGACTGGTTGTAAATGTTCGTAGCACGACGATACGTTCCTCCTACCGAGGATCACGTAGACTGAATGTACGGTGACGCAGCACGACCCTTCACGGTCTGATGAAGACTGCATGATTACCCTTAGTCGGGATGCCTATTTATTCAAATCCTCTAAAAATAGGCTAGTTTCGCTCCTTCTCAAAACTAATTTCTAAACTAAACGTTGACAGGGGCAGATGACCTCGTAGTTCCGCCCCTTAAAACAATAACTAAACGTCGTACGTTTGTGAAAAATTATCTACTTGTTGCTCACGATCTAAACGTTTCAATGCTACTAAAATGTTTAAAAATCGATCGTGACAAAGTACTTATAAAAATTAAAAGGTGCTCCTGTAGTGTGTAGGTGTAAGGTCTTTTTGTCCCTCTCTCTGAGCCGTTCGCTAACTCAACCCACCATTACGTAGTGCCTACTCAGCGTTTCTATTCTGTTCACTTATTACAAATTTTTATACCTCTTAAAATTCTGAATTCCAGGATAATTAACATTTCCGATGAGATCTTTCACGATTTTTGCGTGTTTCTTGCCAATTCTGGTATTACACCACAATTTCTGGTCCCGCCTCTCAAACAGTGTTGCCGTTTTATCGCTGAGTCAGGACTTCCAAGTGATTCCCCTGTCTCTGTGTAGCGATGGAAATTTCCTCTTTAACATTGCATCTTCAAACGTCTGCAGCTTTGATCACGTAGGCTGGGTGATCTCATACACGGGTTGCGAGTAATAACTCAGATAGCGCCTTATCGTCCCTGAGTCACGCATAGATGACCTCAACTCACCATCCAGCTGGCTTGAAACTGTACTGAAATCCTTTAGATTCTCTCCCTTTCTTTTCTTAAAAGACCATGGTTTCGATCCTTGTGCCACCAAAATGGGCACATTACATAGGGCAAAAGTACAATCGGTTGACATTCTTACCATTCTATGTGGGACTACTGAACGAAAGGTAAACACTAATAAAACAAATTATTCAATACAAGGAATACATAATATGTATTACTAACAGAAAAGCGCAAGAATGTGCACAACATAGATTTACACTAGTTTAGTCCTTGCTTTAATCGCACAGTGATTTCTGGTTTCATCGTGTGATATGATATATGTCACAGAACTGTTCACATAACGAGCACACGCAGAGTTCATTTGGGTCTTGGTGGGACTTGTTCGTACATATTTTATGGTAGTACCCATGCACTGCTAACTTTATCACCACTTGTCTTCTGATTGGCGTTGGTCCAGCTCCGGTCGATAATGGAATCCATGCTGTCAAATTCTAGCGGGATGTCTTCTCCCTTCTCTCTGTTAGATGCGCTTCAGCATTTTTTGAAGATGGAAGCCGTAATGTTGTCCTTATTTCTTCGACGAGGAAGGGTTCCCGTGCTAATTCATATTTTGAGATGCATATTAAGGTTTTCAGCAATTTGGGCTTTAACTCTTTCGATGGAGGCCAGATCTCTCTTCGTTAGTCGGTCCCATATCAAGTGGATCCCTTAAGTGAGAATTGGTAGGATCTTTGCGTCGAATAGATGCATAGCTGTTTTTAAAGATAGTTGCTGTAGATTAATAATGTCGTTCATGACTCTGTCTTGGATGTGTAATCTGAATGTCCCGGTAGTCTGAAAAGTGATCCCAAGGTATTTAACTGCATTTATTATTTCCGCTTTGTCCTCTTCTGCTGCTGCACGCCCACCTTTCCGAAAGACCATCTATTGAGCTTTTGTCCAGTTTATTTTCAGACTGCTATTTCCTGCCCATTGTATCAGCACTGAGAAGGCGTGTTACAGTTGTTCCTTATTTGGTGATCCTAGGACCATGTCGTCCGCATATTATGTAGATCACTGCGTCCTTCGATTATTCTGGGATTGCTGTTGTTACATCGGCTGTGGCAATGTTGAACAGCATGGGGCAGACGGGGTCACCTTGCAACACTCCATTTCCTTTGTTTTGCAGACTGCGTTATCTATGGTTGTTGTAAGAGGGTTGTGATTGCCGATGATATTTTGAAGTTTCGATATAAGCTTTCTTCTGTCTATTAGGTCGAAAGCCTTTGTATAGTCTATAAAGGCTGCATAAAACTTTCCATTTTGGAGTCGCTTTGCTTCCTCTATGTCTTTTAATAGATTCTGAATTCCGTGCAAGGATCCTCTTCCTCGTCTAAAGCTGAATTGTTCCTGTGGTATCTTGGAGTCGACTTCGTAACTATCCTGTTGATTAGAAATCTAATTAGTAACTTCAAAGTGTTGCTTTCCAGTGCAATTCCTCTGTACGACTTGGGGTCATTGGTTTCACCTTTCCCTTTATAGAGAGTTTTAATGGTTGATTTTCTCCATTCTTCGGGGATATTTCCTGATTCTAGGCATTTGGTAAACAGCTTGGACCATAGTTCTGCTAGGTATTGTGCCGATTCCTTCACGTTGTAAAACCTGTCTGGCCCTGCGGCGTCTTTACATTTCGTCGCATTGATCGTGTCCAATAGCTCTGTTTTATTGATAGGGAGTATTTCTTCGTGTTGATCTCTACATTCAATTTCATATGCCGCTTGTTGACCTGTACCGTTAAGGGTGATAGTGAAGTGCGATTCCCATATTCCTATTTCTACGTTGCTAGATCTTGATGATCTTCTAGGTCTGATGGCTATGTATGGATCATTCATTGCTTCTTCGGCGATTCTCTCACCTTCATTCTCTATATATTGAAAGTGTTTACGTTTTAGGAGATTCTTGTAATATCTCCGTTTGCCCTAATGTACTCTTAGGTCTCCTGGTGTTGACGTGACCCTAACTATATGTAGCGCCTTTAGTGTAGTTCGCCTTTCTGCACAACATTCCTTATCAAACTACGGTTGAGCTTTCCTTGTAATCTGTTTGTGGGTAATAATTACTCCCAGTATCTTGTTAATTGTTGTTAGGATTGTATTTAGGTCGTTCTCCTTGATTGTCTCTTCTGCTTCAGGTGCTTTTGCTAATTGTCGCTATAGTGCTGCCATGTTAAGGTGTCTGGAAATATGGTCTTGACGCAATTAGAAACAAACAGCTTTCTTTGGAGTTTTCAGTAATAATTTGGTCTGTATTGGAATGTATTTTCTCAATGGTGTTACTGGCGAAGTCCATAAACTCTTTTGTTCTAGAATTTCAATATCGTTTCCATTGTGAAAGACGAGGTCAGTGGTACCACTGCCGCTTTGCGTTTTGGATCATTTACTATTTTGAAGTTTTCGTCTTTAAGTAATGTAAGGACAGTTTTACATTTCGTATCGGGTTCATATCTCCTGCTAGTATTATTGTTCGCAACTTTCCGTGTGGAGCGCGTATTATCGTGAAGTTCGTTGCTTGAGGTTTTCTTCGATATTATGGTGTTTGTAGCCATTTTCAGTGTTGCCTCAGTAAACGAAAGTTTGATGCTTTTCGATCGGTCAACACTATTGTACCTAAATAAGATGGGTAATTCCTTAATTCTGAAAAAAAAACATGAGATTAATAAATGCACTTGGATGGCCAGTTGCGATCATCATGGATAGAGAGACCCCTCCTGATGGCCTTCTAGAGAGCGGATGAAGTAGAAACCTTCAATGTCCATAGGTGTCGTTAGGAATGTTTCTGTGGAGATGAGTATGTCAGATGATTCAAATGTGTTTCCTGGGAATAGTTTTAGGAGTCCTTTTAACCCTTCCAAATTCCACAGGAGCACGTTAATGCAGTTATTTTAGAGATGCACCTTCGCTTCTTCTGCGGAAGCGAAATCGAATTCGACGCACAATTACTCCACTTGGAGAAAATTCGGGGTTGGATGTCATTTATAGGCAGTCAAATGGGATGACAACTTTGTACGCTTTGGTTTCTCCTCTTGTGGCGGCCTCTTCACAGCTGACGTCCCCTTGGATTCCTTTCTTAGGTAGTTTATCACCGTCTCCGAGGTCGTTCCTTCCTTCAGCTTCCCAATACATAGCCAGGCTGATTTTCCTTCTGCTTGTAGAGCGTCCTCCTCTGATCCGGTGCCGATTACTGTTTTAGATGGCGATCGGTGTAGTTGAGTGTTTCGTGATTGATTCTGTTGCTAATATTTCCTTTCTTCTGTTATGCTGGATTTTTTTCTACGCTGGTTTTATTGTTTGTTGGCTGTTGCTCATTGCTTCCTGTTCGGTCAAACGGTTAAATTTCTTCCATATTCGTGGCGTCTTCATTTCTATTGTATGTTTAATTGGTTGTCACATATTTTTGTGTCAGCATAGATTGTCTTGGTTCTGTTTTCATATATTGATTGATTCCTTTTGTATTTTCTCATCTATCACTGCCTCCAGCGTGTGTTACATATATTCCGTTATTGACTCCATCTTATGATTCAGTTCTCCTATTTTTGGATTATTTAACAGGATATTCTGCAGTTAGGTGACAATTTTCTTGAGTACGTCTTCTTGCTGTTTAATTGTTTGCCTATACAGTTTACAGGTTTTACATATCCAAGTTAGGTTGCAGTGACTTTTGCACATGATGTCAAATTCTCCCCGCTTGATTCCAGCGCAGTCCTTGTGCTGTTTTAATTCGCAGGCTCCTTTCCAATGTATTGCTTGTTCGTCCTTTTTAAACTCTTTTTTACACGTGCCACACCTCTCTTCTATTTGGTTTCCTGTACCTTTTTGTGGTAACATCTTTGGTTAACTTCGTCACTTCCGTTCATTCTTCAAACGGTGTTGGATTGTTGGTCGCCCCTAACCTCTGTGTCTTTCCACTTGTGTAATTACTTGTCCACTATTACTTTTCTACACCTCTGATTGATTTACTAACAGTTGTACTTAAGTATTTATGTTATAAGAGCACATAACTGTATATAGAAAGATTCCATAGTGCTAAACTGTAATAATAAACTGATTAAACAGGGTTAGAAAAAATGCAAGCCGTAGGCGAGACGAATGAACAAAGAACATTTTACTCTTCAAAAAGTATTGAGGCTTGTTACATACGAATGACAGGAGCCAGTGTGGGTTATAAACAGTGTGATAACACTTGCTAATAAATCCTGCTTCACGAGTGTTACAAAACTGTGAATTCTGGCTTCTTTCCATAAATCGCATGGACTAACATATGCCTCATGAAATAGTTTTCAGTACGTTAGACATGGATGTGGCTTCTGACCTATAATGGATCAACATGTGCCTCTTCACACTTCTCTTGAGACTAAATTTGGCTCCACATATTGTACATACATGAGGCTTTCGGGTATTATGGGTTAATGAATGTGCCCTCAAACCATTCTTGTCTTTAAACGATGCTGCACACGTATTACATGTATACGGCTTCAAGGCACTGTGAACCAACATATGTACTTTCAAACAACTCCTATACTTAAACGAAGCCCCACACGTATCACATGAAAGAGGCTTCACAGAACTATGAACTAACATGTGTTTTTTCAAACGGCCTGTATCGGTAAATCCTATTCCACATAATTCACAAACATGAGGTTTCTTGCCGGTATGAATTAATAAATGTTCCCTCAGATGAGGATGAACTTTAAATGACGCGCCACAAATATCACACGTAAAAGGTTTTATATTAGTATGAGTGACCATGTGCCTTTTCAAATTACTATTGTCCCTAAATGCCCTCTTACATATGGTACATGTGTATGGTTTTTCACCTGTGTGAATTCTCAAATGGCAATTTAAATGAGACTTGTACGAGAAGCGTGCTCCGCACGTATTGCATACATGTGTCCTATAACCCGTATATGGCTTCTGACCAAGATTCTTTCCACAATCAGTGCTGGTATATTGTTTCTCCGGGTCACCTAGTGTGTGCTCCTGAAGAGTTCGTTCCGATGCCGCTGAGGATATAAACCTACAAAAATTGAATCACATTACAGCACATCCAGTATTGATTACAATGACAGAACTTAATGATCAATGGTAACGAAATAATTATTTATTAAAGCAATTCAAATGTAACTTTGGAACGTCGAACAAGGCAAATATCAGGACACAACGTTTCACTGTGATCAGAGCAGTTCAGAATTTAATGACATACACCGACAGACACATGCACTGATCCCCCAATACTACTTGATACTAATTTTATGAGGAATGTTACACTGGAAATATCAAGTAGTTATAACTCAGCAGACTGTTGTGATAAACCTTCTACCTCGCATGACAGGTAGATCAAATTTCGAGGCGATGGCCTATAACCCGCAATTTAATGAAACTTATAACTATTGTACACTCACAGTAAATTCCCACAAAGGTTTAAGACACTGCATATTTTACCAGACATACAGTAGCAATTCCCCTCTTAGGTTATCAGTCATATTCCATACACACATGAGTGCATGCGTGCGATACCCTAACCCAGAACAAGAATCCTAAATTATGTTAATCCACATATAAGTTCGTCACATAAAAACGCGATCAGTACTGTAGAACATGCGATATGACTATTAAGCTGCAGTCGGTTTAACAGATAATCAACAATACATGTCACATACTTACAGTTATGCATTAAATACAGGAATATTTGATTCTCAAGTATCACTCCATTATACCTAGTTTCGAAAACCACGGATCATTTGATGAGGAATACGAGTCACTTAATGATTGCAAATGACATGCACTAATTAAAACTAAGCGAGAGAATAGAGCCCCAGTGGACTGAGGTAGTAATATTGGTTCATTATGCATATCATCAATGGAATTATTTCCGCTGGACACAGGGAGTAAACCCGTATATATTTTAAAACGACCACTGTCATCTTCGTTAATTTATGAATGCTGTTATCTTAAAAATGATATAGCAGAGCATATGGTAAGTTGTAGTAGATTATTTGGTCAATTTTCTTCATCATAGTATATCACAGGAGCTACTAACATGCAGACAATGGGGACAGTCTCCCTTGAGAAAATGCATGTGTGACGAATGTCACATAATTATGATACTGGTAAGATTGTACAGTAAGGTATTTGAAACTCTCATGCCATATAGTTATTGAGTGCGAGAGTCGATGAAGCAAGACACTGAAACGAAGTGGTCAGGATATAGGGACGCATTACTAGAAGTAGCAAAGGCATATCTTGGGACAACAATGTGTAAAGCGCACATCGTGGTGGAACGGCATAGTGAAGTATGATTGTAAAATGTAAAAAGAAGGCTTACAAAAGCTGGCTCCAAACAAGGAATCCGACAGACAGAGAGAGAGCTATGAGAGAAAAGGAATAGACCCAAACAAATAATAGTAGAGTCCAGAAGGAAATCGTGGGAGGAGTTTGGAGATAAATTAGAACGTTAGGTCAAGCGGGAGGGAAGTCTTTCTGGAATCTATTTACAAAGACAGTCATTTGGACATCAGAGATTGGAACTGACGGGGTGGGTCCAAGCTAGTGGATATTCACTGCAAAACCCAGAAACCTATCTTGTACTGCAACAAGTGTACTTCCTGAAGGCAAATGGAGGGTTCTCGACAAGTCAGCAATAGCAACCAACACAAAGATTGGGGCAACTTGGACATCAGCCCACAGATGTTAGAGGTACACAGGGCATTAGCAGACTCCCCAGTCTGAATCAGCTGCTAAATAAAAAGTAAATATCACTGCCTACTTCAATGACAGAATCCATCCCTCCCCACATAGTCCATCTCCCTTGGTCAACTCTTGTTTTCTTTTAACATCGATGCTACTAGGGTATCTGAGGCTTGGGTTGCCTTTCATTTTCCAGCCATAAATGAACCTTATTTCATCTTTCCTGATGCCCTCATTCTTACAGGAGTTAGACCTCTTTTCTTTTCTTGTTATCACCTGCCTTCTGGACAAGGCTCTAAGGGAGGTAGGGTGTGTGTAGTGCTACAACCTCAAGGGCGGGTGATGGTGACCCCAATGAGTTTCTAAGCTGGGTCTGATTTTCCCTCCTTCCAAATAACTTTAGGGCAGACCCTATCCTCTATCCCCTTTGTATCTGCCTTTAATGGCTTTCCACCCTCACAAGTCCCTCAATCCTCATTTTTCAAGGGCTGAGGGCATTTCGTTTCCCTGTCTTTTATTTCCCATATTACTTTCTTTTGTCACTTTCTTCCTCTAGTTTGAGAGTCAGTGGCTAGTCTCTCTAACACTCAAACCCGAAGCACCAGCATTACTTATAACATTTTCCGTATCCCACACGAAAGAGAAAGCACACTTACTCATTTGAAGGACTTCCACTAGCGGCACTGTCTTCATCCTGGGCTCCTACTTTCATGTCCTGCAGATAAGGAGAAATATTTTATTTCTTTGCAATCATTCTACACTTCACAACAATCAATAATAAAGCATAGAACAACTGAAGTCAAGATATGCCATAATCTGATATTTTTCTCAAATTGTTCATCGTATCTGACGGCTAGAAGTGAACATTATACAGATGACTAGTTCCAGGAACTCACAAGTCTTTCGTGGAGCTCAAGCTTAAAGCCATCACTAATTTAATAATACAGTTATTGGTTTTACATCGGTTCTACATCCAGCCTTCAGAGACACAGGTTTGCCAGAAATTTTGCCCCGAATGGGATCTTTATTCTGGCAGTGAATCTATTGGCACGGTTTCGTCGGATTTGCACACCGTCAAATACCAACTGACTGCACCAAGGATTGATCCCGCAACCTTGCACCACGCAACCCCTCCTTCAGAGGTCAAGTGATAAAACACACGTAGTTGAGTGATTTCAGGGAAGTAACTGCATTGATTGATTGAAGAATATTTCTGAATGTCAAACTAGGAGAGGATTCTACCTTACCAGTGCAAACTGCTGTTGCACATCAGTTATATGATTCAAAGCCCCATCATATTGGTGAGCAAACATTACTTGGCCCCCAATACTTATTTGTGAATGAAGAAGTAAATCATTCAGATATGCCATCAACACAAGAATTTCACCGTTATAAGGGATTGCACAATTTTCGATGAAGGCTAATTTTACTGGTGAGAGTCTCATGTCTAGTGGTGTAGGGGATAATGTGTGCTCAGCTCTGTGATTCATGGTAATAATGCAATAGCTCTTAAATGCCAATGCTTGACCAGTTTCGTTCATCTTCATTACCTCCGCTGCGCGATGGCCAATCCGTTGACACATGGAGCCGTGGAGAAACGGGAATGGTACGAGGTCGAACTAAATGACTGGCTGTATAACTGAGCCTGCTGTTCCCAAGTTAACAGGATCGAATCCTGGCGCATCCAGTTGGCATTTGCGGTGCACAAATACGAGGAAGCCATGTCAGTAGATTTACTGGCACGTTAAAGATCCCCTTCGGGGGCAAAATTCCGGCACCCCGGCGTCTCTAAAAGCCGCAGTAGTTAAAAGGGACGTAAAACCAATATCATTATTATTATGAAAATGATAGCAAATATGAAATACAAAGAAGCTACTCCTAGTAGTTGTGGTGTTGAATGCAGGTCCCCGTACCCCTAGTTTCATATTATTACTTTGTTATATTATGGCATGGGCAATTGAGTTCGTATAATTGGGGAATTAAATAGTTGCTTTATTGGTATCCCTGCTTTGATGCTCTCAAATGTGTTGTTGTCTGTCTCATTTCAGTTGTGAAGCCACAGCTACACTGTTGAGGACGGTCTTACTTGTAATTACTACCCGCAATTAGTTTGTTGTACTTGCAATGCTACGAGGTTCAAGTAACAAACCATTGAGGAACACTTCGAGGATTGCTGGTGCCATCGTTCCTGTCCTCTGACCAGCATTCTCTAATGTCCCTATATATCCTTCAGGTTTTCTTGTATCAAAGGAGCTAAATTACAAGTTTACAAAAATGGTAGCTTGTTGAGATACTTACGGCACTCGCATCTTCACAGTTTTCCAGTTTGGGGAATGGAACGTTGTCTGTTCCGGTACATTCCATAGTAGGAAGAGGATCATCCTGCAGACAAATGACTAGTTTCACAAACATATTCTCCATTGATGGAATTATATCATCCACGTAGCTCGAGAACAAACATTTATCATACTCTCAATTGCAAAAACTGTTGAACCCTTCCTAAGCGACTGTCACTTGTCCAGCGACAATCCACCACAGGAGAATGCTTGAAATTCCATTCCACTATTTTGCATCCTTACGCCATAGCAATAACATCACCTGAAAGTAATTTGATTACTCACAGCTGAATACACTTGCTAAGTTTTCTGACAGTTTTCTTGTATTTTGTTTTCGGAGGACAGAGACTGCCTGTGGGTGTCACTGTAGGTTTGGTGGTGTTCAGTAGAGCTGTGACTTACATTTAGTTATTTATTTAGCGTATGGCTTTACAGAGACAATATGTAAACAGATGATAATACGTTTAGGAAAGGAAGACAAACTATATATTTATATCTAAATTGTTTATGTAAGTAACTGTCTCTGGTGATCCATGAGTGAAATCAGTGATGTTGCCACTGTACTTTCTTTTAGGACACTTGGTGATGGTCTGCTAGATGGTCTCCTTAGGGGCACCACAATCACAGTTAGGTGAAGAAATAATTTTCCATTTATAATGGAAGTTTGCACAGTTGCGTGGTCTTGCATATTTGAATCTGATGAAGCTTGCTTGACGAGCGTACGAACTTGAGTCAATCACAGCTTCACTTCCTTTTCGTCTTCGCTCCTCTTCATTAATTCACTGTCTTTTTTCATCCTTTCCTCTGTCCGTTTTTTTTCTATAGTTTCTTTTCTTGAGACTTGTTCAAATTCCTTGTTTCTGATTTTATTTGTGAATTGATTTCTGTCCTTATTATCGTCTTCAGAGATTTTCAATCGTTCCAGGTCCACCTGTGATTTTCTCATCCAACTGGTCTTTAATGTTCTTGTATTAATGATCAATGAGAAAAAGTCCCCTTTTCAATACAACAATATTCTTAGCCACTACCCTATTATATATAAAAGAACATTGTTGTATTGAAAAGTGGACTTTATCTGATAGATCTTGAACTCAATACGGATCCAAATGGTGATTATGACTAAACTCATAGATATACAAACGGAATCCTACGAGGAGATCCAATCAGCCCAATATTATTCAACATCATGACAGCAGACATCACAGAAATAATCATAGATACATCAGCATCACTTTTACTTTATGCGGATGACATGGCAATAGGTTCAGAAAACATAGAAGAGCTCCAAGAGGTCATCAACAGACTCACATCATGGACAGAAAGAAATGGCCTAAAAATTAACCACAGCAAAATCAAACAGATAACCTTCAGGAAAGGAGGAAGGCATGCACTTAAAAACACAATGACTCTGGACAACAAACCACTAGAAGTAGTGCCGAAATTCAAGTACCTCGGGGTCACCCTCCAAACTACTCTAACATCCTACAATATCCACGTTAAAGAAAGAGCGGCCGCAGCAATAAAAGCCATCTACCACATCGAACAACCTCAACAAATATCATTGGGTACAGCAATGCTACTGTTCAGAACAGCCATATCGCCAATAGCAACCTATGGGATTAGCATTATCTGTGAAAAACTCACACTCAGCGACCTGATGATAATAGAAAAAGTCAAGGCCCGATATCTTAAGAGGATTTTAGGCACAGGAAAGTCTGCCCCTTCAAGGTTGACATATGTATTAACTAAGGAGGACTACATCGACGACATGAAAATTCAGTTTTACCTACCAAACACCGAAGCCTATGAGAATGCACGCCGAACCTTAAATGAGAAACGAAATGCCATTTGGTCCGACTTTTACTCCACAGACGCCATAATGACGGAAGAGTGGAAACAAGCTAATTACGAACTACGACACGTAATAACACGTTACGCCACCCATGGGTTTCACTATAGATTCAGAAAAACCAAGAATTTACACCAACCGAATGAAGACTGTGTAAGTGACCTGTGCAGCGATCATTGTGAAAGGTACAGATAAATATCACCATTCAATAGAAGTCTATTGTCCGGGTTTTAGTGACCACCATCGACAAATACTGAGTTTTGAAGTACCGTACCCGAAACAATCAATAATAATGATAATGGAGTAAAATCAAAGTGCAGGTCATTCACTGAAACAAATGTTACATATTTCAATGACTTATTAAATAAGGGAACATGGTCAGAAATTTATAAACTAGAAAATGTAAATGATAAATTTAATGCATTTAACAGTACCCTAAAACACTATTTTGAAATAGCATTCCCCTTAAAAAAAAAGAACTGTTCAAAATAACAAAACTAGCAATTGGATAACAACAGGGATTATAAATTCATGTCAAAGAAAGAAATTTCTACACAAATTATATAAAAAATACCACACAACACCTGAATTCAATTTATACTACATAAATACACTAGCATATTAAGTAAGGTATTAAGACTAGCAAAGAAAATGCATAATGATAATTTTATTTCCCAATCATCTAATAAAAACAGGGCTATGTGGTCCGTGATAAAGAAAGAAACTGGAAAATCTGCTGAAATACAAAGGAACATTACACTGACCAAAAATAATAAAGTGATTAATAATCCAGAGGAAATAGCAAACACTTTTAATGACAATTTTCTGGAAATTCCACAAAAATTATTAAATAAATCACAGGTAAATACACTAAATTCTAATAATAAAATAAATATATGCAGTGATTCTTTATTTATAAACCATGTCACAAGTGAAGAGGTAAGAATAGTTATAAAAGAGCTAAAAAATAAATTCTGTGCTGGCATTTATGGTATCCCTGATGCAATTTTAAAGAAATGTGCAGAAAATATAATAAATCCACTTACGCACTTAATAAACAGTTCAATTCTCTCAGGAACTTACCCGGATATTTTGAAGTTATCAAAAGTAATTCCAGTGCACAACAACGGTTCAAAAGATGAATTAGATAACTATCGTCCTATTACCTTACCAACTGGTATTGCAAAAATTGTGGAAAAAATCAGGTATAAGAGATTGATAAGTTTTATAGAAAAAATTAAATATTATCAAACTCACAACATAGATTCAGAACGGAAAAATCTACACAGACAGCAATTTACGAATGTAGTAATAGTATACTGAAATTAATTGACAATAAGGAACATGTAACTGGCCTATTCTTGGATTTATTGAAAGCATTTGATGTTGTTGACCATAAAATCCTCCTTACAAAACTAAATCAATATGGTATTAGAGGTCTAGCTAATAAATGGATAGAGTCTTACTTAACATGGCGTAAACAAATAGTAAGCTTGAGACACAAGGATGATAGAACCAAATTACTTAATGAAACATTGTCCACAGGGGCATTTATTAAATTTGGAGTACCCCAGGGATCGGTTTTGGGCCCACTACTCTTTCTTCTATATATCAATGATATAACACAGAACGTTCATTCACATAAGGAAATTTTGTTTGAGGACGATACAACACTCGTAATAAAAGGTGAAACTTAACAGGTCATACAGCAGTCTGCTGACTCCATTACAGGAGAGTTAATCAAATGGTCACAAGATAATCGCCTCATAATAAACTATAAAAAAACAGTATGTCTAAATTTCCACACTATGCAGAATAGGAATCCTGCGAAGCCCAATATAACATTAAATGGTCATCAAATAGAAAATAAATCAGAAACAAAGTTTTTAGGACTATGCATACAACATGACTCGAAATGGAATAAACATATACAATATCTGAATACTAAACTGAACTCGATGTGCTTTGCGTTATGTATTTTGAAAACCTGCACTAGCATGCACACATTAAGAAATACTTACTTTGCTTATTTCCATTCATACTTAGGATATGGGGTCATATTTTGGGGTATGTCGCCAGATGTACTAAGCACGTTTAGGATACAAAAGAGGGCGATTAGAATTATGGCAAATGTAAACACTAGAGAATCTGTTTAAAGATTTAAACATTCTCCCACTGCCCTGCATATATATCTTTGAAAGTATTATGTTTTTTAAAAAGAATTTAATGAATAAAGATGTTCTTCTTAAAACAAACAATGATGTTCATAGGCATAACACAATACAAAATCAAAACATTCATATTTCACACACACACACACAAGCATATATCAAAAAAGAACTTTTCACACTGGAGTTAAATTAGACAATAAACTACCCCAGTACATAAAACTGACCCTAAAAATAAAAACCTTTGATAGAATGTTGAAAGCTTATCTGCAGTGCCATTGTCTTTACTCTGTAGTTTGAATATCTTAGCGTATGAAATCTATAATTATATTTTACTTTTCTATTTTCATTGTAATACCTAGCTTTATGTTGTTGTATTTATAGAATTAAGTTTTCATATTATGATAATAGAGTAAGGTGTAAATAGTTGTGCAATAAGATTGTATCTCTTAAGATCTGTTATTATAATAAGTTATAAATAGTTATAATATTAGTAATATATACCTGTTAATCCTTTTATTTTATAGATGTAAATTCTGACATGTCCTATATCAAAAATGTATTGAATAACCTTACATGTATTTGATCAAATGGAATTAATAAAAATCTATCTATCTATCTACCATGCACAAAACTGCAAAATGAGGACAACCTCAATAATAAGACTGGCATTAGCATAATTGATCATATGTACAAATATGTATTTGCACATTCTGTACTTTTCTTTTAATAATTGTATTAATTATGTTAAAAAATTCCTTAGTGAGTCTGTTTTCCTCCATCCTCCACAGCTGTCCATAGAACTGTAGGCATCTTTTCCTAAATTTCTCTGTGATGGTGTCTGTGCTTCTGTAGAGTTCCTTTCTAGGTTGTCGGATCCAAGTTCCGTCTAGGAGAACAGAGCCGTGTATCTTTCTAAGAATTTTCCGTTCTTGTTTCTGTCTCAATGTCATGACTTCTTATCATCGCTATCGCATACAAGCCTTCTCGTGTCGTACGAGTCTCTACTCTTAATCACATGTAATTTATTTCAGGTTATGTTCCAGTGATCGTGTGTTGGCCGACTGAAACCTACTTGTTAATGTGGCAACACTGAACACACTTTTACCACAACATAGCTTGCACAATAAGTGTGGTGAAACAGTCAGCACCGTCACAGTCCAAAACTTTCTGTGTTAACTCAACTCTGAACGACCCAGCTCACATTACTTTGTAGTCTTATTCATAATTATAGAATACCGGTGAAGGGATCGCGTAGCTTCGGTCTCTAAAAATTATTTTACCTATTTCAATGGACTTGCTGGAAGACAAATCACACGCTAATCACGCAGATTAAATGCCCTATCAGTGCGTGTATATCTACACATTACTTGGAACAGCTGATAATAATAAAATTTCCTTCATCCACAAGGAACTTTCAAGAGAGTCCAGTAACTACTAGCCTGTTAGAGCATAAACCTCTTACAAGGGAAAGAGGAGGACTCTAACTATGAGCCTGTCAGGTGAAAAGGGCCTCACTTATGAGCCCGGGAATCTCTTGCTTTCTCCATATACATGTTGGCCACTTTGCAAAGCAAACACCCGTGACCATGCCTCACACCCAGTCAGACTGAAACCTCAATATGAATATGGTGTGCACAGCATGAGGTGTAGGCCACACCTACAATAGGGCCCTAGCCATGAGCCTGTCAGGTGAAGAGGGCCTCAGTTATGAGCCCGGGAATCTCTTGCTTTCTCCATATACATGTTGGCCACTTTGCAAAGCAACCCCTCGTGATCATACCTCACACCCGGTCAGACTGAACCCTCAATATGAATATGGTGTGCACAGCATGAGGTGTAGGCCACACCTACAATAGGGCCCTAGCTATGAGCCTGTCAGGTGAAGAGGGCCTCAGTTATGAGCCCGGGAATCTCTTGCTTTCTCCATATACATGTTGGCCACTTTGCAAAGCAACCCCTCGTGATCATACCTCACACCCGGTCAGACTGAACCCTCAATATGAATATGGTGTGCACAGCATGAGGTGTAGGCCACACCTACAATAGGGCCCTAGCTATGAGCCTGTCAGGTGAAGAGGGCCTCAGTTATGAGCCCGGGAATCTCTTGCTTTCTCTATATACATGTTGGCCACTTTGCAAAGCAAACACTCGTGATCATGCTTCACACCCGGTCAGACTGAACCCTCAATATGAATATGGTGTGCACAGCATAAGGTGTAGGCCGCACCTACAATAGGGCCCTAGCCATGAGCCTGTCAGGTGAAGAGGGCCTCAGTTATGAGCCCGGGAATCTCTTGCTTTCCCCATATACATGTTGGCCACTTTGCAAAGCAACCCCTCGTGATCATGCCTCACACCCAGTCAGACTGAACCCTCAATATGAATATGGTGTGCACAGCATGAGGTGTAGGCCGCACCTACAATAGGGCCCTAGCCATGAGCCTGTCAGGTGAAGAGGGCCTTAGTTATGAGCCCGGAAATCTCTTGCTTTCTCCATATACATGTTGGCACTTTGCAAAGCAACCCCTCGTGATCAGGCCTCACCGCCGGTCAGACTGAACCCTCAATATGAATATGCTGTGCACAGCATGAGGTGTAGGCCGCACCTACAATAGGGCCCTAGCCATGAGCCTGTCAGGCGAAGAAGGCCTCAGTTATGAGCCCGGGAATCTCTTGCTTTCTCCATGTACATGTTGGCCACTTGGCAAAGCAACCCTTCGTGATCATGCCTCACCGCCGGTCAGACTGAACCCTCAATATGAATATGGTGTGCACAGCATGAGGTATAAGCCGCACCTACAATAGGGCCCAGCGCAGTGAACCTACCATACAATGCTTAGCTCAATGACAAAAGTAAAGGTACCTTACTGAGTAATCAGATCTATGAAACAAAACTAAATGTCAAAATCCTTATTTTATAAAAGAGTAATTTATAATCACCTGTACTTCAAGTTCCACTTTAACAGCATTGTGATGTACATCAGCAGCCTCTGCAGTGGGTAGCGTCTCATTCGACTCCTGGGAAGCAATATGCAAGGATGAAACATTTATGGTACCGGTGCTGGTTAATCAAAGAGAAGATTTATATGTCCACCTTTTCAATACAACCTTTTATAACATAGTTACAAAATAAGAAATAAGATATGTATTATAAGAGCCAGCCTCCGTGGCTTAGGCGGCAGCACGCCGGCCTCTCACCGCTGGGTCCGTGGTTCAAATCCCGGTCACTCCATGTGAGATCTGTGCTGGACAAAACGGAGGCAGACAGGTTTTTCTCCGGGTACTCCGGTTTTCCCTGTCAAAATTTCATTCCAGCAACACTCTCCACTATCATTTCATCTGTCATTCATTTAATCATTGCCCCAGAGGAGTGCGTCAGGCCTCGGCAGCCGGCACAGATCATATCCTCGCCGCTAGATGGGGACTTCATTCATTCCATTCCTGACCCGGTCGGAGACTGGAAGCAGGCTGTGGATTTTCATTTTTTCATATGTATTATGAGAATGGATTCTTCATGAGAACTGTTATATTGTATATGTAAAGTTTTCTAATGTTTAATAATGACGGACTAAAGAAGGAGGAACACATCCGAAACATGTACCTGAAGTAACTATGTTATAAAATGTTGTATTGAAAAGGCGGACATATAAATCTTTTCTGTGATTAATTACGTCAATACGGACCACTATGGATAACACTGAGAAACGGTCTTGGTTAGCCTAAGTAAATGTAATGTTACACAATAACTTACAGTGCTAGAGAAGTCATCTGTGTGAGGCAACCAGTCGGGTTCACATTTGATGAATGGTGTTTCCTCCATAGTAATCAGGACACTACAACAGAATAGGGGCATATTAAATTATTGAAGGACTGTAGGTACTTAGTGTCTACTTGTAATCTGAATACTTCTTTCAAGGTGCTCAATGACCAATAACATTGCGGCTGTGAGTTGAAACTGGTAGGTCATGGTCACTATCCTCAAAGCTTGAATGCCTGTTTTATGCTTACATCATTGGGTGATTGAGTATTTCTGCCTTTGTAAATGAATTATGTGGACACTATTTTAAATAGCAGAAATATATCCTTTGAAAGTAGATTATTATATTATTATTTATTTACCATAAATCGTACAAGAAGTTTTGAAGGCCCAGTGGAGCCCCACATACATATTTCATGCTTCACAGGCACAGTTTACATCTACATTTGTTTTAACAATATTTACATGTTTTACAAAGATATTTGCAGTATTTACATATTTAGAATATTGACATAGTACATTTTTCCTGTTCCCTCACTCTCTCACGCACGCACTTTCATAACCTCAATCACTCCATACATACATTCATTCATTCATTCCATTCAGATACTCATTCATCAGCGAGACAATCAATTACTCATACATACGTTAATTTATATAATGTACCTTTTTATGTACGGCCTGAATTTTCGAAGAGGCAAGATCTTGGCATCCGCTGGCAACGCGTTCCATAACCACGCAGAGCGGCCGTAGAAACCTGTCAGGGCGGAACGAGAGTTACACCTCGTCCTCTCCGAACTGAGCGATATGCCAATGACAGTCGGCACAAGGGGTTAATATTAATGGAACCTGTAAGGGATTTTTTAAGAAAAATTAGATCAATTTGTTTGGCTGTTGCCTCTATAGATGGAAATTTTGATAAAGGGGAATGAGAATAACGAGCTATTAGCCTCTCTGCGCGGCGCTGTACACGCTGGAGCTTGTTCATGTTTTCCGCTGTAGTGGGATGCCAAGCAGGTAAGCCGTACCTTAACATCGGACGGACCATGCATATGTAGGCCGTCCTTAAAACTCTAGGTTTACAACCTCTCATGTTTCTGTACAAGAAACCCAGAACTTTGGTGGCTTTACATCTTGCCTCTCCACTTTGAATGTTCCAATTCAGGGTGTCGGAGATTGTTACCCCTGATAACTTTAAGTTTGTGCACTGTGGGATGACACTGTTCATAATTTTGTATTCATCCTCAGTGGGGTTTTATGACCTAGTTATTCTTATGTTTACATTTTTTCATATTTATATTTAATTATTCACAGAACACCACAGCGATAAGTTGTCAGAACGGAACTGACAAGGCTAGGACCAGCGATGCCTCATTTAGCCATTTCACAGGTTCAGAACCCTTGCGTAAGTACAATCGTGGAGATTGGATGTGTGGATGTGAGGAAATAAATGCGTTATTTGGCTTCACATATTTGGCTATGTATTCGTTTGACCCCACTGTGGATATCGCCTGGTTACGAGCCTAAAACACTTGGAAAAAATGTAAAATAAAATAATTGTGTAAAGCGCATTGAGTTTGCCAGTGCGTTTAGGCAGTTCAATGAGGATGTATCAAACAAGATGTTCAGTAAAGAACATATAGCCTACTTTCTCCTAAACGTGTGAGTATAGTTGTAACTCTTTGTTTTTATCAAAGAGTATATGTTGTTTTGTTTGAGTCTTCAATCTTTTGACTGGTTTGATGCAGCTCGCCATGCCTCCCTGTCCTGAGCTAATCGTTTCATCTCTACATAGCTCCGACACCCTACATCGGAGGCAATCTGTTTAACATATTCTAACCTTGGTCTACACCTACAGTTTTTGTCCTCGACCCTTCCTTCCATAACTAAGCTTGCTATTCCTGGGTGTCTTAGTATGTGTCCTACCAACCTATCTCTTCTCTTCATTAGCAGTCGCCAGAAACATCTCTCCTCTCCCACTCGTCTTAATACCTCTTTGTTTGTAACCCTATCTACCCATCTGATCTTCATCATTCTCCTGTAACACCACATTTCAAATGCTTCAATTCTCCTCTTTTCTGCTGCACCAATAGTCCAAGTTTCACTTCCATAGAGCGCCACGCTCCAGACAAAGGCTTTCAAAAATGACTTCCTAATACCTAAATCTATATTCGATGTCAGCAGATTCCTTTTTTGTAGAAATGCTTTCTTTGCCTGAGCCAACCTACTTTTAATATCCTCTTTGCTTCGTCCATCACTGGTTATTCTGCTTCCTAAGTAACAGAAGTCTCCTACTGCCTTCAGCTTTTCACCTACCAACTTGATCTCCATAGAGGTTTCTGATTTATTTCGGCTGCATTCCAGTATTTTTGTTTTACATTTATTTATTTTCATCATGAATTCTTTCCGTAAGACGGAGTCCATACCATTCAAAAACTCATTCAAATCCTCAGGCTTGTCGGCCAAGATGACGATGTCGTCAGCAAATCTCAGAGTTGAAATTATTTCTCCTTGAATCTTCACTCCCACTTTAAATTTTTCTCTAATTTCCTTCATTGCTTGTTCAATGTAAAGATTGAAAAGTATGGGTGATAAGTTGCAGCCTTGCCTTACACCTTTCTGAATACCAGCTTCTCTCTCATGTCCTTCAACTCGAATGACTGCTGTCTGGTTTCTGTACAGATTGTATATCACCCTCCTATCCCTGTACTTTATTCCAATAGATTTCAAAATGTCAAACAATTTAGTCCAATCAACGTTATCAAAAGCCTTTTCTAAGTCTACAAAAGCCATGAACGTTCTCTTATCTTTCCTTATTCTACCTTCTAAAATCAGCCTAAGACTTAGTACAGCTTCCCTTGTTCCTACATTTCTCCTGAAACCAAACTGGTCTTCACCCAACTCCGTTTCTATCTGGCTTTCAATCCTCTTGTAAATTATTCTAGACAGGATCTTTGAAGCATGAGTAATCAAGCTGATTGTACGGTAATCTTCACATCTGTCAGCTCCCACTTTCTTTGGTATAGGGATGATTACATTCTTCTTGAAATCAGGGGGTACCTCACCTGTCTCATAAATCCTACACACCAAGTGAAATAACCTGATCAGACCTTCATCTCCTATGCAGCGTAGCAACTCAATCGGTATATCATCTATGCCTGGTGCTTTGTTCCTGCTTAAGTCTTCCAAAGCTCTATCAAATTCTGATCTCAATATTAAATCTCCTTTCGCATCCTCATCAATTTCCTCCTCCCTTTCCTTTACATGATTCTCAATCTCCTTTCCCTTATACAAACTCTCTATGTAAGCTTTCCATCTCTCAACCTTTTGTTCCCTATCTGTTAGAGGCTTTCCATTTGTGTCCTTAATATTACAGCACTTAGTCTTCTTTTCCCCAAAAGTATTCTTAATCCTTCGATAAGCTGTGTCTACTTTTCCTAATTTCAGACAATTTTCTATACCTGCACATTTCTCTTTCAACCATTCTTCTTTCGCTACCTTGCACTTCTTGTTAACCTCATTTCTCAGACGTCTGTATTCTGCTTTCCCCTTTTCATCTCTTAGATTCTTGTGTTTCCGCCTTTCATCCATCAATTCTAGTATATCCTGAGTGATCCACGGTTTTCTACCTATTCTTTCTTTCCTACCAATGTTTTCTTCTGCGGATTTTGTTATTTCATTCTTCAAAAGTGCCCATTCGTCTGCAATTGAAGTTTGTTTAGGGTTTTTCATTAGTCCTTCCTTTATACTCTTCTTGAATCTTTCGTTTACATCCTTCTCTTTCAGTCTGTCTATTGCCCACCTTTTTGGCTTTTGACTTTTCTTCAGTTTCTTCAACTTTAATCTGCATTTCATTACAACCAGATTGTGATCAGAGTTTATGTCAGCACCAGGATATGTTTTACAATCCAAAATCTGGTTTCGAAACCTCTGCTTGACCATAATGAAGTCGATTTGGTAACGCCCTGTATCTCCTGGTCTCATCCATGTGTATATTCTTCTATTGTGGTTATTGAATAAGGTGTTAGCTATGATCAATTCATGCTCGGTGCAGAATTCTACCAGCCTGCTTCCTCGATCATTCCTTTCACCTAATCCGAAATCTCCTACTATCTTCCCTTCTCTCCCTTTTCCTACCACAGCATTCCAATCTCCCATTACTATAACATTTTCATCACCCTTGATATACCTCAGAATTTCGTCTATTTCTTCGTAGACCTTTTCAACATCCTCATCATCAGCTTGACTGGTAGGCATATAGACTTGTACCACTGTAGTGCAGGTAGGTTTTGTATTGATTTTTGCTACAATAATCCGTTCACTATATTGCTCATAATATTCCACCCGCTGTCCAAGTTTCCTACTCAATATGAGGCCAACCCCTGCTTGGCCATTGTTTGATTTAGTGCTAATGACCCTATAGTCTCCTGACCAAAAGTCCTGTTCTTCCTGCCAGCGCATTTCACTAATCCCAACCAAATCCAACCTCAACCTATCCATTTCCCTTTCTAAGTTTTCTAACCTTCCACTTCCTAGCAGACTTCTAACATTCCACGCTTCGATCCGTAGAATGTCAGATTTCCTCTTTGTCACTTCTGTGATGTTAACCCCCTCTCGAGTAGTCCCCACCCGGAGATCCGAACGGGGGACTAGTTTACCTCCGGATTGAAATTTTACAAGGGAGGAGGCCATCATCACATGTAATTATGCATAGAGAGGTGCATATCCTCGGGAATAAAATACGGCTGTAGTTTCCCGTTGCTTTCAGCCGTGCAGCAGGACGCAGTGTAGCCATTATTGACTTATATTATCAATATCTTAACCGTCTATAAGACTAGTAAAGAATTGATTTATTCTGAAAGGCTGCTACTCCCTTTCAGTAAAGAACATATAGCCTACTTTCTCCTAAACGTGTGAGTATAGTTGTAACTCTTTGTTTTTATCAAAGAGTATAATAGAATCATTTCTTGGTTGAAGACCTTAGGATCTATTTACCTCTATCAAACACCACAACCTCGAAAAGAACTGCTACCATTATTGAAGAAAGAAAGAAAGAAAGAAAGAAAGAAAGAAAGAAAGATAAGAAGTATCTCAAGAATGTTATGGAACTGGAGACATAATCGAGCGGACTGGCTGCGTGGCTCAGCGGTAACGTTCTCGCTTGCTGGGCCCTAGGTTACAGGTTCGTACCCTGGCGCAGTCAACTGGCATTTGAGGGTGCGCAAATGCAAGGGAGTTGTGTCAGTAGATTTACTGGTACGTTAAAGATCCCCTTCAGGGCAAAATTCCGATATCCCGGCGTCTCTAAAAGCTACAGTATTTAAAAGGGACGTAAATCCAATAATTATTATTATTATTATTATTACATAATCGACCGGACGTGGGCAACATCCAACTTTGAGTTGAGGCATGTGATTACACGTCTGGCTGTGCATGGCTTTCACCACCCTAATTGTATTAACAAACCTTTCCATGACCCTACAGTGACGTGTGTATACCAACTATGTGGATATTTTCGATTGCGATTTGGCTGCAATAAAAGTATGAATTAATAACCTGAACTAGCTCCAGCGGCTAGAATTCAGTTACTATGTGAAATCGTTTTGTTCTTTAGTTCAAATAACATTTTCAAACAACGCACAATAAGCTGTTACAAACCCTTTAAAATAAAAAGTAAAAATGCATCGTATTATCAACTTGTCATTCTTCAAATTCGATGCGCATAGAATGCCAATGGTATGCTAATCAATGGAGTCCCACGTAGACCAGTCATGACATCTAGTGGAAAAGTATCGAACAAGATAATCCTAACAGGGCAAGTGCATTCTAGCGGCCATAAAAATAAACTTTTCAATAAAATCTGTACGTTAATCTGTAGGCCGGCGTGCAGTTCGCAGCCAGTTTGCCATGATAATTCACTTTTTTTGCTGCTAGATGTCTCGTACAAATCCGCTGGCGAATTTTGTCTTAATTAAAGATATATTTTCCATTGTAATATGCACAATATAACGCTTAATTTTAAAACGCCTGAGTCATTACAAAACAATAAATATAAAAAATGTCAAGCAAAAAAACTAACTCTGATGGGGTTTGAACCTTAGCCATAAGAGTGAAAGGCCAACTCTTTACCACGCAGCCAAACGTGCCAACGAACATTGTCCGATATCAAATGAGTTTCATTCAACGTGTTAGCAAATAATGATTTAGACTAAACGATTTCATCAGTGGAGTATATTATTTATATATAAAGTATTTCATTCAAAGTTTATTTATTTTGTATCAGTATGCTATATTGCATGCAATACTGAAATTAGTGAAATATAAGTCAGGCACAAGCTATCCGCTGCCATCTTACCTTGTAAATGAGACGGCTCAGCTTTTCAAAATCAATTCTGCACTATAGTATTAAAAAATAAACTTTTAATTTCGAACGTTCCTCTTCCTTTAGAACAGTTAAAACAATTCTCGGTTCGATAATCGGAACTGCTGGGTCCCATGATATGGATTATAAAGTTTGCATAATTCACACGGTCACCATCCTGAAATGGTACAGTGGATGACCTTGTAGTTTGGTCACAAGACGCGTCCTATATGAAGGTATGTTGTTACTAAATTTGGTAGAGATCGGATGATTTGTGTAGTCGTTATCTGATTTTACGTTTTGAACGTTTGAGTGGCCGCCATTCTGTTTTGGTAAAGATGGTGGCGATATAAGACGTAAGGTGCCCTTTGCTAGTGCTACCTCTGTACCAAATTTCGTTCAATTCGGTTTTACCGTGTTTGAATTGATAGAGGGGGGAGGGGAGGGGGGGCAGACATTCAGAGTACACACACACAGACACACAATTTTTGGCCCTGTGTAGATCTCATAAGTCTACTTTCATTTTTTGCAAAAATCGACACTAGGCTAAAAACCGTAACATACTCAGTAAACTGATATACTAATTTTAAGTTTTGTGGAATATCTGAGCTCGCACTGCGAGAACATTGTGAAACCGATTCATCTGACTATCCCGGACTTTTTCGTGCGTTGGTTGATTTAATGGGCGAGCTAGACTCTACTTTAAAAGAGCACAATTTAAGCGTAACCGGTAGGTTTCACAGCAAGTTCTCAGTGTTTTTACCCTTTAAATGTAATTGTTGAGTTACCAAATAGTAAAAACAGCAGCCTTAGGGTACGGTGTCAAGATAATACGGCAGAGTATTAACGGAGTATTTCATATAAAGGTAACTAGGCTAGTTGTGTTAATGTTATCATTAGGTGAGGGAAGAAATTACTGCGATTACCCTCCCGACCTAAGAGACTGCCGGCCGCCACTGCCTGGCACCGAGTGACTACCACTTAAAATAGATTTTAATATGTCAGCACCACAACCAAAGTGATAAAAAACGACCGGGCTGCAGTTGCTGGCCCCATCAGGCGCAGATGCCAGAAGCTGGTGTCACGATACGATAAGTACATTAATATGCGTGGTACTCACAAATCTTAACACGAAATGCTGGGGCCAGACGTTACTATAGCAATACATGACATACAAACATATCCACACGACTCAATGATGCTACATACCCTACGTCAGTTTAACTCAACCTACTCTAAGCGGCTTCACTAGTTGCATTCAATAACCTCACTACTTCTCCTGCTAGAAAGCACCCAGTTCAAACTAAAAACATTTAAGTCCCCTCCTTTAGCGACAAATTGAGGAATTTAGTTCTAAAGCTGTTCAAATCCTCAAGTGAATGAGAGCAAAATGGGTGCATATTTCAAGGCTCTGAATTCATTTGTGCTGATGATTTGCATAATAAAATGCAGGGCCTATTTTTCCCGGTATCCAACTTTACTACAGGCTAAATAATAATATTTGGACATTGAGGAGCGATTAAGCAAGAGGACGTTTCTTTTTCTCGAAAGAATCAAAGGACGTAACTTAAATATCTGCTTCTCAAAGACCTATTATCACCCGAGACATAGAAACTAACATAGTCTCACCTAAGCTAACTGACAAAATAGAAGTTGCCTTACAACATGCACAAAACAGAAACAAGTAGGCAACTAGAATTGTAGAGTAAACATCAAGTAAACACAAACTTCAAGGTCTCAGTCCAAGTATCTTTTTGGTAACACAACTGTTCTTTCACTTCGTGTCGCAGTTATTTTGGTACCATTATCATTGGAAGCTGTCACTGGTATCAGTTCCTCAAGTGGTTGAACACCTTCACGTTCAGTCTCAAGCAGATCTTCGGAATTGGTGGAAGTATGTAGCTGTCCAGAGGATTTAACAAGTTGGGCCTCTTTATCAGCGGCGGCTGGTGGACTGGGAGCTTGGGAGGCGAAACAAAATAAATTATCATGCACAGTAAAAATTACGAAAAGGGTTATGTCTGTACCTTTATCTCCTGACAGACGTTGCTGCAGTTGTACTACTGATGTCATATACCGCAAATCAGGTGTGACTGTTCATGGAAAATGATCACTGTTGTGCTGTGTAGTTCATGACTGCACATATTCGAAATGAAGTCAATTAAAGGATGGTGCGAATACTTTTGTCTGCAAGAAAACAGGCTTCTGCAAATTATTATTCATATATTACCGCACTAGTAATTTACACATTTAAAAAATCTCACTTAAGTCGATGTCGAGTAGTAACATAGTTAGTCCTAAATACGAACATGGGCTCACTTCGTGGTTCCTGTACAGGTTTTCATTAATCACAAAAATAATTACATCTTATTCAATCTAATGTTGAGCTGTTGCTTTAAAGCTTAAACTACCCGGAAATAAAAATCCATTCTTCTGTCTTCCAGTTGAACAAACTTGTCTATAACTTTGTTGTTAAAATCAGGAATGTCCATGACGAGATTCAGTTCAATTGAAAGCATGGCTAAAGCAGACAATCCATCCTGGAGCATTGTGTTGCGCAAAAACCTTTTTATGCGTTTCAGATTCGAGAAGCATCTCTCTGCTTCCGATGTCGACATTGGCATGGTTACAAATATTTTAAGAAGTTTAAATGTTTCTTCAAATAATCTAGCAATATTCGCGTTCATTATGAACCCCAGGAATGAAATAGCTCCGGACACAGCTCTAAATTCCTCTCTCCTATATATCAGTTCAAGTTCAGTTTTGAGCTGCTTCTCGTTCAGAAACGGGAAGGATTCAACTGCAATTCTTAAGGCTTTTGAAGGGAAATTGGCATTGTAATCTCGGAACTTTTCTACGATGAACAGGTTAGATGCGCTAAGATGCCCAGTGAAGGAGAATCGTTCCATGGCTTGGCTGATGATGACATCGCAAACTTCCTTTGCTTCACGTACTCTATTGGGTGAGCGGTCTTCATGCTTCCTCTTTCTGCTCACTCCATCACCTTCGTTCACGTGCTCCTCTTCTACATTTTCTCAGACCATTTGAACCTGTCTTTCGAAACGTTTCAGATCTTCCTGTACTTGCACAGGGTCGATGGATCGTTTCTGGAGTTGACAATACAAAATGTCGACATGTCGCATGATCTTTTGGAATAATGACAGCCAGAACATAAACGTACATCAGACAAGATGTACTTGAGTCCACTGGCCTGAGAAATAGTTGAAGGTTGCCTGATCTCATTCCGATTTTCAATTTCCTCCACGCAAGCTATTAGATCAACCCGGTGTTCGTGAACTGTATTCACTGCCCTTGAATTAAAATTCCATCTGGTTGGAGCTATTCTTGGAAGACGCTGGCCTACGACTTCATCCAGTATCTTTGTTCTTTGTGGTGAATGAAAAAGAAATCCTTATTCCTAACAGATTCGAAAAAATATACGGACACTGCGGTTGATGGAGGCTGCGTTGGACATTACTGAGTTAAGTTTATGTGTATGGCAATGAATATAAAATGCAAGAGGATATTGCTCTCTAACTCAGGCTTGTACACCTCGGTCGTTACCACTCATCACAAAGGCTCCATCATAACTCTGAGATATTAGCTCATGTGGAGAGTCCTATAAATGAATTTCAATTTCCTTAAAAATACAAGAAGTGAGCGACTGTGCGTTATGTACAGGAGGATTCAAAAAACGCCAAAATCTCTCCACGATCTTGCCACTTATCACGTACCGATAAAGGAGTAGGCCTACCATTTGAAATGTGTTGGAAACGTCACTTGTCTCATCTGCTATAATAGCTACATAATCGGGATTTGTTATCTCTTCAGATATGTGGTCATGGCTAACCTAGATGTTAGGCCCCTTAAAACAACAATTATCATCATCATACTTTAAGCATGCAATCTAGGAACTCATTCTGGACAGTTTTGGAAGTTCCCTTAAAAACACTTGCTTTTTCTAAGTGAGTCTTCAATGATTCATTAAGCTCTGCACTAAAATCCACAAGTCCACGAAAAATTCCAGGGTTAGATGACGTCAGTGATTCATCATCATACCCTCGAAGAGCAAGTTCATAAGTCCCACAGAATCGGACACAGTTAATAAGAAGAGATAGCACATATCTGTTCTCTCTTACCTTTTCATTGTGAAGCTGAACTTGAAGCCTGTAAGCAGTGCTCAGTTGATTTAAAACGTTTGCTTTGCCAAGCACAGCAAGAATCATTACGTTGTCGTTATGGTCGGCAATTCGTAATTTGTCCACTAAATGTTTCAAATCTGTCACACCATTTTAGTCCAAGAAGATTCCCCTCCAAATAACAAACAGGGAAAGCAAAAGAACGAATCTCTAACTTCACAACCACATAGCCAATCATTTTTGTTGTGCGTTTCAGGACTGAACTTCCTCACTCTCTCCCGCCGTTTATCTTTGCATAATTGTTCTACTTTCAGAACTGGCGTCGGTCTCCCTAATTCCTTAATCTTTATTTTATCTTCGAGTGAATGAGAAGAAAAGGGCACTTTTATTAAATAATCCACCGTATTCATTGCTTAACGTACTCCTATTTCAACGCTTATCGTCACAAATGTTTGTGGACAATGTCAGACGCTCTCGTAAAGTAGAAATATAAGGTGCGTTCAAAAAGTAACGAGCCGGAGTCATAATTCCAGAAACCAGTACCTGTATGTTAGAAGTATTGGCCCTTGCTGTTGAGGCACTTGTCCCACTGTGACACGAGGCGGTGAAAGGCTGTCTCTTAAAATTACCTGGGCTGCTATATGAACCTGTTCCGCACGTACAGCTGGACGTCAGCGTCCGAGGTGAATCGTTAGCCCCACAGAGCCCTTTTCAGGGGACCAAACATGGTGTAATCACAGGGGGAAAGGTCTGGACTGTATGGAGGGTGGCCGAGAACCGCCCATTTTAATTTCTGCAGGAGTGCCGCGACTGTGTCGGCCGTATGAGGTCGTGCATTGTCGTGGAGCGACCACAGCGGCTATGGAGTTCACTTTCACTCGGCGGTCCTGGGTAATGAGTGCATCAACCAGATGGACGTTGCCATCGGTAATGCAGGGGGGTGCCCCAGACCGGGCATCATCGGCTAACGACACCCGTCCTTCCCTGAAGCGCTTGTACCACGCCTTGACCCTTTCAAGGGGCATGCAGTGTTCGCCGTACAATTGTGACACTCGGCGATGAATGTCCGTTCCCCCTACTCCTTCCGCTGTCAGACTCCGAACAACACCTCTTTGCTCTTCGGTTGACGCCTCCATGTCACTGTTTGCAATGCGACTGGCAGCGTTGGACGATTGATGCATGCTGCTGCTCGCTTTTTATCGTAGTAGTGGAGTAGTAGGAGTTCTGCTTCACCCATTTTATTTGTACCCGACTGTACATGTTAAAATAATTAATATCTCTTGAACGCATGGTCCGATTTTGACAAATGAGGTGTCGTTGGACTCGGGCTGACGGGGGCTTTGCTATGAACCACTCGTTATATTTTTGAATTTTTTTGAAAATTTTCGTTTTCGAAATTAGGCGATAGTTTGAAAAGCAAACATGATAGAACGTTGTGCCATGGCTCAAACGAATGGTCTTTATGACCTTTATTTTTTGTAATAAAACTTTTTTAATTTTTATGTTTTTTTGAAAACACTCGAATTTTGAAAGTCCTATATATTGGAAACTAGGAAGTTTACAAAAAAGTTTGTTTGATGTAAATCAATGATTCCTACCCCCTCTACCCCCAAAATGAATTTCAAGTCTCTAGGACAAAAACCTGACAGTAGTGGGGTAAGGGGAAAGCTGTCTGCTAACTTATTGAACCCTCCTCGTATTTGCCCCGAACCTGATATTTCGCTAACCAATGGTCAGATTTGAACATACAGGGTGTCCTAGCACTCGTAGTGATGCCCCCTACTTTGCTATAGGCTCTTTATTTAAATAAAAGACCAAAACTAATAGGTCATTCGCTTTTAATATTTTCTAAACCCATGGTTGGATTTGAGCATATGGGGTGTCCTAGGAATCGTGGTGAACCTCTCTTTCGTATGGACGTTTTATTTCCACTCTTAAAATAGTGCTAGGTTGTAGGTTCTGCTCTACTTAGCAAGTTGTGAGCCCCTGCGACCTTGGAATGGAAGGAGTCATGCTAGGAAAGCGTGCTTGGATTGTTTTTTTTTTCGTCTCGTGGCGCTCTTTACGGAAACGTAGGTGTCGAAAAGGTGAAAATCTGGAAACACGGTTTTTTTTTGGGGGGGGGGGGGAACGTGATTTTAAACATTTGCTATATCTCGCGAACCAATCATGCTAGAGGCGTGTACGACGGGTTCGAGGACTCGGGATGACGTCCTCTTTGCTATGGACTACTCGTTATAATTTTTTAAAATATTGGAAACTCCATTTTTGGGTAAACACGTGTTTTTTGTGATTTTTGCCGATATTTCACGAACCAATAACGCTAGAGACGTGTACGAGGTGTCCTAGGACTCGGGCTAACGCCCCCTATCAAATGTGGTAGATATTTTTTCCAAAAAATAATTCACCAAGGGCCTAACGCCATACATGTTGAAAAAAACTGTTTTTTTTTCTTTACCTGTTTATAAAGTTCATGAAGCGTGGTGGTTGAGAGAGACGATATGGCTGGGTGTGTGTGTTTCAACGAACCTGTCGCTAACCACAAGGACCATGCTTAATAGAACAATCGCTATTTCGACGGGTCGGTGTATGACAGAGCGAGCGTGCGTTTTTCTGATATTTTACCTTTAACGTGTAAACGGTGATGAGAACTTGGTTCTATGTTGATCGAAGCGAGTACAGAAAACAAACTTGCAGACGAGCAGGAGGTGAATGTCATTTGAGCTTATTGGAAGGCGTTGATCTGACTTGACAACAGGTGCAATGGAAAATTGACCATGACGCTTGAAGGTGAAATAATCTGATCATCGTGGTGGCAGGGAAGAGCGAAAGGCATGCGAACATGTGTGAAACCACATGAGGGCTAAACAAGTTACATACTGTCTTGCTTCGTACGTGAGAAAATGCAAGTCCATGTGAAATTTGATCTACCACAGGTGTTCGCCTGGGACGTTAGCTGTCCACGTGCACGATAACTGTTAACAAGTCACATCCTGTTTAGCTTCGTACGTGACAAAATGCAAGTTGACGTGTAATTTGATCTGCCACAGGAGTTCACCTTGGACGTTAGCTGTCCACGTGCCTGATAACAGAATGTTCAAAGCGTGGGAATCGCTGAATCTGTAGAAAGTATGACGCAACTTGTGGGAATGATGTCACAACCAATAGATAGGCAAGAGCTGCAAACAGCAGTGGTGGGAGGTGAAGTGAGGGAGAGGGGGAGGGGTAATGTAAGAGAGAACACAGGTGGAAAGAGAAAGAAATATGTGGAGCTGAGGACTGTACACATAGAGCTATAGATAGTGTACAACATGTGTGAATAAATTAAAAATTGCACAGGTTCACACAACATGTAATTTATTGATCCAAGAATTAAACGTAGAGTTAAACCCTAACCATTTGACATAGAGTTTATTTCCTTTTTGTTTCAACACTTTTTCCACAAGATAATGCTGAGGAAATGCTGTTTTCTGAAGTTCATGGAGATAAAATCTACCTTTTATGGGTTGATGGTTGAGGTCCTCGAGTAAATAGGTGACTGGACTGTCCAAGTTGACTCGACGAATTCGAAATAGTTCAGTCCCCCACTGAGACGTGTAGCCCTTATTGAAGGCCGACTTAAATTTGCTCACACGAACAAAATCCCCAATGTTCAGTCGGTGACGTTTAGGATCGGCTGTTTTTATGGGGTTAAACAGTTTATCCAATCGCTGAATATTTTTGGTCACGAGGCGTGGCTTGGTCCCAATCGTTCTATGTTTGGTGTCATTGTAACGTGATACTAGCACTGGTAACATGTCCAACCAGCGATACGTGCCCTGAGCGGTAAACGCTTTCCACATATGGGTTTTCAATGTTTGGTTGAACCGCTCGACCACACTGGCTTTGAGATTGCTGTACGTGGTGTAATGGTGAATATCCTTAGATTTGAGAAAACTGGAGAAATCCTTGTTGAAAAATTCTTTCCCCTGGTCAGTTTGTAGCAGCTGAGGTTGACGTTTGGAGTGTTGAATAATATGTTGAACGGCCTTGGTAACTAGTGGACCAGACTTGCGACGCACAGGCTCAACAAAGGCCATTTTGGAATAGACATCAATGACGGTCAACATATAGCGTACACCGTCGTTAACGCTAGCATAGGGTATCATGTCAACCAAGTCAGCCTGCCAAAGTTCATCCACACCTCGTGAAATCACCTTGAGTCGCGGATAGTAACGCCTAGCTGGGCGATGCAACTCGTGAGCAATACCCATTTTAATGGGTGAGGGCTTAAACAATAATTTTGGCATTTCGAAGTTCTTGTTCAATTTCTTGAATTTCCCAATCGTGACCGGTGTGGCCAGCTTGACCTGAGGCATGCAACAACTGTGGCCGCTAGACGAGCTTATTGGGATTGTCCCAGTAGGTAACATCCACAAGGGGTTTTAATGGTTTAAATGTCACTCCCGAAGCGGACGCTTTACGACGATTACTTTGACTGGTGGGAAACATTTTTGCAATGATGGTTTTATATTTTTGAGATATATTGGCATTCACTTGTTGCGTGGGATCATACTGTCTTTTGTGGGCATGGTATCCAATAAAATGGATTTATATTTGTCAAGATCCTCTGGTGTATAATCATGGGAAGAGGGGGTCCGAGAAAAGAGCAGCTTTAACAGTCCTGGCGTTAATTTATAGTTGATGTTTTTAATGACAGCTTTAGTACGAGCAAATTTAATGGATGAATCACCAACTTTAAAACTATCATCATCATAGCGAACATCATACGTGGTATCAGTGTTTCCAATAAATAGATCGGTGAAATAGGGTTCCAATGTTGATCCATAATATTTTATTAAAATGTTTTTCAGTTGAGCTTTATGTTGAGGGGTGGCCAAGAGTTGTGAAAACGGAGACGCTCTGGAAGGGCAAGGTGTTTCGACCCTGGTCAAGGATTTCTTTTTTCTCAAAAACTCTGCAAGGGGTGCAGCCTTTCTTTGAGGCGTAAACACTTGTTCCTCCTCATCCTCAACTTCACTAACACTAGTCAAATCTTCCTGTTCCTGTTCCTCTTCCTCTTCCTCAGGGTCCTCGTGCAGCGTCTGCGTGGCTTGTGAAACGGTGGATAGCGTTTCAGATGGCTTGAAAGAGGGTTTCAACATGGCTTGTAGTGGAGGTGCTAAATGTTGTTGAATAAACAAAGCATGATTTGCACGTGATTGTTTCAATTGACGAAACTTTTGGCGAATAGTATTTTTTGCTCTAATAATATGCTTTTTCAATTGACTCTCTGCTAATGCCATGGTGTCTTGACCAATGACATGACGGGGAATGAGACAGGGCCTTAAATAGCAATAAAATGATCAAACCCTAAGCGATACCGTCCTTGGTTGAGTTCACTTTGTTTGTCAATCACCAAACAGGCATGACGTTGAGTGTTCCAGCACTTGGCACACAATTCTGTAAACATTTGAAAGGTCATATCCGGATTCACATGTTCATTATAAATGTGACGACTGTTCCTCTCGTCCTGACAAAATAAAACAATGACATTGGCATTGTCACGAATCAACTGTTTGGACATTTTTGAATACGTTTGCCCAAGATAAAAGCAATCGATATGTTGGTGACGACCCATGCTGAAATAGCTTTGAATGATACCTTGACGTTCAGTGGATACATCATCGAAAATCATGAGTGAATCGGGCTTTACCTCATCCGGTGAAATCACATTTTCTTGCATGGAAAATGTAAAATAACCCATATTCTCTTTTCGTAATCCAGACATGACTTGATCCAGAAACACGTAGAGGGGTTGGTAGAGATATTTTGCAAAAAATATAAATATTTTGAAAACGCAGACCATTGGGCGCCGTAATGAGCGTTAGCAAAAGATTAGTCTTTCCACAGCCGGAAGGCCCCACAATGATGCAGCGAATGGAAGATGGAAACAGTGAACCATGGCGTTGTTCACGTGATGTGGGACAGAGATGGGAAACCATGTCCCCCACGGGGAATGACTCTAGCTGCTTAATAATCTTCATTTCAACTAAGGCTTAGACAGGCTAGCAGGCTGTCTATATACAGGACACTGAACCTTGTCATAGAAACTGTAGACTGGTACTACAGGTTGACGATGGATGTCTTTGGATGTGCGTTGATGGCCAAAGCTAGGCCTGTTCCCATGCATGATCCTAAACAAGAAACAGATCCTGCTAATAAACACTATGTGGATAGGTCAGTAGTGCCACGCACAAAACAGGGAGATTATGACTTTAAGGGAAAGCGGTTAACCCATGTAAAACATCCTCAAGTGTCTACAGACGTTACTACGAAAAAGTATGTGGATAACAAAGTGTATGAGTTTTATGACAAAGTGCCCCAGCTTACGGTGAATGGCTATAGCGTTAATCACCATCGGATTATTCACGTGGAAGACCCGCAAGACGAAGACGATGTTTGTACCAAGCATTACGTGACCTATGAAATGAAAAGGCTTTATAAATTTATCCCATCTGTATTTTTAGTGTATCTGACAAATGAAAAACCTTTGAATGACAACCATTTACCGCTAGTCCATGATCAGCACTTGACCTATGTGCTTGCTTCGGGTTTAAGCCACTATCGATTACACTATGATGGAACCATTCACATCAAATATGCCATACCTGATGAGAACCATTTACAAATAAAGATAAATGGTCATAGGATGTTGATCCATAACCATGAAATGGTCAATGTAGGTGACGAATTATCCTTTCATCTCATGTTGACATGGGATGAAAATCAAGCGGGAAAAACCATAAACGATTTCCCACTTTATGTGGAATTGGAATATACTGCCATGAAATAACCATCTAACGTTAGTTGTGATTTAAACTTTCTTGTGAAAGGTTGTTGGTCATAATCATCATGGTGAAACGAAGGTATGCGGTGAGAAAGACTAAAAAAAGGACTTTGTCCTTGGCAAAGCCTGGGCTTAAGACATTCGTGGACAAGCCCCTGCGAAAGAAAAAAAAGAAAAAAATAATGTATTGACCATAAGGAAAGCCTTTCGAGCAGCACAGAGACATGTTATTCCAAAACGTCGGCGACAGGTCTCAAACCAAGGGCGAGTGATTCCCGTCCCCAAACGAGCGGGATTTTTACCTGCATTATTTGCCGGTTTGGCTGCTCTGGGTTCACTTTTGGGCGGTGCCAGTGCAGTGGCGAAAACCATTAAAGCCGCGCAGCAGGGCAAGCAACAACTCAAAGAAAGTCAGCGACACAATGAATCGATGGAAGTGATTGCCATGGGGGCTAGAAATGCCAATTTATAGCCAGCCTTTTATCAACAAGGATTTGGGATTTCACCATTTCGATATATTAAAAAAATAAAAATTACCTTAGCCATAGCAAGACATGCCCTGACGCATCAACAAGTGGAAAGCTATGCTAAACAACTAAAGCTTTCTCATTTTCGAGGTGTGTTTATGCGAAACCAATTACCCCCACGACCCTGGAAACAGGAATGTGCTGGTGTCAATTTGGATGATCACCGAGGACCAGGAACGCATTATGTAGCTTATGTCAAAGAGGGATCCATGGTATGGTACTTTGACAGTTTTGGGAATTTGCCCCCGCCCACGGAACTAGTGACCTATTTTGGAAACAGGATCAAGATATATTATAATGTGAAACGAGAGCAAACGTTTAGCAGCCAACAGTGTGGACGTTTGTGTTAATTTTTTTTATATAAGACGCAGCATAAGCAAAAACGCCACCAGTATGTCGGCAGAAAGTAAAACGTTTACACTGCATGGACGTGGACCTGAAGTCAGCCTAGACTTTTACCCGCCTATCGAATTGAGTGAAAAACCCTATGGTTTAGGACTTGTTTCTCTTGAAACATACAATCGAATATACAACATACGTGAAAATGTGAACAACAAGTTTTACTATGCTGATTCTGTGCTCACCTTGAACTCTGGTGGATACACGATCGATGATATTTATGAACACATTTATGTGGTGTTGATCAATCAATATGGTTTAAAGTCATTTCTCGACGGAACGCGCAAGTTTGAACTTGTAGGCAATACCAACACTCATCGCTGCAGTATTTTCTCTACATTCAACATTGACTTTAAAACACGCCCCGATTCCATTGGCCCATTACTAGGATTTAAACCACGTGTGTTGGAGCCCAACAAAGAACAAGATTCGGACCATGAAGTGAAATTCATTGAAGACCATCATGTGTCGGTGACATGTAATATTATTAGCCAAGTGTACACCAATCAAGAACCATCGCATTCGCTTTATGACTTTATTGTGACATCGCCCAATGGGTATATTATTCGTGAAAACCCTCCAGTGGTACTTTTTCAATCTGTGGCTGTCGATAGTATTAGTAATATAACATTAAGACTGATCAATAGAGATCAACAACTCATTGATCTAGATTCTACCACACCAGTGACTTACAAGTTGGTGCTAAAGCCACTATGAAATTTGTATATAAAGCAACAACACCGTCTCGGAATGGTGTTAGTTGTTTGCCACGTGAATACACGTTAACATCTCAAGACAAGCAGTTTTTACAGCATTTGGGTTACCACGTCAACCCTCATAATGAATTCTATCCTAGAGATAGCGAACCGCATCGAGGAGCAACCAGGAGTGGCAAGAATTGATCTCCATTCCTATCAAGCTCAAACACCTGGTCTCAATAACAATGATGAAATTCAATTTGTTATCAACAACCAAGATATTTACACCCTACCGCATGAAAGTGTCATTCAGATTGAAGGTTGGCTCACCAAAGCCGATGGCTCTACACCCACCACATCCAAGTTAGCCAACCATGGTTTGGCCTTTCTATTTTCTGAAGTGCGGTATGTCATTAACGATATCGTGGTGGATAGCACTCGAAATGTGGGCATTTCCAGTGTCATGAAACTATATCCCTCTTATAGTGAGGAAGAAGGTAAAACACTTTGCATGGCAGGTTGGTGTCTGACTCGACCAATGACTGGATGGTATACACCGATGGGACCTTTACTGGATATTTACCTCTTAAACTGATTCTAGGCTTTGCCGAAGATCACCAACGAATTGTGGTCAACGCAAGGCAAGTGCTTTACCTAGTGAGAGACAGGAGTGATAATAATGCACTCAAGGGAGCCGACAATGCCCCCATCGATTCGAAAATTCAACTACAACGCTTGCTATGGAAAGTGCCCCATGTGACCCTTGAAGATAGCAAAAAACTGGACATACTCAAAATGGTATAGAGAGATATGCCTCTACCCATGGATTATAGAAGCTGGGCACTCCATGAGTATCCGCTATTGCCCACCACCAACACACACAGTTGGTCTGTAAAAACAGCTCGCTATACAGAGGGACCTCTCTACCTGATCGTGGGTTTTCAAACGAATCGCAAGTATCAACAAACCAAAGATGCCACGCAATTTGATCACCTGCAATTGAGAAATGCACGTATTTTCCTCAACGGAGCTGTGTATCCCTATGAAGGACTGGATTTGGATTTTTCAAAAAATAAGTTTGGTCCCCTGTACGACTTGTTTTCTAAATTTCGATGGTCATATTATCAAAAAGAGAACGGCCCCATGCTACTACCCCAAGCGTTTAAGGCAAGAGCGCCACTGATTATCTTTGACTGTTCTTAACTGGAAGAGTCTGTCAAGCCATCCAATATCGACATTCGACTAGATTTTGAAACGCATGACAATGTACCAGCCAATACCACGGCCTACTGTTTGATTATTCATCACAAACAAGTCAACTATTATCCACTATCCAACCAAGTGACGAGTGTATAAATAACATGTCATCCCACGTCAAGCCGCTCAGTCATGTCTTGCTTTAATGCCTCAAGAGACGTTACATCCATGAATTTAAACTCTGAGGAACAACGTTTCAAGACTTTTGCCACGTGGCCGGTGCCTTTCATAAACCCTCAAGCCTTGGTGGCCGCTGGATTCTACTATTTAAAAACAAGAGATGAAGTGAAATGTGCCTTTTGTCCCATCATCATATACCAATGGCAGGAGGGCGATGAACCCATGCAGGAACATCAGCGCTGGTCACCCATCTGCCCCTATCTGTGCAGAATGGAAGTGGGAAATATACCCTGTCATTCAAGCTATCCCTCACTTGTGTCCCTGGGTAATGAAAAAAAAAACAAGTTACGATACGTGTGGACCGTATGGTATCCATGGTGCTTCGGTGAGCAGCTCACCATCAAAAACGCCTACTTTAGAGACATTGGGACATCATCGGTGTTATGGACGTTACAAACACAAGAGACTATATTGTTGTATCAGTTGGTATCGTCCTTATCCCAAAATGACAAAAGCCTGTAAGACGTGTTATGATAATAAAATGGTGTAATTCTTAAATTCTTATTTTTGCATGTCCCTCTGTCCTACCCTAACCTTTTTTTTTGGAACTAGCATGGCAGGTAAGTCCATGTCAAGATCACACTTTAGTGGTCGATCGTCAGTCAGTCGTCAGTCGAACATGGTCCAGGCAAGCGTCAACATGTTGCGCACACTCATTGTGGATTGCCAAGGGTTTAAAATTGGTGACAACAAACTTATATTTAAACAAGTGGCCATTATCGATTGTACCACGTTTTGGATATCGCAAGCTACGCATTTGCTATTTAAACCACCCCATGCTTTTGATTTGTTGTGTGAAAAAGACCGTAAACAAACCCAGAGGATTGAAAACCATAGGCAACTAGACTGGAACCAGGGAACCATTTCCTATAAATATTTGGACGTGGTCATGAAAGCACACTTGTCCTCGGCCAATGTGGTATTTGTGAAAGGTAATGAAAAACGTCAATGGTTGCAACCATTTTTGGCGTCTTACTGCCAATGTATCGACCTCATGGAGTTGGGCTGCCCCTCCCTGCAAACGCTCATGGATACTTGTCCCTGTGGCAACATTACCCAGACAGCCCTATCGCATGCGTGGCATCTCTTTCATTGGTTAACCACCCATGCCTGCTGGGAGTTGTTGAACAAAATTATAACTCAAGATTTACCTGTGAATGACGCCAGTGAGATTTCTACAAGCGTCGTGTAAACATCTACAGCACGTGATACCATGGAGAAAGGGAATGCTACGGACAAAGCCATTGGCAAGTTCTTTGTGTGCAAAAAGAAACTAGACAGTTTTACCAAAGAGGAACTCTTGGCGCTGCCCAAGTCGTTCATTTATTATGTGGCCGCCAACGCAGTGAAAGAAATCTGGCAACATGTACCAAAATCATGGACTCAAGACCCTGTGTTGAGTGAATTGCAACCCTGTACGGATTACGATCACCATAAGCAAGTGGCCATGGCAAAAATACCGTCTATGCGTCAGTGTGCGACTTGCCAGCTAGTGAAACTGTATCACGGTCATAAAAGTCCATGTAAAGACTTTGTTGAATCATTCCACGGGTGTCATGGCGAGAAAAAGCAACTACAACGACAACAAACACAAGCATCGTCCACAGAGGAGGAGGAAGACCAAACCTTTTTACCATCGATGGAAAAGGATATGCCAGACCTGTACTGGCAATGGCGTCATTGACAAAGTGATTCAATACCTACCTTTCGAAATCCTTCTTCCAGGTTATCGTTTTTGCGGCCCTGGAACTCATCTTGAAAAACGTTTACAACGTGGTGATGTACCCATTAATCTTTTGGATCAAGCATGCAAGGAACATGACCTTTCTTATCGCTATAGTCATCCTGGTTTAAGACATGTGGCAGATAAATTGTTATTGAAGAAAGCTAAACAACGTTTCACATCCAGTGATGCCTCAGTGGGTGAAAGGATGGCAGCCCTGATTGTCATGAGTGCTATGAAAGGAAAGTTGATAATGCATGCACATAAACATTGAGGAGTGAGGAATTGAGATTTGTTTGTATTCTATTTTACTTTTGTCAATTCACTATGACTATGAAATAAAAACAAAGGTTTACCAGAGCACGATGTTTTGTTATATTTAATTTTAAGAAATCGTGATGTTGATGGCTTATGTTTCATTTTACACATTTCACCCATAATGAATTCACACATTGCCATTTGTCATTTTGCAATTTATAGATTTAAAAAAAGTTCGTTTCAAGTTTTGCGATTTTGATTATATGGATTTTTCCAGTTTGCTGATGACACATTTTAAGCAATGTCCGTTTGAAGTTTTTGAATTTTCAAATTTCACACATGGCCATTTCCAGTTTTTAAAAATGTCCGTTTTAAGTTTTGCGTTTTTTTTGGTGATATGGAAACATGGATTTTCCATTTTGCTGTTTTCACATTTTTCCATTTGGCGTATGTCGAAAGTTGAGATTTGACAATGATGTTGATGCAAGTGCTTGACCTTGATAACGCTGCAATGTGTTTATGGGTGTTTGGAGAAACGTCGAAGTCTACGACTACTGCAGGTAAGACTGTTTTTACAAAAATAATGTCTATTGTCTGCCACATTTCAATGAAAAAACAAAACTATTGAAAACAAAATGAGTATATAAGTGACCATTTACCCCCTCCCCACCCACCCACCCTACCTCACCGTGTTTGCTCTGGTCAACCATACACACCAGCTTTCTCTCTCTACTCATACTTTCACACCTGCCTTTGGGAACAAACACAACCACTTTACTTATTCCCAAAAGCACATTCTCGACATGCACACTCATCCCAAATAACTTTTTTAGTTTATCATTTACATTACGAAAAATAATTAAATACTAGTTATTAAAGTTACTAAAAATCTTACTTATTTCATATTTACAAAAAAACACAACTTTGTACAGCGTTAAAAGAATCAAACTATTTACCAATCAAAAAATTTAAAATAAAAAAAGGTTGCATAGAACTGTTTTAAAGAGCAAATGGTCCAAGTGGATTGCCACTATTTACAAAATCTACTATTTTCAATGGCAGAAACCAATATTTACAAAATACTAAATCTACAAGTTACATAAAGCTATGTCCCATAAACGATTAAACAGTGAAATCACACCTCCTCCTCCTTGCGATCATAACCCCAGGACAGGCTGGTGAGCAGGTCATCAGCCCACACACGCTTGTTATCCATGGAGGCGAGGGTGCGTTTTCTCTGTTCCACAAGATACAAATGATGGTTGCTGGATTGTATCCTGCACTGTGTATGAGACATAGCTTTGCCAGTGCGTAAAACCGCTAGATAGTCATCAACACGTAGCGATTTTACCACTGCCCTACCTACACCTTTTGCTCCTTTGGATTCCTTACAGTCGAGTGTGCGGTAAGCATACATTTTTGAGGCCGAACCTATGAATTCCGTCATAATGGAATCACCGCATTCATCTTTTAAAACGCCCATTTCCTTCTTGTTTTTTATCGGCAGCTGAAACACGTTATCAACGCTATAGCAAGAGGTGTCGAACCAGTCACTATGTTGCCTCATGACGTCATAGGGGTTGCAGTGGCGAATGTGGTAAATGAATGAGTCCGTATCCATATACAAAAGGGAGACGTCCTCAAAATGACGTTTGGCAAACTCATAGTGGAATCGATACATAACCGATTTAGAAAAGTCTAAAATGACTTGACCCAAGTAAATGGGTTTATCCATGGTCACGCTGGTCTTACTCATTTCAATAGTAGCCAAATCCTCATCGATAATTTTGATCGATTTGAAATTTGGCTTGGCAATGTACCGCCGGGCACCCCACCGCCCCTCCCAGACATTGACCAATTTAATGTCACGGTATTTTCGGACATTCTCCATAGACTTGCCATAGATGCAGTTGTTCATTAATTTAAAAAAATTAATTTCAAACTGCTGTGTTGCCATTTGTCGGCGCTCTGTGTTGAGTCGCATGTATGGCTCAAGCCATGCTTTTTGAGCAAAAGAAATACCCCTGTGGATTTTCTTCAACACCAAGCCTTGGGCGAGGCATTGCACCAACATTTGGATATGTAGCACATATCGATTTTTGTTGTAAAGTGTGCCCATGAGTTTTTCAATTTTCACTTTACTGTCAGGGGGAACCATTTGCTCAAGGCAGAATGGGAAATCGGCATGTTCATCATACAAGAATGAGGGATATTCAATATCCACTTCTAGCACATATCCACGGCCTGTTTCTTGGCTAGCCATGTTCACATCAAATTCTGACACTTGTTTGTCTGTCAGCCAAGCAAACTTCCCATAGGGCAAAGGCTGACTCATGGCGTAACCGTACAAATTATTCACGTCATAGTACATTAAGTACGATTCTGGTTTGTCTGGTGAATAATCAGGCATGTAGACATTGTTCGCTTCGGCATGGCGTTGGTTAAGTGACACAAAGCCACCACGAATGCCCTTTTCAAAAAATAGAATCATGTCTACATCAGTGAGTAAATCCAATTCCACTTGAGTGTATTTTAAAGCGGCATCGAACGAGAGCCCAGGACTCGTATAATAGTGAGCCGGGTCAAGACCGTAAATGTGTTGACACAACTCACGGAATTTTTCAAACACATCAGTGAGCAGCAATACATCCAGTTTTAGGTAATGCAAAGCATATTCACTTAGCGTGTTCATGCCAAACACTCGCCAAACTTGGCATGCATGTGCATAGTCTTCATCGGAAACGGTACTGCGTGTTAGTTTCGAGTAAAATTTCTCTTGTGGTGGGAGTTTTCTTTGCTTTAACACGTCCCAGCTGTTGCAGAAATCATACGGGAATATACCTTTCAGAATGCACAATTGAAATTGCTCAGGATCATTAAAATGCATTCTAGTATTTTTAATTCCTCCTCATTCAAGCCATTCACAAGGCTGTCTAGCGAGGATGCCATAAACTTAAAGGAATCCAAAAATCGAAGTCGCCCAACCACCATGTCAGGGCCGTAAAACGCTCATGTTTTTGGGGAATAATGGTAAACGAGCCCTTGTTGACATGGCCCAATTCACGAATAAAAAACTGAATGTCATAATTCGCCAGATTGTGGAAAAAGACACTGATGAAACGAGGAGCTGGAAAGTTCAAGTTGCATTTGCTGTGCGCAGCTCCACGAAACTCCCCTGTAAAATGCGAGTGGTCTCTGACGTTTTCCTCTCCACTTAAAATAGGCTTTTCGCAAATATGGCATGTCGTGGCATGCTCATACCGCTGCTGCTGTTCTGGAGATAGGCTCATGGGTACTGGGTGGTCCAGTAATTCCTGTACATCATGAGCCAACTTGAGAAGTTCATCCAATAACCATTTGGCACAATCTGGCCCCTCGCGGTATTTGTAACCGGATTGTGTGGGGTCATAGGCACACATCACATTAAATCCTATGGCAAAGGGTTCATGTTTTTGAATTGGTGTGGTTGAGATAATGGTGGGATCTGGTTCACATCCCGCCATGGGTGTGGTGAGAGCTTCGAAATCTGCATACACCACATAGGGGACAGTGTCACGCTTGTGAATGTCCTTAAACTTTAACACAGCCTTGTCGCCTTGTGGCAATATCAGTCTCACCGCTTCCTGAGAAACACAATCTACCCTATGACGTTCTAAGAGCATGGGGGTTGTAAAATATTGCAAGCAACGATCACAAATATGTTTTTTACCATGTGCTTTGGACGCTTGACTGCTTAGCAATCTACTCAGGCTTTTAATCAGGCAATAGTGATTCACCTCCCCTACAGATAAATATAAAAGATGAATTTGATGTCGTTTCGGTTCTTTTGTGGCATAAAGAGGACCCACAATCTCATCACCATCAAGGCCATACACCATGAACGAAAAGTCATGGTTGTCTTGTTCAAACCTATGGATCTCGATTAAGTCCATAGGGAACGATACTCGAGTTAAATTTAAAGTTTGTTTGAATTCATCAAACTTGGCCTTGTACTTTGCTGGTCTGTTAACATTACGATCTTGAGCTGGTTGCAAATACGCAGCCACAGCCCACAGAAAGCAATCATTGTCATGGTTCTCAATATTCACCACAGCCTTTTTCGAAGCTATCGCTGGTGGTGTTTCAATATAGCTAGACCCAGCATTCAACGGATTGAATTGACAAATGTTGATTTGTAGATGATGAATTTTGTCTAAGGCAAGGCCACTCGGTCCTTGTTGCAGTTTATCAAATTTTGATAGCAAGGCATTCACCACATGGCTTTGATACCACTGTTCCAAATTATGGGCTATCAAAAGCTCTTGCATTTTACTGCAAATATAGAATGTCTCTTTATGCTCTACGTCCTTCTTTTTATATATGAAATCGCACACCAGTTCTGTATTCACCTTTAAAGCCGTACGCAACCTTTGAGCTGTACAAATTTCAATTTTAAAAATTTCAAAACAAGATTCTAAAAATTCTTTGGGAATCAAACTTTTTCTAACATTCACTATTCGGCCAGAGCACACACGCGATTTAAAACAACTATTTAGGGGTTCCCAAGTTAACGTATCCGCAGCAGTAAATTACATTATTTTGAAGAAAAAAAACACTCTCACCTGAGTTTTCAGCTGTAGACTGCTTGACAATGGCCTCAAACACACGCGTTCCTGGTTATCAACAGAGGTCAAGCGTTTTCCAACACTCTAAAAAGAAATAAAATAAACCACCATAAGTATATCCATTCCATATAGTTTATGCATTTCATAAACAAAACAAAATGAAACAGGTTATATATAAAAAAACAAATCTCACCTTGACGTGTAATGCTTTGCCTTATTCCCGTCTCGTGGGCTAGTGTAGAAATGGTTTCCTTTTCTAGGTGTCTGTCTTTCTCTTTCTTTAATATATTTCCCACAGACACACGACAGGTAGGCTATACACGTTATCTGCAAACAAACAAATAAAATCATTAATTACCTAATCAATAAATAATTGCTTGTATTTATATAAAAATCAATAAATATATAAATGAATAAATATATACCTACCCCACAACAAGGTTAAGTATTTTCCACCAACACCAAAACTGTTAAACAAGACCAGGGGTTTCATGCAACGCAGTGTGTTCAAAGGTAGTCACCTAAGTGAGTGTGGAAATGATAACAACATGTCTTTATATATGTTACCTTGCATGTATAATCTTTCTTCCCACGCTTTGAACATTCTGTTATCAGGCACGTGGACAGCTAACGTCCCAGGCGAACACCTGTGGTAGATCAAATTTCACATGGACTTGCATTTTGTCACGTACGAAGCAAGACAGGATGTAACTTGTTTAGCCCTCATGTGGTTTCACACATGTTCACATGCCTTTCGCTCTTCCCTGCCACCACGATGGTCAGATTATTTCACCTTCAAGCGTCATGGTCATTTTTCCATTGCACCTGTTGTCAAGTCAGATCAACGCCTTCCAATAAGCTCAAATGACATTCACCTCCTGCTCGTCTGCAAGTTTGTTTTCTGTACTCGCTTCGATCAACATAGAACCAAGATCTCTTCACCGTTTACACGTTAAAGGTAAAATATCAGAAAAACGCACGCTCGCTCTGTCATACACCGACCCGTCGAAATAGCGATTGTTCTATTAAGCATGGTCCTTGTGGTTAGCGACAGGTTCGTTGAAACACACACACCCAGCCGTATCGTCTCTCTCAACCACCACGCTTCATGAACTTTATAAACAGGTAAAGAAAAAAAACAGTTTTTTTTCAACATGTATGGCGTTAGGCCCTTTGTGAATTATTTTTGGAAAAAATATCTACCACATTTGAAAGGGGGCGTTAGCCCGAGTCCTAGGACACCTCGTACACGTCTCTAGCGTTATTGGTTCGTAAAATATCGGCAAAAATCACAAAAAACACGTGTTTACCCAAAAATCGAGTTTCCAATATTTTTTAAAAATTATAACGAGTGGTCCATAGCAAAGAGCACGTCAGCCCGAGTCCTTGGACCCGTCGTACACGCCTCTAGCATGATTGGTTCGTGAGATATAGCAAAAAGTTTAAAATCACGTTTCCCCCCCCCCAAAAAAACGTGTTTCCAGATTTTCACCTTTTCGACACCTACATTTCCGTAAAGAGCGCAACGAGACGAAAAAAGCGAATCCAAACACGCCTTCCTAGCATGACTCCTTCCATTCCAAGGTCGCAGGGGCTCACAACTTGCTAAGTAGAGCAGAACCTACAACCTAGCACTATTTTAAGAGTGGAAATAAAACGTCCATACGAAAGAGAGGTTCACCACGATTCCTAGGACACCCCATATGCTCAAATCCAACCATGGGTTTAGAAAATATTAAAAGCGAATGACCTATTAGTTTTGGTCTTTTATTTAAATAAAGAGCCTATAGGAAAGTAGGGGCATCACTACGAGTGCTAGGACACCCTGTATGTTCAAATCTGACCATTGGTTAGCGAAATATCAGGTTCGGGGCAAATACGAGGAGGGTTCAATAAGTTAGTAGACAGCTTTCCCCTTACCCCACTACTGTCAGGTTTTTGTCCTAGAGACTTGAAATTTATTTTTGTGGTAGAGGGGGTAGGGATCATTGATTTACATCAAACAAACTTTTCTGTAAACTTCCTAGTTTCCAAAATATAGGATTTTCAAAATTCGAGTGTTTTCAAAAAAACATAAAAATTAAAAAAGTTTTATTACAAAAAATAAAGGTCATAATGACCATTCGTTTGAGCTATGGCACAACGTTCTATCATGTTTGGTTTTCAAACTATCGTCTAATTTCGAAAAAGAAAATTTTCAAAAAAATCAAAAATATAACAAGTGGTCCATAGCAAAGTCCCCGTCAGCCCGAGTCCAACGACACCTCATTTGACAAAATCGGACCATGCGTTCAAGAGATATTAATTATTTTAACATGTACAGTCGGGTACAAATAAAATGGGTGACACAGAACTCCTACTACTCCACTACTTATCGTCCTCTAGCGACGGGATGTGACCTACCACGCTCTGGTTGGAACCACACTTCGTTACACACGCCACGATTAGCCGATGTCGTCACCAGTTTGCGCATTCCAGTCTCCGGCTCGTTACTTTTTGAACGCACATTATATATATTCTGCAAATGGAAATATTTTACCAGTAAACTCTAAATAACCTATTTCATTAATAAATATAAGGAACAGCAATGGTCAAAGCACTGACCCTTGTGGGAAACCGCATTTAAAATCAGAAATGGACCCTTTAGTTTTATTAATATTAACATACTGCTTCCTGTTAGTCGGGTAGTTTTTAAACCACTCAAAGACTATTACTCTCATTCCACTGCTGACTGCCTTCCGTGGACGCTGAAAATTCAAAATATTCATGCCGTGTTGAAACTTCAGTGTCTATCTGATGCTGTTGAAGAGAATGACTATTTCTCATGCTTTCTAATCTCTCATGAGAATATCATTTGTCATGTGCATATTCTTTGTTATATGTTCTATTCCCTTGTCTTGATTCAACACATATTCATTGTTGAAGAGAATGAATATTGCTCATACTTTCTTATCTCCCATGTAAATATCGTTTGTCTTTCGTCAAATGTATATTCTTTTACATTATGTCCTTTTTTTCCTTTGTCTGTATCCTGTGCCTTGGTTCGATACATCTTAGTCAGAAAGTGTTCGTGTTTTTAATCCATTCATCCCATGAACAACTGATACAATAGAAACCATGCATAGCACAAGTAGTTTCAACAGGTTATGGGCCCAGTCATAACGGTGTTCTGTGATCATTTTCTTCAGTGAACTTTAAAGTGAGAAAGCAAAATGAATGAACATGCTTCGAGCCCTTGTGCCTATGGGTTTCCGAAATTGAGTAGTCGGGATGATTATTCAAACTGGTATTTTGGGATGTCAAATTATCTCAAAGAGCTTGGATTGAGGGCCAGTGTCCGAGGCACAGATGTGTCTGAGGGACACGATCGACGTGACGAGAGAGCGCTGGCGGATTTTATATGCCTCATGGTGACTGTTCACAATTATCCCCATGTTAGAGACTGTGCAAAAGCTAAGGATGCCTGGCATGCCCCTGAAAAGGCTTTCGTCATTGATTCTGGTTGTAATGTTCACATGTCTCCTAATGTTAAACTTATGTCAAATTATAAATGCAATGATGATCCTGATATAAACATTGTAATTGGTAATAATGATAAGTTGTCTGTACAAGGAGTTGGTGACATTGCACTGAATGTAAGCGACAGTATTAATAATCTGTCAGATGCATGTTCCAGGAATGAGTGTGAACTTGCTGTCGGTAAGTCAGATGATTAAAACGAGTGCTGTTGTTGTGTTCAACAAAAATGGATGTGAAATCTTGGATTCAGAGAATTGCTCAGTGAATGGTAGCCTGCTAGCTACTGGTTCAGTTTTTAACTGTCTGTATTATCTGAATGTTAACCAAGATATGTCTACCCTTGTTGGTGATGTGTCTGATTACAATTTGTGGCATCAACGGTTGGGCCACGTTCGACAACAAAAGATTTTTCCAGGAAAATTTTTGTTTATTTTTTAAAACAAAAATCTGAAACCAAGGAGAAATTCAAGGATTTTGTTGCATATTGTGAAACTCAGAAAGGTAAGAAAACAAAGATCTGATAATGGTAACGAATTTGTTAATTCTGACCTGAACAAGTATTTCAAGGAAAAATGGATTGTGCAACAGAAAACTGTAAGGTATACAGCTGAACAAAATGGCGTAGCTGAACGTCACAATCGTACTACCGGGCGCCCGAGAATGTTCTCTGCAGTCGGTACGTGCAGCTGTGAGTGGTTGAGTTATGAGTTTAAGTTGGCTGCACTGCACTGCACTGCACTGTGTCCTTCAAAGCGGGACTTCCCCGTGTGAGCTGTCGATGTGCATCGCGATAAGCGCGCGAGCCTGCAGCGTGTATTACAGTCTGTGAGCGTTCGGATAGATTATTATTGGAAGAGTGCAACAGTATAGAGGCGGTAATGTTTACTACTGAAGACAGAGATTTTTTTTTGGTGGAATACGTTTTTCGCGAAGGTGATCGGTTTACAGAAAATGTAAAATTAAGATTTCAGGCGCGGTTTACTAATTCAAAATGTCCAAATCGTGATACCATTCGTGATTTGGAAAGTAAATTTCGTGTGACTGGCTCAGTGCACGATGTACCGGGAACAGGCAGGCCTACGCTTTTAACAGACGAAAAACTTGATGAAATCTCCGATATAATGCTGCGAAGCCCAAGTAAGTCAACACGAAAATTAGCTCAACAAACAGGAATCTCCAAGTCGACAGCACATAAAGCTGTAAGAGACAAGCTTCAGTTGTTCCCTTATAGTGGGCGATGTATGGAAGATATGCTCTCGCGGACTTTTTTTTTTTGTAGAACTTTTCATGCTGAACAATTCTTACACTCATAGTAATTAGATATTTTTAACGGTTTGCCCAGCGTTAGCTTACAAAGCGCTCGGACGCCAGTTTTTTTTATCGACTATTCCACTAAAATCGTTACTGCTCGGCTTCCTTTGATCATAAATAAATTATTTTCTACAGACATTATACTCGATATATCCTTTTCATAATGGTGAAAACCGCATCAAAATCTATCAAGTGGTTCTTGAGTTTACCAGTAACATCCAAGAAACGGGGACTTTGTTTTATACTAAGTAGAGATGATGCAAGCGGTAGCCGTGCTACCAACGTAACTGCTGTAGCTAGCTCTCGCAGACGCATGTAGGCGCTGCGGAGAATATTCCCGGACTCACTGTATTATGGAAAGGGTTAGATGCATGTTGTTTAGAGCAGGATGTTCTAAAATGAAGCAGCCAGTACGGCAGTGTATATTTTGAAAAGGAGTCCTCATTGGAAAGTTGATAATACCCTACCAGAGGAATTGTGGACTGGTAAAGCTGTAAGTCATGAGAATATGATGCGATGTTTATACCTATGTTCCAAAACAGGTGCGTAGGCCTACTGGCAAACTGGGATCCAGAAGCAAATGCTTTGTGTGTGTTGGGTATGATGCGGAAAAGAAAGGCTACCGCCGGTTTGATCCCGGTAAACCTTAAGATATGTTTGTAGAGCACAGTGTTATATTTGTCGAAGATAAATTCACCAGGGATGCGGAGAAATGTGTTGAAATGAGTGATGTAATGTATTGTCCTTTGCATGACATTGTAAATGATTTTGAAAACCTGGCAATCATTGTAGTTCCAGTTGCTGGTCAGGATAATGACATTATTGATGTTCCAGGTATTGCTCAGATTAATGAAGACATTGTTTATTCATGATGATGAAAATGATGAGATTGGCCAGTTTGCTGTTCCAGAAAATGCAGATAGGGGATGCCCTCTAAAGGAGAAACGTCCTAAACAATTTCCTGATTATGAGGTGTATTTTGTGAAAGCAGTGGTCATGTGCAACCAGCCACCGTCTGAAGCACTTAATGGTAAGCAGTGCCGGATTAAGACTCACAGTGGCCCTAGGCAATTGTTAATTTGAGGGCCCTTTTTCCATTCTTTCACCCCCCACCCCTTCCCCTTCATAAAAAGTCAAACATAACTTTGAAAGAGATTTTATTTACAAATTTACAATGAATAATGAATACAATTTAGATCATATGTACATTTTCAGAAAAACTTTTTCTGCATTTTGTTTTGCAGAAATTTTCAATAACATCATCGGAGTTGATTTTCCTTAAAATGTCTGATTCTGATTCTGATAGAAGTCAAAATTGAATCCCACAAAATTAACATGAACCCGAATTCGAATTTCTGCATTCTTTTTGCAATGCACCCCACTTCATGCCGAGTGTCATTATTTTCCGACTCGTCATCTTCAATGCCTTTTAAAGCCTCGACAATATTATGAAACGAATCATAAACCACGTTCGTTGCATTAGCATGAGCTTCGCAGCGCGTATCTGACAATGATCTCAAAGTTTTAGCGTTTTTGATATAATTTTTCAAGACGCCCCCAACGGTGAGGGTTTGCAGAAAAGAAGTTATACAATGATTGAGTTTTCATTTTTTGGGGGCCCGTTTGAGCCCCAGGCAATTGCCTATTGTGCCTTATGGTTAATCCAGCACTGATGGTAAGGATGGCATGCAATGGAGGAAAAACTCAAGACATTTCATGATAATGATGTATGGACATTAGTGTAGTTAAGGAACCTAATGGAACAAATATTGTAAGATGCAAGTGGGTGTTTAAAGTTGAACGTAACAATCAATGTAGTGTGTCCAAATCTAAAGCACGCTTGGTAGTTGAAGGTTGTTCTCAACGGTACGCAGTTGAATATCTGGAAACTTTTGCGCCTGTAGAGCGGTATAGAACATTCAGATTATATTTTGCTCTTGCTGTAAATATGGATCTGGAAGTCCATCATCACCTTGATGTGTCAACAGCTTTCTTGAATTGTTTTCTTAAGAATGACATTATATGCACTCCCAAGATGACTTTGAGTGTGACTGTACCAAAGTACAGGGTCTTTCATATAAAGTAAGAACGCCAAGTGGCGGTTTTGTTGTCCGCTGCTGCGGTGGCCGTGGCCGAGCTTGTGGCGCGCCGTGACCCCTGCTTTAAGCGTGTGTACAATCCTGTATGAAATATTACCTTCTAAAAGATGCTGGAAGCGTCGTCCTTCCTGGGTTATACTGGCATTGTGTCTGGTAATTCTGGCTGACGTGAATGAGTTCTGCCATTGTAATGTTTCTGATCTTTTACTTTCTGTGCTTTATTGAGCTTTGAGTCAGTAGCCTAGTGCCAAACTTATTTGCAATTACGTGAATCTGTGCTAGTGAATGTGGCACTTCATCAGGAAATTGCTGAACAAATACATCACGTACCCGCCGAGCCGACTCGTACTTAAAATAAGTTTTACATACAAAAGAACGATGAATTGATAACTGTCTAACCATGTTAGCATCTGAGGTCCAGACTGGCGACTGAACACCTGAACGCTTATTGCAAGGTAAAGTATATAATATGCACGCGCTATCAATACTACAGCAGGGGGCCGTGGCTCGGCCAAGGCCACTGCAGCAGTGGACAACAAATCCGCCGCTCGCCGTTCTTACTTTATATGAAAGACCCTGTATGCTTGTTTCTTGCTCATTGAACGACGGCAACCATGTTCCTCAAATGCTGAGTATTCGTATGTATGGATCGTTCAAACCTTTAGTGTCGTACGGTTCACGTCACGGATGCCGCCATCTTGGGTCCACTTCTCCCGGTCTAGCATTTTATATTAAATATTTCGTAATTTGTCAAAACGGAATTATACTGTTTTATAGGCTAATACGGAACTGGTATCGGGAGTTTGAAATCTCTATTTTAATCAGGCCTACTACTTTTTTCAGCTTTTCCCAATTCATTGGGATCACCGGAGCCATCCAGGCTCATTTTTGTTTTGGCCGGGGATATAGGGCCGGATGTCCTTCCTGACGCCACGTCAGATGAAGATTCCACGCCGCTGTCACCGGGATCCCAACCCCGGCCGTCCGGGTGAAAGACGAGCAGCTAAGCCACTGCACCATCACGTTCCCCTCCATTTTAATTAGGCCTATTGATGTTTATTTTTAGCCTACTTTTCACATTTTGCAAAAATGAGGAAAAAGTAGACTTATGAGATCGATCCGGGAAAATGTGTGTGTGCCTGTCTGTCTGTCCTTCTGTCTGTCTGTCAGTCTGTCTGTCTGTGTGTGTGTGTGTGTGTGTGTGTGTGTGTGCCCCCTCCCCCTATCAACTCCTAAACGGCTGCAGCAATCGAAACCAAATTTGGTATGAGTAAAGATCCATACCGGAACATCTCAATGTCGTACTTGAGAAAGATGTCAGTGCTATCAACTGCTGAAAAATCACAATTGAAATTTTTGCTTCATGTTGGATATCTTGAAATGTATAAATGGAAACTATTCCAAAATTGGCACACATATAGATAATAATACTTCAGTTTAATTTTCAGGAGGACATACATGACAGTGTTGCCAAAATGATTCTAAGCCTACTGATAGGTCCAATTTTTAAATGCTTGTAACTCCTACGCTATCAATTGGACTTCAACCAAATTTTGTATGTAGTATGTGTACATAAACGGATATGACTGAGCGTATTGTTAATAGCCACCAGGGCTGCCAACTGTCAATAAATTCTCTCTCTTTATTTCATCCAAATACCAATATATCGGAAAGTATTCTAGCCAACAGCTTTAAACTTTACACACGTATAGTGCCTGACATTCTATAATAATTTGCAGCAACTAATGTATGTCACTGCTACCAACATGATTCTAAGCCTGCTGATAGGACCAATTTTTAAATACATGTAACTTCTATAATATCAATTGGATTTCAACCAAATTTCGTATGTGCTATGTGTACCATAACATATATGACTATGCCTATTCTTAAGAACAATCAGGGCTGCCAACTGTTAATAAATGCTGTTTATATTTTTTACCCTATTATCAATATATCAGAAAGTATGCTAGCCAACAGCTCTAAACTTTGCGCACGTATAGTATCTGACATTCTAGATTAATTTGGTGTAACTAATATATGTCAGTGCTGCCAACATGATTCTAAGCCTGCTGATAGGTCCAATTTTAAAATACCAGTAACTTCTATGTTAACAAATGGATTTAATCCAAAATTGGCACAACAAGAGATCATCATATTTCATATTATTTCTGACCATGCATGCCATTGTTGCCAACATGATTTTACGCGCGCTGTTAGATCCAATGTCTAACTGCGTGTAACGTCCATTGGACTTCAACCAAATTTTGTATTCTGTACCTTAAGAAATGGAACTAAGAATATATTCAGTCACCAGGGCTGCCAACTGTAGTGCTCTATTAGGCTACATTATGTCAGGTATACAGTATTTCGAACTAATTAGAAATTTCGATATTACCAACTTAATCTCGTCATTATTCTAGATAGATCCGTATAGATTAATCATTAGCATGCATCTTAAATTTTTAGAAAAGTAGGCTCTTTAGTTCGTCACGGAACTTCTTGTTTAAAATAATTTCTGTATTATTGCTAAACAATTCTTTGTTTATCGTATTAGCGCTCAATTGTTTTCTGTAACCACAGTCAGGGTCGCCAGATCTTGACCACAGATTGTCATCGGAGTTCGACTTAAAGAACGCTGGAGAGTAAGGCGGCTGGAAATCGATAGAAACGCTACGGTGTTCTTTTCAGGGGTAGACTAGTGTTCCGCCTCCCTTATGTGTGACTCCGTTTTGGAACGTTGCATTCATTGGAACTACATTTCAGAACTGGGAAACCGAGTCATTTGTTCGAAACGGCATTTTTTCATGAAGCTGGTTATGTGATATTGGCAACATTTCAACAGTTGTAAATTTTAACTAGGTCGATAAACAACCTTAGAATTTCTGTAGCCTAACAATGAACTTGGCCCAAGTATGAGTTAGCCTCTCCCCTTAGTGAAGAGAGGAAAAGACCGCATAAGGACATCTCAAAACTTGTAGTGTTTGGGGACCTGAAACTTGGAGGGCATACGGCATTTGAGGAGTTCATTAAAACCTCCATATTTGTAACCAGATTGTAGCCTATATTGGCTTTCACGACCAGTGAGTTAAAACTCAGCAATTCTTCTAGGTTTGTGCCGTGACTTGTGTAGGATTTCGCCTAGGACACCAAGCTGGCTCATCAGCGGGCTCTTGGTGTCTCCGCCCGGACCCCCAATATACCATCTTTTTGGAAGCCTTCATAGGGAGGTTAAGGCTGCTTGAGCTTCTAGTTCTCGCAGTCAAGAGGTGCAGTTGCACTTCATATAAAGGGAGGTAGCGCACAGTTTGTTACTCCTGTGGGGGTCCAGGCGGGGACACCAAGAGCCCACTGATGAGCCAGCTTGGTGTCCTAGGCGAAACCCCACACAAGACACGGCACAAACCTAGAAGGATTGCTGATTTGCAACCAGATTGTTAGTGTAAACACCAAATTTTTGACAAAGTGAGAAAATTTGACACCAGGTGTCTTTGCTAAGCATGAGATGTGGTTAAAAAATCACCATGTTGCAACTTTGTGCTTCACGTTAGGAATACTGTATATAGGCCTAAAGAAAAGAAAGCTCCATTACATGACGCCCTGTTCAAATATTATTTTTCAATCAGGAGATAATCATATTACTGGTCTCATAGCTGGCACGTACTGTTTCCCAATAATTCCTGACGTCATCTTTTCGGTGTCATTGACGGATAATAAAATTTACTCGACAATACACCTTTTTTTGTTGTTGTTGTTTTTTTGTCGTGTAGCCTCCTGAGAGGCCGAGTGCAGGTCTTTCCAGTCGACGCCCGTGGGCTGAAAGTGGGCAAGGATGTGGAAGGAAGCGGCCGTGGCCTGTCAGAAGGTACTGTCCCAGCATTTGCCTGGTGTTGAAAATGGTAAACCACGGAAAACCATTTCAAGGACAGCTCGAACCCACGCGTCTACCGAGTCAGCAGAGAGCTTGGCCCCATGACCTAACGCCGCGCTATAGCCAGCGTAGCCACTACTGTCGGTTGACAATACACCGTACCGTAAGTAATTCTTTATCAAGCGCATTGGTTTACCATAGTAACTACCTCGGTGCAAACCCGACTAGCTGCATTACGAATCGAGGACTGATATTATTTATTGTGCGACTGTTTCAGCGTATAAATAAGTGCACTTTATGGAGGAACCAAAGTTCATTAAATGTGAGCCAGAATGGCTCGCTCGTCAGATGTCTTCGCTAACAATGTACCGGTAAGTTGTATTTGAATTCCTTAATGATGTGTGACATTGCAGTCGTTGTGATATGCTTTCAAATTTAGAGGGATGTAGTGACCTGCTATTCACTATCAACTTACTAGTAGGCTAACTGGGGCCTCTTGGTTAAAGTGGCGGCCGATAATAAGGTTGCTGTGTTACACAACTTACCAGACCCAAAACAACTGTGAACACGAGGGAGGAGCCAGATTCAGTCACTCACTCGCCAATAGCATAGCGCGGCGTTGCCTAGTTAATTCAACTAGCTGGGCTCGCTGCGCCGTACGAAATCGTTATTTCTCTCCGCGCACGAAAATAATTAATTATTCAATTATTTTGATGACCCTATGTTACAGAGCTAAACATTTTGAAACTGACTGTCCAAACCCCGTTACGATACGACCAGCCATTCGGGAAATAACAGCTGCCCTTGAACTGAAGGCATAATTAGAGAAGGAATGATTTAAGTGTTGAAATATTTAGGTTCACTAGGGTAGATAACGAAGAGTGACGGTATTGCTGTATCAATTCAGTAGTGGAGCTTTAACAAGGGCTGTGAGCTGAAGTTTTGAACTCATAACAATGTCCCTTAGCAAGCCCAGTGGCAGCCGAACAGTTTTACACAGCCAGGCAAGAAATATATTTTTCAGGGTATAGGGCCTTTAAAAGAAGCTTTCAAATACAGAAGTACGTGAAAACACAAAATCTGATATCCTGTGTTATTGTGGTAACAGCAATTATGTTTTTATTTGTAATTGAGTCGAATAAGACTCACCTCTTCACAGTTTTACCTCACGAGGCACAGTGTAGCCAGTTCTAACCCTGAGACCAGAACTAAATGTCATGATTGAGCCGTGAATCGCATCCGGACCTCACGGGTTGTTGTTGATGATTGTTTTAGGGGCTTTGCGACATCGTGGTCATGTAGCCCCGTGTCTTTGGATGTGTGTGGAATTTGTCTGATAACCGGTGTCACTGTGATGTCTGTACTAGTATGTGTATTTGTTAGTCAGGTAGGATTTGGGTAGGAGGCGCCCATAGCACGTTAGGTACCATCCCGGCATTTGCCTGGATTAGAAGTGCGAATCCACAGAAAAACCACTTCCAGGATGGTTTAGGTAGGAATCCAACTCACATATTCCCAGTTCTGCTTCACGAGGCTGAGTGTACCCCGTTCCAGCCATCAGACTAGAATTTAATTGCTTGGCAGAGCTGGGAATCGAACCTGGACCTCCTGGGCCACAGCCAAGAATGCTGGTTGGTACACCAGGAGGTGGACACGTGCACAAATAACGTTTGTGTGATATCTTATATCTGCCTCATATCACATTGTGCGCACTCCGTTGTGAGCATAGATATTCGTAGGATTAGGCCCCCCAGCTCGTACATGTTCTTACATTCGGAGCGCCTTGTGTTCACGGAACAGGTCGTGCGTATACTGCGAGTGCAGAGCCTTGTCATCTCCGCTGTGGCAACAGAGCTCAGCTGGACGCACGCTACTGGGCTAGCCCATGTTCACAGTTGTTTTGGGTCTGGTATAGGGCCTGTTGGTTTAAGTGGCGGCCGATAATATGGTTGCTGTGTTACACAACTTACTAGTGGGCTAACTAGGGCCTGTTGGTTTAAGTGGTGGCCGATAATGGTTGCAGTGAGTGCTACACAGCAATCAGATTTGTTACATAAATAAATAATAATAATACGGCAATCGTTTAGCAATAAAAATCATTCGCCTCTTACATGCACAAAAATTCATAGTTTTGTTATTTAATAATTCAGGAAAACGTGTACCGTAGTACAGTGAACTGTTTGAGAAAGCGAAGCGTATAGGAGCGCTCGCCAGGCTAGAGCGCCGACCAGATCCTGTGGCGTAGCCCCAAAGAAATAAATCCAGAAATTGGGGTGGGCATAAGCCTTCATAGTTTCTTACGGCTCGAACAAATTTCTACAGCGAAAGCTTAAATACAGTAAATGCGTTCACAAAGAATGCACTAACAATCTCTGCACGGCCGGTCATCATTTCCGTGTCTGCACTGCTTAGGGAAGCTCAGGGGCGTATATAGAATTTTATTTCGGCGGGTGTCCAACCGGGGATTAGGGGACATGGTATAGGCCCAAAGAATAGGGGGTCCGGGGTTCTCCCCGGTAAACTTTTTTATAATTTGGTGCAAAATGATGACTTTTAAGGCTATCTGGCATCACATTTTCAACCAATTTGTTGTGATGTTTTATGTTTGGTTAATGTCAAACACAACTAAGACCATTTTATGATACTTTTTATTACTACAATCATCTTGCTCACTTGATAGTGTTTACAAGGAAAGAATTAATGTTAGTGTTTTGATTTACAACTCACACTATAATATAAAGTCAAGGTTTCTTGAAGCATTACCAAATCGGTTCATAATTTAATCGTCAGTGAGATGTATGTCTCTGTGAATAGATTACAATACTAGACCGTTAAGCATGTTTTCAGAAGTAGAATTTCTTAAGTATGTTTTCAACCAAGTCAAACTCTGTTCGGCAGTACCAGTAGCTACAGAGAGAGGCAAATTTGCCAAAAGTTGGATAAGGGTATAAAAGTTAGGGAAAACACTTTTGTTACACGCTTCAAGGGCACTTGTTGCTCTTCTTGGTTCGTTCATAAGAGCGAAGGCACTGGAGAGTAATAAGAGGTTATGTTGTTACAACTAAGAACAGAGCTAACTGATTGTCACACTGTTTACATCGCTCTACCTTCGCCTTGCTTTGCAACGTTGCCATACGTCACTTAGTAACAATAGTACATGATTATATTGGTTTTTAATGTATTAATTAATAAACAAATAATACACACATCAAAAAAAGTTTTGCATCACCTCGGTTCCCAGATCTCCGGCATATAGACGTTGACTGTGTATATTGTATCAAAGATACAGTCCCTTTGACTGTTCATAGATGTCACTAAAACTGCTCAAAGATGTAAACAACCATGCATGAGCAGGGTCTATTAGACGGAGGGGGTACGACAGCCGATCAGTTCCAGTCATTCCACCAGGACGAAGGTACGCTGCTCATGTTGTCTGTAGTTCTACCATGCCTAGAAGGTCAATACCGCAGTTCGATCGCGTCCGCATTGTTACTTTGTGTCAAGAAGGGCTCTCAACAAGGGAAGTTTCCAGGCGTCTCAGAGTGAACCAAAGCGATGTTGTTCGGACATGGAGGAGGTACAGAGATACAGGAACTGTCGATGACAGGCCTCGCTCAGGCCGCCCAAGGGCTACTACTGTAGTGGATGACCGCTACTTACGGATTGCCGCCCGGAGGAACCCTGACAGCAATGCCACCATGTTGAATAATGCGTTTCGTTCAGCCACAGGACGTCGTGTTTCAACTCAAACTGTGCGCAATAGGCTGCATGATGCGCAACTTCACTCCCGACGTCCATGGCGAGGTCCAGCTTTGCAACCCCGACACCATGCAACGCGGTACAGATGGGCCCAACAACATGCTGAATGGACCCCACAGAATTGGCATCACGTTCTCTTCACCGATGAGTGTCGCATATGCCTTCAACCAGACAATCGTCGGAGACGTGTTTGGAGGCACCCTGGTCAGGCTGAACGTCTTAGACACACTGTCCAGCGAGTGCAGCAAGGTGGTGGTTCCCTGATGTTTTGGGGTGGCATTATGTGGGGCCGACGTACGCCACTGGTGGTCATGGAAGGCTCCGAAACGGCTTTACGATACCTGAATGACATCCTCCGACCCATAGTGCACCCATATCGGCAGAATATTGGAGAGGCATTTGTCTTCATGGACGACAATTCTCGACCTCATCGTGCACATCTTGTGAATGCGTTCCTTCAAGATAACGACATCGCTCGACTACAGTGGCCAGCATGTTCGCCAGACATGAACCCTATCGAACATGCCTGGGATATGTTGAAAAGGGCTGTTTATGGACGTCTTGACCCACCAACCACTCTGAGAGATTTACGCCGAATTGTCGTTGAGGAGTGGGACAATTTGGACCAACAGTGTCTTGATGAACTTGTGGATAGTATGCCACGACGAATACAGGCATGCATCAATGCAAGAGGACGTGCTACTGGGTATTAGAGGTAGTGGTGTGTACTGCAATCTGGACCACAAATGCTGAAAGTCTAGCTGTATGATGGTACAACATGCAATGTGTGGGTCTCATGAGCAATAAAACGAGCTGAAATGTTGTTTGTGTTGATCTCTATTCCCTTTGTATTTAAAGGTTCCGGAACTCTTGGAACCGAGGTGATGCAAAACTTTTTTTGATGTGTGTATATGTGACAAAAATTGGGGGGGTGCCCCCCCCCCCTTATATACGCCCCTGGGGAAGCTAAACTAACAGGGTAGCCATTAGGATTGTGATCTGGGTGGATTTTCCAAGAACAGTAGGTGCCTCAGTACTGGCGATACAACCAGGTGATGATGACAAAAGTCTACCAAGAAATTAGGAGATTGCCAATTAGCAAGAGACCTCTCTCCAGATGGGCAGTTATAGCTTGTCAGCTTACACTCTCTTGTCAGCTTTTAATGTCCATTTCCTGAAAATAACAGTGTTAAAATGTCCCAGGCTACAATACTAGCGCAGCGTGGTTGATTGTCGCCACTTGGGATTTACGGTGGTTGTGTGTCTGTGCGAGAGGAGAGATACAGTTTGCAAGTGGTAGTATTGGGGAAGAGTTGGGAGTTGTTTGTTAGTTACTCCTTTATTTCTTTTTTGATGTGTAACATCTTACCGCTCGGTTGCTGGATAGTTTTGTGGGAGTGATTTTGTAAATTGGGGACGGAAGTGAATCGGGCGGAAGTGAAGACGCACTGCCCGAAAAATGGGACGGAAGTGAATCGGGCGGAAGTGGATCGAACGGAAGTGGATCGGACAGAAGCTGGATGTACAATTGAAAATGTGTGTATTGGGAACAAGGCAGTGTGTGCTCTATAGCGCGAGAATGTAATGGCAATACAGTAGGCAGTGCATTTAGCAGGCACTGGTTTGACGAGCACAGTGGCAAATGTTTCACCGACTTTCATTTGTCATTGAGCAGTTTATGAAGCTTCACGTTCAAGGTTGAATATCCATGGGGTAGGACAAAGACGAAAAATGACATTTAAGTAAGCGGCATTATTGTCAAGCTGTGGGTGAGTAGTCAAATATTAAATGCATAACAGAATGTTGATATATGAGTGGAATAAAAGCTGTATTTTCATCATATTATGTGAGACTATGTCATTTCATGATTGTAGGAAGCCATGTTTTGATTGTTCACGACGAACTGTATGAGAGCCTTGAGAATAATGAATGTTATAGTTACTGAGGAATATGCTCACAGTATTTGAGAGTACTGTCGACGTTGTGTGTCACTTTGTTATTATGAATTATTAATATAAAAGGAAGGAAGCTTGTAGTTTTGCGTGTCCGTTAATCTCACGATCATGATCCACGGTACCTCCCTTTTACGTGGAATGCGAACCACAGGACTTGGCATTTCAATTCGAAAATCTCACATGTATTGACCGGGAATCAAACCCGGTCTACCTTGGTGAGAGACTAACAGCTTGACCGCTGCGCCACAAATGTGACAGTAGCATATCTCCAATTCAATCTATACATTCATCATATTACCAGTATGAAAATGGAGTGTAAATTAACATTTTAAGAATGTCCAAGCTATGTAGTATACGAGTAGGATAACATGTCAGATGTTACACATCATATGCGACTACTGTAAGGCTCGTATCTTTTTTTTTTTTTTTTTTTTTTTTTTCTTAGCGAGTGTTTAGAAGATCGACCGCTTTGTCATAAAGAAGGCAAAACTGGATACATCCTCTGTTAGTTATGAGAAGCCATTATTGTAGGTGTAGAAAATTGAGGCCCCCATTTCATTATATAGGCACAACTATTACAAATAATTTTCTCTGCACGAGAAAGACGCATTGCTCACTGATAGAACGTAAAGTTATTCGAATTTTTTAAACGTTCATATTCATTTATGATTATTTAAAGGGTGTTACAATTTCCTCTGAATAAAAACAATAATATTAAACAAGAATGATGTCCATGGCGACCGTTAGGCTTACCTTAAAACTGCACTCTATAAATTAGACTAACAATAACAGACCTAAACGTTTTGCAACGTACCTTCTTTGTTTGATGCCTTTATGAGTGTCCCTTCTTCTTGTTATCTACTCCTGATGGGTTTCTTTGGACATATTCATTCAATTGACTAAAACCATTTCTGGTAAATAAACTATTTACAAAACACCAAGATATAGTGCGGTATTAATGTAAAGAACATTCTGAACTGAAACGTGTGAATATGCCATGATAGCAGTATGCTGACAACTAACAATTGAAACTTTGAGCGACAGAGACAAATATAGACACTGACACAGCTGTGAGCTGCCTCAAAACAAAGAAACGAAGGTCGGAATTCAGACAGACATGACCAGACTGAAGATGTTTGTCCTTAGCTAAACATGAACCCTAAAGTACTTATAATCAGAACTAGTAGTTCCGTGAATAACTATATAGCCTATTTTCATATATCCTATTAGTCTTCTTCATTAGAAAGTTCTCCCACCTATAAAAAGGAACGCCTTGTTGGATTGTTTTGTATGTAGGCCATAGAGTTACGCACCATTAGATGAAGATTATTGCGTAGGTTCATTATTCAAACGTTCTCGCTCGCATGATTAGGACACAAGAAATAAAAACTGAATTTTAAAATTTCGCACGGCCGCCATCTTGGGGTTCTGAAACAATGGAATTTAATTAGATTCCAGTAGAATTTGTATGAACATTTACCGTACCAAGTTTCACTGCGCTCGGATAATTGAATCGCGAGACAATTCCATTTAAATGTTTTAATTTCGCTAATTAGGGGTAGACATACAATAGACATACAATTTCGCTTCGCCACCATGTTGGTATTGTGCTCACCAGGTTATTGAAAGTCCAATAGGCGAACATTTATTAATAGCTTCTATCAGCATACAAAATTTCAGTTTGATTGCTGCAATAGATTCGTAGATATTGAGAATTGTCTAAATAATTTGGATGGTCGCCATGTTGGATTGTTATATATGTAGGCCATACAGTTATATACCATTAGATGAAAATTATTGCGTAGGTTGATATATCAAACTTACACTTCGATCGCGTGATTGGGACACAAGAAATGAAAACTTAATTTTAAAATTTCGCACAGCCGCCATCTTGAGGTTATGTGAACAATTGAACTGAATTAGATGCAGTAGATTAGAATTTGTATAAACATTGACCGTTTCAAGTTTCACTGCACTCGGATAGTTAAATCGCGTGAAATATTCATTAAAATGTTTCAACTTCGCTTGGGCGCCAAGTTCGTTTTGTACTTAACAGGTTTTATAATGTCACATAGGTCAACTTCTAGTACTATCGCTCATCACCCTATTCAGGGTGATATCTGTTACCGTTGCGGAGCTATAGAATACCAGTGGGCCGCATGAAAGGCACGGACAAGGTAGTGGTATGTGCTTATCGAGGTTCATTGAAATCGCTCCGGACGTTTAGATTGTATTATGCACACGCACGCACATGGACAAAAGGTGATCTCATAAACCTTTTTTTTATAAATGAAAATAGGCTAAAACATATGAACTCCTTGAGGACCTAAAGGGCCCAATCCTGGCTACGCTACTGACCAGATGGCGTCACAGTGAAAGTGTAGTGAAATAGCAGCTAGTGTAAATATTTGATAACAAGTAGTTCCGTGAAGAACTATACAGCCTATTTTCATATATCCTACTTATGTTAATTGCCACTATCAACATACACAATTTCAGTTTGATTGCTGTAATAGATTCGTAGATATTGAGAACCGACTAAATATTTCGGATGGTCGCCATGTTGGATTTTATATATGTAGGTCCAAGAGTTTACTGTTACATGCAGATTATTGTGAACGTGTAGTATTCAAACTTGAATCGCATAATTAAGACACAAGAAAAAACAAGGAGATTTTTTTTTTTTCACAGCTACCACCTTAAGGTTATGGAAACAATTGAAATAAATTAGATGCCAGTGGATTAACATTCGGATAAAGATTTACTGTACCAAGTTTCACTGCACGCGGATGGTTAAATTGCGAGAAACGTCCATGTGAATATTTATAATTCGCGTCACCGCCATGTTGGATTTGTGATCACCAGGTTATTTAAAGTCCTATAGGTGAACTTAAGTTCATAGCCCCTATGAACATTAAAAAATGCAGTTTGATTGCTAAAATAGATTCGTAGATATTCAGTATCGTCTAAGTATTTCGGATGGTCGCCATGTTGGATTGTTAAATGTATAGGCCATAGAGTCATGTACCATTAAAGGAAAAATATTGCGTAGAATCATTATTCAAACTTTTACTTCGATCGCATGACTACATCACAAGAAATAAAAACTTAATTTTAAAATTCGCACTGCCGCCATCTTGAGGTTATGTAAACAATTGAACTAAATTAGATACCAGTGGATTACAATGTGTATAAATATTTCCTGTACCAGGTTTCAGTGCGCTTGGAACATTAAATCGCGAGAAAGGTCTATTTAAAATGTTCAAATTCGCTTGGCCGCCATGTTCGTTTTGTAGTTAACCGGTTTTTGAAAATCTTATGGATGGACTTCCAGTAGTGCCCTTTATCTCCGTACAAAATTTTAGGGAGATACCGCTAATAGTTTCAGAGATATAGAATGTCGGTGAAATATTTCGCACATCCGCCATCTTGTGATTATGTAAACAATTGAACGAAGTTAGATGTCGGTGAATTACAATGTATATAAAATTATACTGTACCAAGTTTCATTGCGTTAGGTTGGTCAAATCGCGAGAAACGTCTATTTAAAAGTCGCAAATTCGCTTGGCCGCCATGTTGGTTTTGTAGTTACCAGGTTTTTAAAAGTCACATAAGTGAACTTATAGTAGTCCCCTCTATCACCATAGAAAATGTCAGGGTAATATCTGTAATAGTTTCGGAGATATTGAATGCTGGTGAAATATTTCGCACAGCCGCCATGTTGAATTGGTGAGTCGTAACAAAATTTGAAGGGCACGGTCGAGGTCGCCGGGAATAGTACTATGAACTTTCCGAGTTTCATTGAAATCGCTTCTGCCGTTTAGATTTTATTAGGGGGACACACACACACGAATCACACACACACACACGCACACTGTTGTATTCTTGGAATACACGGTACAAGAGAATATAAAGTTTAATGCTCTTTGCTTGTTCATTCCTTCTTCTTCATCAAACACCAACAGTGATCTTCTATTTTCTCTTTGATGATCATGTCGCTTATATCTTTTGTGAGTTTGTTCTAGATATATATCTTCCATGACCCACCTAGCGTCATCTAGCAGCGAATCTCTGAAGCTCTTCAACTCTTCCTGGTGCAAGAGGACTTCCTTTTCCATCTGGCCACCAGATCTTGCTACCATCGCCAGCTATTATCTCCATGAGCAAGAGACCTTCGTCTACTTTTTCACTCACCATGCTGTGCTAGTATCGCCTGCTATCAACTCTTTGAAGACCATTCATCAAGAAGAACATTTATTTTTGATAAGTTGTCTATTCTGATATGTATTCCTTTTGTCTCCTACCCCCACTCTTTCCCTTCCTTGGACCCTCCGCGCTTCGCTGAGCAGGTCTCACTTCATCTTCATCAGTTTTAACTTCTACATGCTTTTAACGATATTTTATAGACAGCGTGAGATTACTTAATTGGGGCAAAAAGCATTCTTCGTGGGATTTGCCATGTTGAGCTTTTGTCTGTCCAAGCCAACCTTAATAGAAAGTAGCTTTTCTTAAGCTATTTAATTGGGAAATCTTCTCACTACGTGGGATATTATCTAATACCCGCTGTCTATAATTCACCAAGCTAGTTCCTCCGCTGGATTATCTTTGACCCCATTCTTCTATTAAGATCGTTCTGGAACTTTCCAGATCCTGTACTTTATCTACAAGTCCTGCCGTCATGTATTTTTCACTCACTTGTGGGAATACTATTTAAAATGAGGAATCTTCCTTATAAATTACTGCAATAGAGAATTTTCTTCCACCGATGGAATGTTCTATGGCGCATTTAATTGTAATTCACAACCTTCTCAAGAAATAGACTTTCGCCTACCTAGTGCAACCAGTTATTTTCATTATTGCAATAATTTTCTTTCTCATAAACTTTCGTGTTTCTACAGTGAACTTTTCATCTATTTAACAGACTATAGTGATAACTAGTGCTTGTTCCACTTTCTACCGCGTCGCGATCGTCCGTTTACATTAAATAAGGCCATGAAAATTTCTCCTCAATCCCAATTGATCTTCCCTAAACCTTCTACTAACACACCATATTAATAAAATTGTAACTTTTCTATAAGGTGTCACTATAACGAAGTGCCCTTCCATTTTTTCTTGTTTATCATTAATTAATTTCTGTATAACTACGTGTTTTATACACGGTTCAAACTTACATTGTTTCTACCTTATAATCAGGGAAAACAATTCTTTCAACTCTCGAGTGAGTTATTTCTAGGTTTCACGAATTGGAAACTGCCCCATTTGGCTCGTGATTCCTAAGTATACATAGGAGGTCGAGAACCTTCCTTCTGATTTTCTCTTCAGGTTTCACAGTAAGTGACCTGCCCTTATTTGTATATTAACCAACATTAATTCTGTATAAATATAAGAAGTTGTAGGAACTTCTATCTTATTCTTCATGTTTTTCTTATTGTTATTTTCGAAGTTGTAACTTTTTTCTAAAATAGTTACCTGGAAATTTCTTAAAGTACACTCCTTGTACTCAATTGAATGTTTAAACTTTAATCACTTCATTTGTCTTTTTTAAATCTTACAAAGATTTTAGTACATATATAAGGTTTGAAACCTCATAAATTGCCAATTGCCTGGAGCAAACGTTTAATGTTTTCTGAGGTATGTGACCCAAAAATTGTTAACCAAATTGAAAATATATATTTGTTAAAGTTATCAACTTCTTTTGAATTGTTAAATAAATTAAGCGTTTCTTTTCGCTTTTTCATTTTTCTAGTACAACGGTTAGGCATGATCCTGTCCTCCTTGGCTCTCCCTACTCAATGCCATTAAATCTATTGATAGGGCTTTCACCACTCGTTGCATTTGAGCAAGAACTCTTAGTGGTAATCTCGTCAAAGTTTCTCTTAGCTTTAAAAGCTAATCCTAACTGGCCAGTAAGGCAAGTAAAGCTCGCTACGCCAGCTACCTGCTTGTGGAGATCCTCTCCGAAAACTTGTGGTTAGTTTTCCAAAAGATAAGTGTTTCTTTTTGTCTAAACTTTTAGCCGGCTCCTTGCTGAGTAAAAGCTTAGCCATTTCCAAATGCAACCATTGGTCCACTTCCCAAAATTACTCCCCAAGGTATAATTTTTTATCATTATCCTTCTTGGAAGCACTTGGTCGCTTTTTCAGGAACTCTATAACTTCGAAAACTGGAAATACTAAACTTGATTCAAATTATTGGCATCCTTCGAATTACTTTGCAAAAACGAATTTCTTTGAACAGGCATACAATAAATCTGTTACTCTTAGTCTTGCCAGACCATCACCCTTCCCCATAGTAGTCTTATGCATGCTTGAGAGGGAATATACTAAGGCCACACTCTTGCAAACCGCCCAAGTCCTAGCTGTATTTCCCGTCAGCTTGGGCCAAGTCCTTACCCACTTTAGGTATCAGAGAGCGGATTTGCGGTGGCAACCGCCTCTAAGTGTATTTAAGGTTAAATTTATAACTTTTGTGGGACTCTCATCCTATTTTTCTATCCTTTTTCTCCAGTCCGAAACCTATCTCCTTTTCTTAATCATCTTCCCTTGGTGGTTAGGTTATTCCTCAGCCAATAATCTACCCACACACACACACGGACAAAAGGTGATCTCATAAGCCTATTTTTTCAAAATTGAAAATAGGCTAAAAATGGTAAAATATTATAACAGAGGTTTAAAATCTATAAAGTTACTTTCCTTAGGTCAAGTGAAATGCGGAATATTGATAGTATTTAGAAAGTCTTATTGATAATTTAATAAACTTAAACTAAGTTGTGGGAACGTGTATCCAAAGATTCGGTGACTTCTTCAATCTCTGAACCAAGTAGAGCAGAGGTGCTTTTACGAGATTTCAACCGATTGGAAGATATAGGTATATCACATTCTTCTTTATTGGCAGGTAATTAGATTAATTCATTTAGGTAGTAATTATTAAAATAAATTTAGTGTAATTTGGTGTAAACATCTAGGCTAACTTAGATCTCTAGTATGACGACAGTAAACAGTGTTAGTGTCTCGTCAGGTACGGATTTATGTTCGTCGTGCAAAATAAAAGAAAAATTGCAAATAAAATCATCACAAGTTCTCGGGTAAAATTGAGTGAGGAGAAAAAATGAAACCGATCGTCGTAATGTAGGCCTACCGGTACCGTCATGCGAATGTCATAACCTGAGAAACGAACTGTTCTCAAAAGATGAAATTATAAAGCTACATAAAGGAAGATATTGCTAAGTTAATTGAAGAGTTGAATAAATTAAAAGAAAACAGAGAGGAAAGCAAGGAAACTTGGTTGACAGTGGTTGCTGGTAAGGTAAGATTGAATAAGCCTAGGCCTATCAATTGAGTACATGTAACTGAAATTCCCTTCTCAAATTCATTTGGAGCGCACGTCGAAGAAAATGATGACTTTCTTCAAGAAGAAACGAAGAAAGTGATAAAGAGAAAATCCAGGAAGATGCGGATATTTGCGGATAGTCACGGGCGAGATGTAGCAGCAAGGGTATTGGAGAGAAGCGGAGAAATGGAGGTCACTTCGACAGTAAAGCCAGGAGCTCAAATTGCAGTGGTCACGAACGGGATGGTAGGAGAGTGTGCGTCCCTTACTTCAAAGGAATATGCAGTATTCATCGCTGGAGCAAACGACGTCTATAGAAACGAGACTTAAAAGGTAATCAAAGATTTAAAGGGTACATTGCCATCCATGCTTAGCACAAATGTCATTATTGTAAACATTCCGCAGAGTTTCGATTTAATTCCCAAATCATGTGTAAATGTAGAAATAGAGGCTACAAATAGAAAAATTCATAACATTTGTAAGAGTCTTCCAAATGTCCAAATTATAGACGTAAGTAATTTAGACAGGAAGTTCCACACTCGACATGTCCTACACTTAAATAGGTTAGGAAAAGAGAATCTTAGTGATGAAATCTGCAAAATTGCAAATTCAAATGGTAAGAATAGTTCAACAGTAATATATTTAGAGTGGAAGCAGGGAAACTTGTAAAAGAAGCCAAACGTGAGGTTTGGCATTCAGATCTTTCGATGTCAAATTTAACTGAGTGCAACAATGGTATTTCGGATTTGTCTAGCAACAATAATAATAACAATTATGATAATGATAATAATAATAATAACGTAAATAAATCACCAACACAAGCTTACAAAAGTAACAAATTTTAAATTTACCACCAGAATGTTCAGTCTCTTTATAATAAAATTGATTACATAAATCTAATGCTTAAAATGAACTTAAAGACATCTCAGCACTATGTATTTCAGAACATAGGCTGAAAGAGGAACAACTCGAATTAATTCGATTCCCAGGGTTTATACTAGCTAGTAAATACTCTAGATTTAATATTAGCCATGGTGGTACTTGTATCTTCTTAAGAAATAATTTAGATCATGGACAGTTAACAGCTTATGATTATCTAATTATGGAACAGGATTTTGAATTCTCGGCCGTAAAAATACAGCAGCTTAAGTTAATAATTGTATGCGTATACCGTTCTCCGTCAGGAAAGTTTCATATATTTATAGATAAATTAGAATTGTTACTCAATATCATGAGCAAAGTAAATATCAATATAATAATTTGTGAGGATGTAAATGTAGATTTCTTAAAATTTGATAGAAATTGTGAATTATTAACACAGTTAATAATTTCCTATGGACTGAAACCTACAGTAAATACCCCAACAAGAATAAAAAATTAGTAAAACCACTCCTGATAATTTTTTTTAAATACAGATAAATATCACCATTCAATAGAAGTCTATTGTCCGGGTTTTAGTGACCACCATGGACAAATACTGAGTTTTGAAGTACCCGAAACAATCAATAATAATGATAATGGAGTAAAATCAAAGTACAGGTCTTTCACTGAAACAAATGTTACATATTTCAATGACTTATTAAATAAGAAATCATGGTCAGAAATTTATAAACTAGAAAATGTAAATGATAAATTTAATGCATTTAACAGTACCCTAAAACACTATTTTGAGATAGCATTCCCCTTTAAACAAAGAGCTGTTCAAAATAACAAAACTAACAATTGGATAACAACTGGGATTATAAATTCATGTCAAAGAAAGAAATTTCTACACAAATTATATTAACAATACCACACAACACCTGAATTCAATTTATACTACAAAAAATACAATAGCATATTAAATAAGGTAATAAGACCAGCAAAGAAAATGCATAATGATAATTTTATTTCCCAATCATCTAATAAAAACAGGGCTATGTGGTCCGTGATAAAGAAAGAAACTGGAAAATCTGCTAAAATACAAAGGAACATTACACTGACCAAAAATAATAAAGTGATTAATAATCCATAGGAAATAGCAAACACTTTTAATGACAATTTTCTGGAAATTCCACAAAAATTATTAAATAAATCACAGGTCCACTTAAGTCTAATAATAAAAGAAATATATGCAGTGATTATTTATTTATAAATCATGTCACAAGTGAAGAGGTAAGAATAGTTATAAAAGAGATAAAAATAAATTATGTGCTGGCATTGATGGCGTCCCAGATGCAATTTTAAAGAAATGTGCAGGAAATATAATAAATCCACTTACGCACTTAATAAACAGTTCAATTCTCTCAGGAACTTACCCGGATATTTTAAAGTTATCAAAAGTAATTCCAGTGCACAACAACGGTTCAAAAGATGAATTAGATAACTATCGTCCTATTACCTTACCAACTGGTTTTGCAAAAATTGTGGAAAAAATTATGTATAAGAGACTGATACGTTTTATAGAAGAAAATAAAGTATTATCAAACTCAGAACATGGATTCAGAACGGAAAAATCTACACAGCAATTTACGAATGTAGTAATAGTATACTGAAATTAATTGACAATAAGGAACATGTAACTGGCCTATTCTTGAATTTATCGAAAGCATTTGATGTTGTTGACCATAAAATCCTCCTTACAAAACTAAATCAATATGGTAATAGAGTACCAGCTAATAAATGGATAGAGTCTTACTTAACAAGGCGTAAACAAATAGTAAGCTTGAGACACAAGGATGATGGAACCAAATTACTTAATGAAACATTGTCCAATGAGGTAATTATTACATTTGGAGTACCCCAGGGATCGGTTTTGGGCCCACTAGTTTTCTTCTATATATCAATGATATAACACAGAACGTTCATTCACATAAGGAAATTTTGTTTGCGGACGATACAACACGCATAATAAAAGGTGAAACTAAACAGGTCATACAGCAGTCTGCTGACTCCGTTACAGGAGAGTTAAGCAAATGGTCAGAAGATAATCGCCTCATAAGAAACTATAAAAAACAGTATGTCTAAATTTCCACACTATACAGAATAGGTATCCTGCGAAGCCCAATATAACATTAAATGGTCATCAAATAGAAACTAAATCAGAAACAAAGTCTTTAGGACTATGAATACAACAAGACTTGAAATGGAATAAACATATACAATATCTGAATACTAAACTGAACTCGATGTGCTTTGCGTTACGTATTTTGAAAATCTGCACTAGCATTCATACATTAAGAAATACTTATTTTGCTTATTTCCATACATACTTAAGATATGGGGTCATATTTTGGGACATGTCGCCAGATGTACTAAGCACGTTTAAGATACAAAAGAGGGCGATTAGAATTATGGCAAATGTAAACACTAGAGAATTATGTAGACCTCTATTTAAAGATTTAAACATTCTCCCACTGCCCTGCATATATATCTTAGAAAGTATTATGTGTTTTAAAAAAGAATTTAATGAATAAAGATGTTTTTCTTAAAACATAGGCATAACACAAGACAAAATCAAAACATTCATATTTCACACACACACACACACAAGCATATATCAAAAAAGAACTTTTCACTCTGGAGTTAAATTATACAATAAACTACCCCAGTATATAAAAGTGGCCCCAAAAATAAAAACTTTTGATAGAATGTTGAAAGCTTATCTGCAGTGCCATTGTTTTTACTCTGTAGTTGAATATCTTAGTGTATAGGAGCGATGAAATCTATAATTATATTTTACTTTTCTATTTTAATTGTAATACCTAGCTGTAAGTTATTTTATTTATAGAATTAAATTTACATAGTATGATAATAGAGTAAGGTGTAAATAGTTGTGCAATAAGATTGTATCTATTAAGATCTGTTACTATAATAAGTTATAAATAGTTATAATATTAGTAATATATACCTGTTAGTTCTTTTATTTTATAGATGTAAATCCTGACGTGTCCTATATAAAAAATGTATTGTATACATGTATTTGATCAAATGGAATTAATAAAAATCTATCTATCTATCTATATATCTATGGCAGAGTAAGTTAATTCGGCTGATTGTTACAAGGGGGGGATTTGCCGACACCATACCGCACCGCGATTCCCACGTGTAGTCGATGGCGTAATGGATGTTGTACGGACGTTGATGTTCGTTTGTTTAATGTGCCGCCATGTTACTCTGAGCTGTATGACGTTTCAAACATGCGAATGTAGTCCACTTGTGTTCAAGTGGAAGGCTTGGTCGTGAGTTGTGAATGCACGTAATTTACTTTTAGTTCAATTTAATTGAAAAGTTGCACATCACTGTAAGAAAATAATTGTTGGTTGCTACTAGGTAATTTCTGCTTGGGGGCGCCTGGGGCGCTAGGGTTGTGTTCGTATGGAATGCCTTTTTTAAAGTTATAATTTAACAAATATCCGTCCTTTAACCCATTAGTGCCGTCCGTTGGCGTCATTTTGTGTCTAGGGGAATAAAATGTAACAAATATCTGTCCCTTATCCCTTTAGTGTCGTCCGTTGCCACCATTTTGTGTCTAGGGGAATATAATGTAACAAATATCTGTCCCTTATCCCTTTAGTGTCGTCCGTTGCCGCCATTTTGTGTCTAGATGAATATAATGTAACAAATATCTGTCCCTTATCCCTTTAGTGTCGTCCGTTGCCGCCATTTTGTGTCTAGGGGAATATAATGTAACAAATAGCTGTCCCTTATCCCTTGAGTGTCGTCCGTTGCCACCATTTTGTGTCTAGGGGAATATAATGTAACAAATATCTGTCCCTTATCCCTTTAGTGTCGTCCGTTGCCGCCATTTTGTGTCTAGGAGAATATAATGTAACAAATATCTGTCCCTTATCCCTTTAGTGTCGTCCGTTGCCGCCATTTTGTGTCTAGAGGAATATAATGTAACAAATATCTGTCCCTTATCACTTTAGTGTCGTCCGTTGCCGCCATTTTGTGTCTAGGGGAATATAATTTAACAAATATCTGTCCCTTATCCCTTTAGTGTCGTCCGTTGCCGCCATTTTGTGTCTAGGGGAATATAATTTAACAAATATCTGTCCCTTATCCCTTTAGTGTCGTCCGTTGCCGCCATTTTATGTATAGGGGAATTATTTAATGTAAGGAATCGCGATCTATACTACTCCCTGCTTTTAACTACTTTGCTTTATGTTTATGTAATTTAGACCTCGTATTCCAGATATATATTTGCATGTTACTGTACTTCCTAGGACTCCTATGATGACCTGCGAACTGAGGCTGGTGATGCGTATCAAAATGAAAGCAAGGTGGCTGTTACAGAGGAACTTCAAATGAAGGTGATTACATGATCTAGATTCCCTCTGTTATAATAATAACTAGCATTACCCGTCGCGGATTCTCCCGCGAATATTCCAGTTGTAAAGAGTACACTTAGCAAAATCTCAATCATGAATGCTATGACTGATTTATCCTTGGTATGAATAATCAGACTTTATCAATTCAGCTACTGGTGCAGTGGTTAGGGGTTTGTCATTCCTTCATAGGCATATCAGAGCGAAGTTAGTTTTCTGGGAATATCACAGACACTGTTCATTTAGGGCCTTTAAATGTGGTTTTCGGAGACCTTTATAGTCGGGTGAAAAAGACCTTTCATACCACACTCACATGTGAAAATTGCGTGAAAAAATTCTAGAGTGCCCCTTGATCCCCTTAAGCGCATTATACTGTATGTGTTGATGAATTTTACAGCTTAATTTGGTTCAGTGATAACCTTATAACCGTCTGGAAACTTTCACAGGAATGTAATAATTGGAATTGCATTGCGTCTTACAGAAATAGATGGACCTGTGAGATTCTGTTACCATGGTTACCGTGTTGCATTCTTTCATTATGTCATTGTAAATATACATGTTTTAAGGTATTTATTTAATTGTGAGGCATTTAAAGAGTAAGTGAGTGCGTTTCGCTTACGCATTGGGTAATGCTGAACCTGTAGGTACCCCATATGTGTAGCTTGGTGTTAATAGGACCTTATTTTCGGTACAAAACTGGAATGGGACCTTAGCATAATAACATAGGGAGGGAGAAGTATTTACTCATTAAATTATGTTGCGATGTTTTATTTAGTCAGCATTATTTTCGATTTGAACCCCAAACAGTAGCTGATGTTTTCACTGTGCTGACCTTATCATAGGCGAAGCCTGTAACACATACCGTATTGTATTTAATAACGTTCGAAAAATCTAGAATATGATTTTCTTAAAGCATCACATATTAATTCAATAAAAATTAATCTTCCTTAATTGGTGTCTTGCCAAATTTTCAGCCACAGAGTTTCCATAAATCTGAAGATCTCTTAACTTCAGTTAGTTGCAGCTTGGAAAGCAAATATACTTTTCGATAAGGTTTCACTTCAGCTCATGAACACAGTGCTAGGGACAAACGCTGATTGCTCTTACAGATGTTTACTGCTTAATCGTGTTCACATTTGTAGATATGTCGTTCCGTGTTTTGGGGACGTGCCACAGTAATAACCCAATAGTTAGAGTGCCTTGAGGTATCAGAACACAATATACTGTGTATCAGTTTTCAACACACTCAAAGACATTTACTCTTTATGAGAGTTGATGTATTTAGGGGCCTTATTGCTTTGTGATTCACTGCAGTTCTAGCCAAACTATCTTGGATTAGGGCGACTTTTTTGTGATTTGTATGTAGATATTATTAATATGTATTTCCTATGGTGCTTAACACTTTAGTACTGTGTCAATTTTTGGTTGACATTGTGGGCTTTGCTGGTGTTTTGTTAAGCTTAACAATATTAACCTTCAAATATCCCCCAAATACGGTATGTTTAATGTTAAGTTGGTAACATAGCAGCTCACATTGCCGATAAGAATGATGGTATCCAAATCAAGTGTCGTAAAATATCAGAACTGTTGACATTTTGTAATAATTCTGTAATCACTCAATTTTTCCTTAATGCCATTGAAATTACCAAATACTATTAGCTTGTGCTGTGTACATTATAACTCTCTTGGTGGCTTGTACATAGCCCAACCTAATAGCATTTGGTACTGAATCAATCGTGAAAAATATAAATTTACTATTGAAAATATTAGACTACAAATTGCTTGTCATCACTGATAGGAAATCACAATTAAAGACTTTCTCATCTCGCATTTGGATGTCCTTGCACGTCTTCCTTGTCAAGTGGCTTGTTACTCCCTGATCAGAAGAACTGTTCAATCATTTGACTGAATTGGACTGGTATGATAGAATCCTCACTATTTGATGGGCAGAAATGCAATCAATCATTGAGGCAATCACTGATGCGTCATCACCGTTTGGCTAGAATGCTAAGTATTATAAGTGGAGCACATCTAAGGGAATAGGGTTAAACATGACGTTTGGAAATACATATGAAGAGAAGGTGACGTAGAGTCTTGTGGAAGTCTGGACCGCAACAAAGCAGTCGTTACGGTCCTTAAAAGGAGCTCCTAGGATGGGTAGAGATAGAGGGAAAATGTGAGATTGCATATTGAGACGAGAACGAAATCAATGAGGCTAAAATATCGTACACAAACACACCGTTAGACAGAAACGAATTTAAATTGACTTACCAAAACATATCCATAGGTCAGGAATGTCAGTAATAAGGCGAGTGTATTAAAGGGGAAGATAGGGTCATAAGTTAAAGACTTACGTACGAAAGAAAAGGACAGTAGATAGTGGTGTAAAATCATGACATTGCGTGGATCAGAAAATATGAAGGATACGATGCGTCAGTACAGGTCTGCCCTAGGATCCAGGCACCAATCATTACCGCAGTAACGTGCAAGGCACGAAAGATCGTTCTCCAGGCACAGACGAGACTGAACAAACATCACGGCAGTCATATGAGCATCCCGAAAATGTATGAGGTGCGCGGTGGCCAACTAAATACTGAACTCAAGAATAGATAAGGGAGGGGGAAATGAGAGAACAGTTGAATAGTGAAACAAGACGCACACAACAGTTCTCTAATTCATGCATACCAAGAAAATGAACATTACCGAGATATTGCCGTGTTTCCATAAGGGGAAAAGCGACTCAAAGAAACCTAAATACGTTACGAGATTTCACCTCATCACAATATGTACACTTATGAAAGGAGTCGAAAGCGAAAGGCGTCCGATAAAAGAGGAGATATCAGATAGTGTGTTTAGACATCCATTATGACTGAGGAAAGAGTAGTACGAGTGCCCAGTTCCAAAATAGTTTAAATTCTTGAAATGGTATCTTCTGAACCAGTGATACGGGTAACTGGTTAACTACATTACGACCGGCCACTCAAATGACAGGGCTTAGGCCTAACCTGTGAATTACATGAGAGGTCCATTTCCATGTCATTGAAATTGTGAATTTCTTGAGACCGCATTATCAGTATGGAATGGTCAATAATGTAGTTTCTTCGTGAACAAGAGGTTATTATACTGAATGTAACTTTCATTCATGAATAAAACTAGTGGAAATGATTGCTATTTGTCTCGCAGATTTTATTTTCACCTCGTTCTGTTAAACATGTCAGTGCCTCTCATTCACCAACATGTTTGCAATCAAACCAACAACAATGTCCGCGTCCTGCTGTACGCTAGCATTAGCCAATCAGCTGTTCGTTAACGCTGAGGTGAGGGTATTAGGGGCGCGGCGGAATTGTCACAGGTTAATGATAAATCTAACACTGTAAACCTGAAGCAGTTAAGAGGGACGTTGAATTCAAGACTTTCTTTTATTATAAAAACTCCAAAGTGTATTTTTCAAAAAGCATAAAACAGAAGGTTTGGTTTTTGAGAATACGTTGTAAATTATCTCAACAATTGAGGACGAGTCATCTTTTTCTGAATGTTGGGGTAAGAGTGCATTAATATGAAAAAAGATAAGAAGTATCCGAACACTCACATGAAAATAAATATGAAGCTTAGAGCGACTTCCACTGTTAGCCGCGACCGGTGTTGGTCCACCCTTTGACTTCCACTGTTATCCGCGACCGGTGTTGGTCCACTCTGCGACTTCCACTGTTATCCGCGACCGACAATAAGGTATTGGTCCACTCTGTGACTTGCACTGTTATCCGCGACCAACAATAAGGTGTTGGTCCACTCTGTGATTTGCACTGTTATCCGCGACCTGTGTTGGTCCACTCTGTGACTTGCACTGTTATCCGCGACCGACAATAAAGTGTTGGTTCACTCTGTGACTTGCACTGTTATCCGCGACCGGTGTTGGTCCACCCTTTGACTTCCACTGTTATCCGCGACCGGTGTTGGTCCACTCTGTGACTTCCACTGTTATCCGCGACCGACAATAAGGTGTTGGTCCACCCCTTGACTTCCACTGTTTTCCGCGAACGGTGTTGGTCCACTCTGTGACTTCCACTGTTATCCGCGACCGGTGTTGGTCCACCCTTTGACTTCCACTGTTATCCGCGACAGGTGTTGGTCCACCCTGTGACTTCCATTGTTATCCGCGACCGGTGTTGGTCCACCCTGTGACTTCCACTGTTATCCGCGACCGGTATTGGTCCACTCTGTGACTTCCACTGTTATCCACGACCGACAATATGGTGTTGGTCCACCCTGTGACTTCCACTGTTATCCGCGACCGACAATAAGGTGTTGGTCCACCCTGTGACTTCCACTGTTATCCGCGACCGGTGTTGGTCCACCCTGTGACTTCCACTGTTATCCGCGACCGGTGTTGGTCCACCCTGTGACTTCCACTGTTATCCGCGACCGACAATAAGGTGTTGGTCCACCCTGCGACTTCCACTGTTATCCGCGACCGACAATAAGGTGTTGGTCCACCCTGTGACTTCCACTGTTATCCGCGACCGGTGTTGGTCCACCCTGTGACTTCCACTGTTATCCGCGACTGACAATAAGGTGTTGGTCCAGCCTGTGACTTCCACTGTTATCCGCGACTGACAATAAGGTGTTGGTCCACCCTGTGACTTCCACTGTTATCCGCGACTGACAATAAGGTGTCCGCCTTCATGACAGCCTACAATGTAGCAGACAACGGAGAAGAGAGAGGTGTAGGATTGGCATGGAGTCTCTGCCTTTATCAGACCGCGGCCGGCAATTTCGTTACAAACACTTTGAGGCCGTTGTCTCTAAACATTATTCATATTTAGTTCTCCATGTTTTGACAAGTGCTTAACCATCTCGGTAAGTGTTAAGTATTATGTCCTATAAGAAATAGCTGACTCTATACTTATCAATAAACCTCCATTCCTCTTTCGTTTCCATTAAATGTATCCCTATCTTGAGTATGTATTTATTTATTGCCACAACAGGGCCGTGCCCCAATTACAGTAGCAAGCAATTGTTTACACACAGATAATACATGGAAATACATTCAAATCCGAAATAAAAATACATTAGAATGAATAATAAAAATTGAAAATTAAAAATTTAAATTTAAAAAAAGAAATTCTTAACAAGGAATATTCACAAGTTCAAGTCGCAATAACGGTAAATGAAGCATGTTTTTAATATTTGGTCACGTAATGTAAAACTAGATTCATATTTTTAGGTACAGTGGAACGTGGTTAATTCGAACTTCTACAATTCGAAATCTTCTTTAATTCGAATTTTTCTCTTGGTCTCTAGCATTTTATATACAATGAATGTTAAAAAATCGTGGTTAATTCGAATTATATTTTGGATAATTCGAAGTTTTTAGTGTAAAAAGCTGATCGGAAGCCAAACAGTTGGGTCAGTTCCCGAAAAACCTGTTCCGAGTGCAGCCCAAGCAACAAACCACATCACAGAACTTAGGCATTTTTTTGTAAGTAGAAATGACTTAAGTAGTTCTGTTTTCCGTTCCTTAAATTTGTTAGATTGTTTTGTGATGGCAGAGAGACTTAATTGTAGGAAACAGGTAAAAAAAACTCAAACTATTTTGAAAAACAATAGATTTCTCTAAGACTTAACTAGATTGCTGGATTACAACTGTCGTTAAATAGGTAAATAGTACATTTTGGTTTTATTTTTCATTTGAAACTTTCGAGGTTATTCACGATACAGTCTTTATAAAGCACCGTTGTCTGTTTATCTGCTTTGTTGAACGTGAATCATTTTGTAAACGTAATACAATATATTTTCTCTACTCTTTTCAAAGCACTTTCTTAATTCGAATTTTTGGGAAATTCGATGTTTTTCTGCTGGTCCCTTGAGTTTCGAATTATTCAAGTTATACTGTACTAATACAATAGCAATGAAAGATGGTAAGAAAGTGAAACCTACAACTATTAGGAGCTAAATTTAATATCTTTGTTGAAGTGAATTATTTGACATCTAAAACTAAGTGTAATTGTCTTCTATAATTTAGCAAGGACATTCCAAAATCCAAATTGTTGTCAGCTGAGAGCCTGTTGTAAGTACAGCACGTATTCAATATCGGTGAATTTTTATGGAAACTTGTATTAGATTTTTTAACTATCAGGAGTTCTCGTTTTCTGAGACATTTCTTTCTCACATTGAAATTTATTTGCCCTAAAGTTTTACTCGTGTCTGAGATACCATTGATAATTTTATACAAATATATCTGCTGAGCAATAAGCCTGCGTGTTGAAAGTTTAGCCATTTGCAATTCTGACAACAAGTTAGAGTAAGGAATTGTACATCGGATGGCTGATACTGTGTACTTCTTGTAATATAGGAAGCGTAACAGTTTCTTTTGCAGTCTTTCTATGTGATTTATATGTGACTCGTATAATGGAGACCAGACTGCCGCATTTAACTCCAGTTTACTTCTCACATGTGCATTGAGATTGCTTTAATCTGGGCCCAACCCACAACGCTCAGTGCGAGATTTCTTAACCCTAAATTTATCAATGATGCTCCTCTCTTATTCGTGATAGAAATTAACGTTGTATGGTAACTATGGCTTCATCCGCGCCACAAAGTGGCTCAATGCTAGTGACGATCTGCTAGGCGTATATCAATTGAAATGTTTTCTGCCTTATACAACAGCTGAATTAAAATTTTTAGCCGTGTCTGCATTGATGTAAAAATCTATGACTGCGAGATGGCATTAACTTCATTCTGTAATTGATTCCTTCCTCGCAAAATCACGAAAGTAATAATTCCACGTTCGCAAAGGAACTTTCTTATTGAAACAAGTCGTTTCTCAGCAGGACAATATGTATCATATGAAGACTGAAGAATGTTCCACCCCGGAGTTCGTTCCTTGCGTCAAAACAGAACCACCATCTTCAGATCTGAAAGAGGTAAGTACCCTCATGTCATCACCTTTCGGGATTAAGAGTTGCATCTTCACACAAACCGAAGAGGTGGATTGTGCATAGTACAGAAAGCACAGGACAGTTTGAAGGATGGGGAATTAAAATATGTCCCATATCGGAATTGAACCCGCGACTGCTGTTACTATGATGGCTGAGCTAATGGGGGACGGATGTCAATTCTCACTGGCAAAAGATATATTACGTGAAGCTAGCATATGTTTAGCACAATCACATTGTATTCGTCGCTTTCTGTGGACTTAAGGGGTAGCTATACCAATTGATTAAGGATTTCAGTATGTTGGTCAAAGATGAGAGGAGCTGGGCTTGACTTCCCTCAGCAGTGGTCTTCTGTGGTTTATTTACATGAACTCCAGGCAATTGCAGGGATGGTTCCAACCTTAAGACAAGGATCACCACCTTCCCAATCGTGAGCATTGCAAGACTATGCACTTGGCCTTAAGCCTAAGGGTGTTAAATAATTCAAAATTAGAGGATATTCTAGTCACACGGAGAATGTATTGTTGATACTTAAAAGTACGTACTCAAAAATCTTCTCTTAACATATTTCTTGCAGTTTCTAAGTAGTGGTTTTCACCCCTTAGTATTCCCAGTTCTGTGGTGTATGGGAGGAGGTGAAATGCCTTTATAAGTTACGGTGGTTTTTACAGCCGTTCGCCCTTTTGTCCAGCCCCTAAGAGGTATTTTTTAGGATTTCAATGTAGTAAGGAGTAGGAAGGAAGCGACCATGGCCTTTAGGGAGGTACCATCGCAGCATTCTCCTGGAGTTGTAAATAGGGGAACTGTCATGATATGTGTTGCCACCTAGTGTGGAATCTGTAGAGTTAGAGAGACAGACAAAAGCTGCTCTGTGTCATTTGAGTTGTATAAGAACTAGATATGACACGCATAATAAACAAATCTTAAAATTCATGTGTTCATATCATTATAAATAACATAAAACATGACGCAGTCGGTTATTTATGGGGTAGAGATTAAAAAGAACATGATGAAAAAGTACAAAGTCCTGCAAAGATTTGAAGAATATAATATAACTTTCAATTTATCAAAATGTAAATTTGAAGAAGATCAGTGATTTTTCAAGAGATGGAATCAGTATGGATGATGAAAAAATTACAGCTATTAAAAACTTGGAACGTCCAAAACACCAAAAAAAAACATTTCTTGGGATGTTAGCTCATGTCAGTAAATATATTTCAAATGTTTCACAAGAAAGTGTGCATTTGAGAAATTTGATCAGAAAGGACACTCCATGGATGACGTAGAGAAAGGTTATAAAAAGTCAAAGATATTCTAATCGAAAAATCTGTGTTACAGTGCTTCGATATAAAGAAGCCAGTAGATTTGTCAGTCGATACGTCAAAGGATGGTTTGGGAAGCGTTCTTCTTCAAAACAATTTACCAGTTGCCTATGCAAGTAAGTCACTTACAGAGACTGAGAAATGAGAGAAAGAAACACTTGCCATTTGCTTCGCGTGTGAGAGATTTAGTCAGTACATTTATGGCAAAGAGGTAATTGTAGAAAGCGATCACAAACCTTTAGAATATATATCTAAAAAGTCATTAAATTAATGTCTTGCGAGATTATTGAGAATGAGTCTTAAATTTGAAAAATACGATATCGAAATTAAGTATAAACGGTTGAATGCGAAAGGGATGTAGAAGCTCAAGTTTGTTTATTGATGGAGATATTACTAATTTCCACAGATAAAAGGAATTTCTGAGAGAAACGCATAATGACTATGAAATGCAAATGGTAATCAAGCTCATTCGAAATGGATGGCCCTCAGAAAAATACTCGACGCCATCAGACCATAGTCTATCTTGCTCGTGCAGACGAGTTAACTGTTATTGAGGGATTGATTTAAAAAGGTAATGGAATATTAGTGCCGAAAAGTTTGCGAAAACAAGTGATAAACGGAATTCATTATTGTCATCTTGGTATTGAAAAGTGGAGAAATCGAGCTAGAGAAATTTTGTATTTGCCGTTTATGGATCAGCACTTTGAAAACATTGTGAATAGTTGCGAACCTTGTATGCGTTTCAAGAGAGCAACCTTTGTTACCACTAGCGCTCCATGGGAGATACTTGGAATGGATTTATTTACATTCAATGGGAGTCATTGGATACTGGTTATTTAGCGAGTACGAGGGGCCCACTATATTATTCTACACTTTATTTTTCTACCCAAATGAAGTACATTACACATCAGTTGTTACGTCCACCTTCTCAACATAGTCTCCTTGTGACTTTATGCACTTTTGCCATCAATGTGTCAGTCTCTCCAGACCTTCCTGAAACCATTCTTTCCGAGTGCCGAAGTCCTCGGATTTTTTTAAGAGCGTTAAAATCCTTCAGTATGCCTTCCTTCGGAGGGGAAGTGAAGCCGGCGGTCCCATGACATAGAGTTATGGCATGCAAAAGATGCTTGCACAGACTAAACTTGTGTGAAGCTAAATATCTAGGTTAGATTTCGTTGGAACGCTCTATCAAAGTTCCAACGTTCGCCACTAGGTGTCAGTGACATCTGGTAGTGAAAGTTGGAACTACCTGAAATTGAACGGAACTTGTAGCTCACCCTAAGGGTGTCCGCTTGAAGCAGCTACAGCCTCTAGTGAGGCGAACATGTCCTCGGACACTCCCGGCACTAAAAGCCATACGATAAATAAATGTATAATGTTCATCTCTAGGAATATATCCTCACTGTGGTTTGATATTTGTGTAAAAAGTGTGAGGAGATATCAAATAAATACATCATTTCATCTTTTCCCCAGGAGGACGTGAAACAAGAAACCCGGGATGAAGGAAGTGATGAGTAAGTGAACAAGAAATCTTGTTCTTTGGTTTTTGTATTTGCATAATAATTATTATTGAAAGAATCAATAATGAACAAGTTCAGTGTGGATGGTCAGATATGCATCTTATTCTGTGTTTCATCAATGGAGTAGTTATTGATATAAACTTTCTATTTAGCATCCCACAAATTGCATCCACTCACGATCAGAGTTGCCACTGCCTGGAAGTATTTAAGGATAGTTTGCTGATGGTAGCTGTTTCCCATTGGAGGAAATTCACATGCCGCATTGATAACAATATGAATGAGTTCTGTAAGGAACATCCACTAATTTAAACTTTCCCCTGAGGGTCACTGTGTCCTCAGCTCCAAATGAATCTTTGTAACCCAAAACTAAGGGCATAAAGAGAGTCTTCCTCGCCCGCTGCTGCTACAAATAAACTCCAATTAAGGATCTACTCGACGCATTTAAGTAATTAGGCAGTTATTAATTATACCACAATGTCGCTGGGGTGTTTAATTAGTCATAGATCGATATTTCTGTGAGAATAATGACCAAAAAAACAAGGTTTTGTATGCACTATAAAACTGACCAACTACTTGCTCCCTCCCCCCACCCCGTGCTACAGTACAGCCTAATACAAACATCACTTGACTCTTAAAGCCATAATGATAAGCAGGAAAACAGTATTATGACATAAATATAATGTGCAACGAATGAACATTGTTAGGTTATCAGGTATTGGTTCATCTTGTATGACAGATTATATCATGATATACTTGAAGCTGTCAGAAGGGTACAAATATAATTTTGTGAGCAACCTTTGCCGTCTCGGTTCACTCCAGCTCCATTTCCCTCATTATTCAGGATACCTTCATTGTCCTGCTGTCCTTTCTTGTTCCTCCTCTTAGTTCTGGCTTCCTTAGAGCTTTCAAATATAGCATTTTTGGCTAGTGCTGAGGCCATATGTTCTCCTGAAGATATTCTTCGCTAAAACTTTACATCTGGATGCAGCACCTCATTGAAACAAACAACTGGATCCAAAATACCCAATTTTAGAGTAGAAATGCACCTCTTGGCACACGTTGTGCACCTTGTCAACACCCACCAATCACATATACTGCACTCTTATTTAGAAGTTTAAACAACCAGGCTCAGCCTACATTACTTTCACTCTTTTATACATTATGTAGTTAGGAAACATTTCTTAGTGAAACATCAGTCCTCCGGTGCCAAATGCCACCTTACTCTGCGTGCATATGCTTAATAGTCTTCAATGGCGAGGAGTTGTTTTCTTGAAGAGAATTCCATTTGTGCTATTAGCTTCTGTTTACAAACAAGATTGCTGTATCTAGCAATTCAAAGAGAGGAGCTATTTTGCAGTATGGTCAACCATCATCATCATCATCATCATCATCATCATCATCAAAGTCCCACTTCAGTCACCCGGGTCAACCAATGAAGCATAATTTACCGCTTCAGATATATCGACTGGTTGAAATGTAATGACGCTATCAAATGTTCGACATTTAAAGGGGCAGTTAAAGTTAGTGCATGCATTTTAAATAACCAATATTTAGGTCCAAAAAGGCTTCCTCACATATACCATACATATTATGAAAGAACTCCTAAGATTAATAATGATAATAATGTGCAAAAATCCAAATATTATTAGCCTACTTTCGATTTTTGCAAAAAATGAAAGTAGACTTATGAGATCAACACAGGGCGAAAAAAGTGTGTCTGTCTGTGTGTGTGTGTGTGTGTGTATGTGTGTGTGTGAGTCTGTGTGTGTGTGTGTGTGTATGTGTGTGTGTGAGTCTCTGTGTGTGTGTGTGTGAGTGTGTGTACTCTGAATGTCTGTCCCCCCCTATCAATTCGAACACGGTGAAACCGAATTGAACGAAATTTGGTACAGAGGTAGCACTAGTAAAGGACACCTCAGTGTCATACTTTATATTGCCGCCATCTTTACCAAAACAGAATGGCGGCCACTCAAATGTTCAAAACGTAAAATCAAATTACGGCTAAACTAATCATCCGATCTCTACCAAATTTGGTGACAACATACCTTTATATAGGACGCGTCTTTCACCCAAAATTCAAGGTCATCGGCCATGCCATTTCAGGATGGCGGCCGTGTGAATTATGCAACCATTTTAATAAATAGCTTAAGACCCACCAATTCCGATTATCGAGCCTAGGGGAGTTTAAGCTATCCTGAAGGTCGTGATCCGTTATTTATTATAATTTAATATTATAATATTATACAGTATGAGTGGCTTAAAAGAGCTGAGCCGTTTGTGTCACACGACAAGATGGCAGCTGTCCTCATGTGCCTGTCTTATATTTCAGTAGTTTTAGTATGTTGTATGTGATATACCGTACTGATACAATAATATAAACTTTGTATGAAATGATCTTTAATGAAGATGTACTGCAGTGAAGAAATCGTTTATTTAAAGTCATTATTTGCCAACAGTTTGTATCTAATATGTCAGTTAAGAACACCTGACGTCATGGATACGGTTAGCTCTGGGCTAGCATGTTAGTCTGACACGCAGTTGACTGGGGATCGAATACTGCTACAGTTAGGTTTTTTTTTCTTGAATTCTTTTACAAATGATGTGCACGAGCTTTTCCCACAGATACTGAATAAAATGTCATTTAGCTCAAAGGAGAGGATAAAGTATACACTCGTATATTAATAAAATCACAGTCCCAGCATCGCACTTAAACAGAAGACATTAGAAAAAGGAGAATAGAAGAACTAGATACACGTTGTCATTAACCACAGCCTTCTTAATGCCTCTGTACGGTGCTGTCCTCTTGTGGGTTATGTGGGTAATATTGTTCCAAACATAACGCTGTGTAAATGCCTGAGCTGGCCTCCTGAAGTATGGCAATTTTGTAATACTGGTAGAACAACTATTAGCCACGAACGCGCTCCGAATACCTTTAAACACTGCCAGCTGGATCGCCTCCCTCTTGGCTACTTTAAACTGCCTACTCATTCAACACCCATAGAACACTGCCATCGTAGTACATTACGATGGCAGTGCATAGGCGTACAAGATAAAGATTAATTCACTGATAGGTCGCAGCACCACCTACTGTGATTGGGGCGGAAGATGATTGGGGCGGAAGATTCTTAATTTTGCAGGCTGGCTTAATATAGAGATTAACGGACGTGAATGCATTACAATAAGTTAGTAGTTTTGTTATTCAATCATCATAAAGTATATAATATTGATCTTGACACTTACTGGCTTATTATCAATATAAAAGAAAACAAACAATACATTGTGGTTGGGGTGATTGTTTTAGGGATGAGGACAAAGAGTCATAAAGATACCCATACATTTAGGAGAAAGTAGGCTATATGTTCTTTGCTGAACATCTTGTTTTTATTTTTAACTTTCTACGTATAGGAGTATTACAACACACCATAGCTCAACATTTACTTGATAAATGCACTTTAAGTGTAGTAGTATATTATCGGTATTGCGTAATACAACGATCAAGGACCCTACGCCTTAAAAATTAACTGCATAAACATGGATCTTGACACCCAAAACGTACATGACTAGAAGGTTGCGAACAAGTATACAAGTGCTGTAGTGTGGCTAATCTTTGTTTATACCTAAATTTCTGGAGCTTCATAAAATATTCTAGGCCGGAATTTAATATAGAATAACTGTAGAAGTCAGGATTTATGTTACAATTTTGGAGAAGAGGGATAAGCCGTTGGTTGGTGGGAAGTGAATGTTCAGACTGAATGGCGCCAGCTAAAGTGTGGGATGTTAGAGGGGAAGCATGAGTAGGGGGTACCAACTCTTGAATATTATAACAAACCACCACTATATGTAGTAAACGCTTTGTTCTAAGTTAAGGTAAATCAATCATCTCCACACAATTGATGTGGTCCTAATTAGTGCTATCAATTCATCCGCGATGTACTAAACAGTGAAGCATAATAACGAAATCACGTGGCCTACATATTCCAACAAGCCATTCTATGGCGAATGAAATGTCGATTAATATGTCACTCGTTCAAGCTGACAGATTGTTAGTTGCCTGGTTTCACATCAATTAATCTATAAGTCTTCGTATAGCCCGTCCTTTTTCAACTTATCTCACATTGTCCCTAGTTACTGGAATAAATATGTATGACAGTATTCCTCTGGAATTAGTGAGTGAGAAAGTTGGATGCTCGCTCGTGTCGTATGAAGCAACACTCAAGTCCAATTCCTTTCAATCGAGATGTTCAAAAACCTGGTTAACAATTAGCAAATAACAGCCGTAGGAGTATATTAATAAACTATTCCTATATGCAAACACTTCAGTCGTGCTGGAGAAGAAATACCACGTTATCTCTTACTCCAAAATCTCCAACATGACGAACAGTATTGCCTGTATGAAATGTATCTGCAAGGTAGACTGCATGCACATCGAAGAGTAGAAGCAATCTAAGTTCCACGTATTTGATTAAAGAAAGCTCGCGTAGTATTGATACTGAAATTAGCCTTTACCAGTTAAAACTCTGGTTTACGAGGGTAGTAATCAACTTCCCTTCATCATCTAACAAAAGCATACTGCAATATATTAGTTTTTAGGCTGATCTGTTCAATGACGTTGGATCTCAGTGTACAAAAGATATACACATTAGGTTATACGCGCAGACAATATACTAGCACTGCATAAGGTAGAAATGCTCATCACAGGCAACTTATGTTCCACAGGGCAGAGAACACCTTTACAAGTGATGTATGTGGAGCCCAATTCATTCAACATGATAAAGTGAGAAGAAACATTATTCATATCGGCAAAACGACATACAAATGTACTACGTCCAAAGAAACATTTCCTGAGCCGAGAGTTAACATTAACCAAAAGTCATACTCGTGTAGTATATGCGAAAAACAATTTACTCAAAAGGGGCATTTGAAGACCCACATGTATTTTCATAGTGGCCAGAAGCCATATTCATGTAATATATGCAGACGCCTGTTTACTCAAGAAAGCAATTTAAAGATTCGCTGTGAAATCCATACTGGGCAGAGACCGTATTCATGTAGCATATGCCAACGACAGTTTAGCAGGAAAGGTTATCAGAAGACACACGTGAAGGAGAAGCCGTACGTATGTACTACATGCGGAAGATAGTTTACCCAAAAAGGAGATCAGAAAGCCCACGTGCTGATTCATAGCGGGAGAATACCTTACTCATGTAGAGTATGCGAACAATCATTTACACAACTTGGATATCTAAATAAATATATGCCTATTCATACCGGTCATAAGCCATACTCATGCAGTACATGCGGAGGTCAGTTTACTAGTAAAGGAAGCCTGAAGACGCATGTTATGACACATAGTGGCTATAAGCCTTATTCGTGTAGTACATTCAGCGTCAAAGTTTCTCAAATGGGAGTTTTGAAGAGACACATATTAATCCACAATAAGCAACCGCCGAATTAAATTAGTACATGTGGAAAAATATTTCCATTGAAAGGAAAATTGGATAAACATCGCTTATCTCTTCATAGATTACTGGTACATTATACAGTATGTACCACTTTTTTAAACAATTATTTGAGTTATAGTTCTTTGTACAAATACTGTACCACTCAGTTGCTGGCTTCAGGAAGCTCAACGGCAGTGAGATGCCATCTGTGGGTGCATGAGAGAACTACGTTAGGAACTTTCTCACTGCCTTCATTTGTCCCTGGTACATATGGGAACCACTGCATATCGGTCAGGTTGAGGTGTTGTCATCATATTTCAAGTAATAAACTTGTAACGCTATATGTGTGGATTCTGAAATACGTAAGTATCTATTCACCAACAATTATAAATGAAATAAAAAATATATATTTACGTTCCGCTTGGGAATATTGCATAGTTCTGTTTTTGTGAGATATGTTGGAGTTGCAAACTTAACCTGAAGATTCCTTAACATTCCATTTTTAAAATATAATAATTTAAGCATGTATTTAGGTTTTTACTGTTTTTATTTGAAATATATTGTTATTGGCTATACATAGAGCCATTGGTATTAGCATTTGAACATTGCACTAAGATAACATTAAAAGTAAATTGAGCTATGGTAGTAACACGTTTTATTTTTAGACCATGAAGCAACTTGGTTCCAAGGAAATAGAAGGGTCGTTGGATGATCTCACTGCGAGCTAAGCATATTATTAAGAAGAAGGAAGGGACATAGACGCAGAAGATTTCCTGCCAGTTAAATCCACAGGATCTCCGTGCAATAGGCGTTGCACACCAGCTACTGCAAGCACACCGGACCGATCTGTCAGTTGTGAATTTACAATCACTAGCACACCATCAACAAGCAAATCTAAAAGAACACCACTACAGTTAAATTTTCAACTTTCTGAGAGTGATAGACTTGAGGAAGGCTTTTCAAGTGATGATTCAATAGCAGATCCAAATTTCTCTCCAAGCAAACTAAATAATTCAGAAGAATCTGACAACTCATTGTAACGACCATGAATTCCTCACCAATTATGAAGAAACAATTCAAGTCCACAATGTTCTTACTCACAGCCTTTCCGATTCAGGTAGTGACTCTGAAACACCAGAACAAGTTTTTGAACCAGAATATAATTGGAATATACAGGGAAGAAATGCCAGAAAAATTTACTAAGAGAAAATTTCAGCAGGAATATGGTCCTAAAATCGACATTGAGAATAAAAGACCCTCAGATTTTTTCACAGCTACAGTATGGAAACATATTACTGAACAAACAAATCTGTATGCCACACAGGATATAGGGGTAAGTCTGTCCACAACGATACAAGAAATGAAAGCTTTTTTTGGAGTCCTCATTATTATGGGATTTCACTGTTTACCAAGTATGAGAAGCTACTGGTCAAATGATTTAGTGTTTCAAGGGTGTAAATGGATGGACAGGGGTAGAAAAGCTGTGCACGATTCAAATAAGAAGACCTCTGTGAAGCGAACAAATTTGAATGGTGAGAAATAGACAGTTGAATATCCTGATGCAGTAGAATCATACAACAAGTACATGGGTGGTTTCGATGAATTCGATCAATATTTAAATGTATACAGTATTGGTTGGAAATCAAACAGGTTGTATTGTAATTATTTAGTAGACAGTGCAATAGATAACGGTTCATAATGTACCAGGAGCAAAATAAATTGAATAAAAGAAAAAAGAGGATAAGCCTTCTTCTGTTTCGCTCCTAACTTGCAAATGAGTTGATAGGAACCTACAGTAGCAGGAAAATATGTGGCTTTTCTCCAGGAAACTCATATGCTCGGAGAAGGAAAGCTCCCACAGGCCGCAGAACTCACTTATGTTCACCAATGTTGGAAGCCACCTTCCAGTGGATGGTACCCGAAGAAGGCGTGCTCACTGCAGTACAAAGACCTACCAGAAGCGAAGCAATATGAGCTGCAATAGTTGTAAAGTTGGTCTCTGCAAAGAATGTTTCCTACCATTTCACAAATCAAAGTAAGGTCATTGTTATGGAAATGAATCAATGTTTTTTTTTCTGAATTTTACAATTTACTTTTAACATTATAAGAACTAATTGTGTTTTGCTTATGTGTATGTAACATGTCTTACTCTCTGTAGTATTTAAAATTAATGTAATTAAATATTTATAAATATATACTTTATTTTGTTCAAAGTGGAACAGCTGCCCACTCAACAAGTACGATGTTTGTTATGGGATATTAGTGCACATATGTACCACCTCCTTTGAAAGATAGAAAGTAGACATACCATTCATTTAATATTTTTTAATAACATATGACACAATATAGAGTGGAAAGATGAAACAAAAATATTTTATTGAAATCTTTACTTGTTGCCCTGTGAAGGGTTAACTAACAGTGGCTAAAAACAACAACGCCACTGCAACCGCCAGCCACCAATCACAACACGACCTGAAGACCCCAATAACAAGCAAGGTACGGGAGGCTTGGAGACTGGTAGGTTGAGAACAGCCTGGATGTTTGTTCATCGGGAGACTAGACACTGAAATTTAGTATGTTGATGGAGGCAATTAACATAAGTAGGATATATGAAGATAGGCTATATAGGAAACATGGTCAGAAATTTACAAACTTGAAATTGTAAATGATAAATTTAATGCATTTAACAGTACCCTAAAACACTATTTTGAAACAGCATTCCCCTTTAAACAAAGAACTGTTCAAGATAACAAAACTAACCATTGGATTACAACAGGGATTATAAATTCATGTCAAAGAAAGAAATTTGTACACAAATTATGTAAACAATACCACACAACACCTGAGTTCAATTTATACTACAAAAATACCCTTGCATATTAAATAAGGTAATAAGACTAGCAAAGAAAATGCATAATGATAATTTTATTTCCCAATCATCTAATAAAAACAGGGCTATGTGGTCCGTGATAAGGAAAGAAACTGGAAAATCTGCTAAAATACAAAGGAACATTACACTGACCAGAAATAATAAAGTGATAAATAATCCAGAGGATATAGCAAACACTTTCAATGACTATTTTCTGGAAATTCCACAAAAATTATTAAATAAATCACAGGTAAATACACTAAATTCTAATAATAAAATAAATATATGTAGTGATTCTTTATTTATAAATCATGTCACAAGTGAAGAGGAAAGAATAGTTATAAAAGAGCTAAACAATAAATTTTGTGCTGGCATTTGATGCAATTTTAAGAAAATGTGCAGAAAATATAATAAATCCACTTACACACTTAATAAACAGTTCAATTCTCTCAGGAACTTACCCGGTTATTTTGAAGTTATCAAAAGTAATTCCAGTGCACAACAACGGTTCAAAAGATGAATTAGATAACTATCGTCCTATTACCTTACCAACTGGTATCGCAAAAATTATGGAAAAAATCATGTATAGGAGACTGATAAGTTTTATAGAATAAAATAAAATATTATCAAACTCTCAACATGGATTCAGAACGGAAAAATCTACACAGACAGCAATTTATGAATGTATTAATAGTATACTGAAATTAATTGACCATAAGGAACATGTAACTGGCCTATTCTTGGATTTATCGAAAGCATTTGATGTTGTTGACCATAAAATCCTCCATAATGTTGAATTTTGGGCTTATGCCGTGTTTTATTATACTAATATTCGACGCGTTTCGAAAGAAACCATGTCTTTCATCGTCAGGAATAATCTGGAATACGACAATGTTGCTAAGAGAAAGCAACGAAGAACATATAGAAGGTGCCCAAAGATGGACGCCATTATAGCCCCATGTTAGGGACAACGGAAAGCAGCAGTGAATTACTTTCTCAGGGTTCTGATAATAGGTAGCCAGGATTCACTGAGATTGTAGCCGGTGTCGCGGTTGAAATTGTCTGGGTGTTTACGTATTTCAACCGCCTCCCTGATGATTCTGGGACGATATTGCTTAATACGGGCAAGAACATCCACTCCTTGGAACATGACATCATGGCCAGGTGTTAAAGCATGATCGGCAACAGCTGATTTATCAGGTTGAATGAGCCTGATACATCTATTATGTTCCTTAATGCGAGTGCATATTGTTCTCGAAGTCTGCCCGATGTAAACCTTGCCACAAGTACAGGGAACTCTGTAGATACCCGGTTGTTGCAATTTAGGCAAACTGTCCTTAGTTGGTCGCAGGAGTTGCCTAATCTTAACAGAAGTTCCAAATACAGTCCGTATGTTGTACCGACGTAGGATTTTAGCAATACGATCCGTTGTGTTATGTATGTACGGAAGGTAAGCAGTTCCTCTTACATCTCTTTTCTCAACTGACGTCCTATTATTATTTGTTGGTTTCAGAACCGTAGAAACCAAAGCCTTGCTATAACCGTTGCTCTCAAAGGTGGTTCGCAGGGTGTTAATTTCTTCTTGTAAAGAAGACACTTCACAAATCCTCCTAGCCCTGGTAGTTAGAGTTGTAAGGATACCATGTTTCTGGGCAGGGTGATGGTGAGAACTTGCGTGGAGATATCTATTGGTGTGTGTTGGCTTACGAAAAACGCTGTGTCCTAAAGATCCATCCTCTTTCTTGGTGACGAGAACATCTAAAAAAGGTATTTTGCCGTCAGATTCCTTCTCCATGGTGAAACAAATAGAAGGGTGCTGGAGATTAAGGTGATCCAGGAAATGGCTAAGATTTTCCTCACCTTCCGTCCAAACAACGAACGTGTCATCCACATAACGCCACCAGATCTTCGGTTTGAAAGGAGCCGACGACAAAGCTTTCTCTTCAAAGTTCTCCATGAAGAAATTAGCCACAACAGGAGAGAGAGGACTACCCATGGCCACACCATCAGTCTGCTCATAAAAATTCCCATTCCATAGAAAGTAGGAGGAGGTCATGCAGTGATAAAAAAGTCTTGTGATGTCTTCAGGAAAAAAGCCATTAATGAGAGACATAACACCATCAATAGGTACTCTCGTAAACAGAGACACCACGTCGAGACTCACTAGAACATCACCCGGCTGAAGTGTTATAGCTTTTAACTTTTCCACGAAGTGTGTGGAATCCTTAATGTACGAAGGCGTGTTACCCAGAAGCGGCTGAAGTAGTCTACCTAAGTATTTGGAAAGGGCATATGTAGGAGAACCAATCGTACTAACAATAGGTCTAAGAGGAACATCTTCCTTATGTATTTTAGGAAGACCATAGAGTCTCGGAGGAATAGCATCCCCTGGAAGGAGAGTCTTCGCTGCATCCGCTGGAATAGATGATTGCTTGATCAATTTGACGGTGACATTTGAGTAGCGAGTAGTAGGATCACGACTATTAATCCTATATACAGGATCTGATAACAAAGACGAGATCTTGGAATCATAATCAACCTTATCCAATACCACTGTCGCGTTACCCTTGTCAGCGGGGAGAACGATAATATCAGAATCGTCCCTTAGATCTTTAAGTGCCCGGCTTTCGCCTTGTTTTAAGTTGGTGTTAGGTGGCTTAGCGGTCTTGAGAACTCGGGAACATTCTTGCCTGGCTTCCTCGGCCTCTTCAGGTGTGAGGTGATGTACCGAGGATTCTACGGATGTAATAAGTTCTTCAATAGGAATTCTTCTAGGCGCTACAGCAAAATTGAGACCTTTAGCGAGAACTGCCTGTTGGGTATCACTTAGGGGCTTGCTGGACAAATTTACGACAACCTTGTTAGCATCAAGTCTAATGGCTTGAGATTTCTGCAACTGATATAACCTATCATATTTGGAAATATGTCTTGCCCTCACCTGATCTAGAACGCTGTTAGCTTGCACTGAAGAAATACGATCAAAGATCTTCCATAATTCCTCACTTACTAAGTTTGAGAGGCGTAGATGTAGCTGTAGTAACTCCCTCGAAATAAAATCCAACTGCTTACGAGTATGCTGTAACCTCTCTATCAATAACGCCTTGCTTGCACGACGATAGATTCTCGTTGCCTTAGGTGTTCTGAAGGAATGCTTCAACATAACAAAACTCGGTAGAATATCATGATCCCGGCATCTTAGGAGAAAAGCGAGTGAAGAGATTAGACACACCTTCTTGCGTCGTAACCTACTAAATCTAGACATCAGTTGGAAAGTATCCTCCCCATAGAGGAACATAAGCCCAAAATTCAACATTATGAATAAATGACCATAAAATCCTCCTTACAAAACTGAATCAATATGGTATTAGAGGTCTAGCTAATAAATGGATAGAGTCTTACTTAACAAGGCGTAAACAAATAGTAAGCTTGAGACACAAGGATGATGGAACCAAATTACTTAATGAAACATTGTCCAATGAGTGAATTATTAAATTAGGAGTACCCCAGGGATCGGTTTTGGTCCCACTACTCTTCCTTCTATATGTAAATGATATAACACGGAACGTTCATTCACAAAAGGAAATTTTGTTTGCGGACGATACAACACTCGTAATTAAGGGTGAAATTAAACAGGTCATACAGCAGTCTGCTGACTCCGTTACAGGAGAGTTAACCAAATGGTCACAAGATAATCGCCTCATAATCAACTGTAAAAAAACAGTATGTCTAAATTTCCACACTATACAGAATAGGAATCCTGCGAAGCCAAATATAACATTAAATGGTCGTCAAATAGAAAATAAATCAGAAACAAAGTTTTTAGGACTATGGATACAACATGACTTGAAATGGAATAATCATATACAATATCTGAATACTAAACTGAACTCGCTGTGCTTTGCGTTACGTATTTTAAAAACCTGCACTAGCATGCACACATTAAGAAATACTTATTTTGCTTATTTCCATTCATACTTAAGATATGGGGTTATATTTTGGGGTATGTCGCCAGATGTACTAAGCACGTTTAGGATACAATAGAGGGCGATTAGAATTATGGCAAATGTAAACACTGGAGAATCATGTAGACCTCTGTTTAAAGATTTAAACATTCTCTCTCTGCCCCGTATACTGTATATATCTTTGAAAGTATTATGTTTTGTAAAAAGAATTTAATGAATAAAGATGTTTTTCTTAAAACAAACAATGATGTTCATAGGCATAACACAAGACAAAATCAAAACATTCATATTTCACACACACACAAGCATATATCAAAAAGGAACTTATCACACAGGAGTTAAATTATTCAATAAACTACCCCAGTATATAAAACTTGCCCCAAAAATAAAAACCTTTGATAGAATGTTGAAAGCGTATCTGCAGTGCCATTGATTTTACTCTGTAGTTGAATACCTTTGTGTATAGAAACGATGAAATCTATAATTATATTTTACTTTTTTAATTTGATTTTAATACCTAGCTGTAAGTTGATGTATTTATAGAATTAAGTTTTCATATTATGATAATAGAATAAGATGTAAATAGTTGTCCAATAAGATTGTATCTATTAAGATCTGTTATTATAATAAGTTATAAATAGTTATAGTATTAGTATTACTGTATATACCTATTAGTACTTTTATTTTATAGATGTAAATTCTGACGTGTCCTATATCAAAAATGTATTGTATACATGTATTTGATCAAATGGAATTAATAAAACTATCTATCTATCTATCTACCGTGACAATCCGAATGTGTCCCGATCACGATTTTGGATAGTGTATCATTCTCAACCTCGTGTACAAGCAACAGCAACATTAATTCCAGCCGCCTTATCGGTCAAGTGCTACACATCGTAACCCAAGGTTAGAATCTCTGCTATGCCAATATAATTTACGTTCTGGTCTGAGGGACACTCAGCCTCGTCAGGACAGCTGAGTTAGAATCCAATTTCAGCCATCCTAGAAATGACTATCCATGGTTCCCGATTTAAATTTTAGGCAAAATGCTTGGAATGTAGATTGTGTACCAAAGCTCAAGTTATCTGCTCTTGGCAACTATCTGATATGACATCTAGCGGTAAAAATGAGAAACTTACCAAGTAGGGTACATTTGTCACGTGGTGACTGTTTGTATAAGGTTCCTTGAATTGGTAAGCAGATCGTGGTAAATTCTTCGTGTCTTTATACATAAGTAATAAGTTTTACTCGTAGATAGAGTGCAAAATGAGTAAAAGCAAAGTATATTGCTCAGTTCACGGCTGTAAGTCGATACATAAGAGGGCTGCGGATATAAGTTTTCATCACTTTCCAAAAGATGCAAATAGCAATAGCCGAAAGGTGACGATACCAAATAAATACGGTCAACAGCAGCGGGTTGGACCACTCACCCCTACACACACTGACGACAGGACGGGTTGTTCACTGTTACGCCGAGCCAAACCGCACCTAGACAGCCAAGTACAGTCTCGCCGAGCCAAGCCGTACGAAGACAGCCAAGCCTACACCAGCCGAGGACAGTCAAGCTTCATCAGTCAGGTATCCTTCCCCGCTCCCTAGTTAATTTCCAATAACCCTACCAACCACCATCACCTCTCTTTGGGATATCCGAGCCATTCCACTACGAGTCATATAGGCCTAATTTGACTTCGCAGGGTAAATATCGACTCTGCAAGAACCTGCTACCAGTCCGATATTCAACACCAAACGTATCTGCTAACCATCCAACGAATCAAGCAATTCCTGTCTCCCCCGAGTTTTAATACAAGTTAAACTCATCCCTTCGCCATACCAAGCAGCAAATAATTTCTAGTCTCTATGGTACAGTGAGCAAACTCAAATATACGGTAGATTTTAAACGTAACAGTGCCATGACTCGAACTGATCAAAAACAAGTACCAGCAGACAACCGATGCTTGATAATATGCAATTGACACATAAAATCCAGTGGAACACACAAATTAGATCACGTGTATCGCACAGTTATACATATATACAATTAAAAATAACACTGTCATTATTTTAGGGTCCACATTTACTGACTATAACCGAAAAATAAAAAGTGTTCCATATCAAACGCGTGTTATTGAGTATGTTTACCCTACTTATCCAGACCGACCGCAGCGCCCCAAGTGCTAGTTTGAGTTGCCAATTGACTAGCTGCTAGCAACTGCTCACTAGGTACGGTACTACGCACTACGGAGCTTTGGGACATGTGTGCTTGTTTACAGCCTCCTCCATAGACTTGTGATCTGAAACGCAGTGGACTTACATGCTGGTACCAAACCAACACTCAAGATGGCGGTGATCTGCTACTCTCTGGCGTATTTCTTAAACCTCCTGGACTACAACACGGCCACTGTTTTAAGGCATCTGATTGGCGGATATTGAACTGTATGAGAATATTGATAGTTCAAAGTCATCATCGCTGTAACGCCTCGGTTGTAATCCAGGAGCATTATTTAATCCGCGTATATAGTTCTAAAAAGTCGTCATCGCTGTAACGTCTCGATTGTAATCCAGGAGCATTCGTCTGCCCATTCAACGATCACAGCATTGGTTTATGCGTACAACCTCGTTTCCAAATATAGACGCTAAGAGCGGCACCAACCCTCTGTGATCGCCACTTTTTCAAGTCACTGTTGCAGATGTTGTATTGATGTTAATGGCGTCAATAATAATAGCCTGTTCTTTATTCGGTGTTAACTGTATTGCAGAAGCATAACTTTTCTGGGATTTCTTGGGCACATTGTGGGTAGAACTGTCGGTAAGGTTAGGTACGGTCTGACTTCCATGGTAAGAAGCCATTGCTTTGAGTGTGAAAGGCTTTGGAGCCTCGCTGAATTACGATGTTCAACCGTTTGTTGTTTGTTTTCCGCGAAGTTGTGTTTTGGATTTTAGAATGCCGTACTGCTGCGTGCTCTTTTGTAAATCAGAAATGAAATCTGCAATTAATATATATCTTGCACGCCTCCAAGTGTTGAATGGGCAGGTAGTTGAAAGCAGCCAGGAGGGACGCGATGAAGCTGGCAGTGAAAAAGCCGCGGTGATCACAGTGGGATGGTGCCGCAACCTATCTTGTACGCCTCTGAACGTTGAATGGGCAGGCAGTCTAAAACAATCAGGAGGGATGCGATCAAGCTGGCAATGGTTCAAATTTATGATATCAGCCCAACAGCTGTTTTAAAATAACGATACCATTCTTTGAACGATACTATTCACTATCATGGAGGCACCTGGAAAATCTCTTTTTAGCCGAGCTTGATGGTTTGTGTTTGGCTAATTAAGCGAATACAGTTCAGAAGAAGAGCAATTATGATAATAAGGCAGCGGCAAGTTGAAAACTTAAGACGAGGCTCTTATTGTGTGCTAGACAGCATGAATTGGGATGTCGTTTTAATACTCGGTCGTGATTTCCGGAAAACGAAGCAACATATTCGCGTGACACCCCGAGCATTGTCCCTGTTCTGTGATCAACTGACTAGAAAATCCCAGGGCTGGTCTCTTGAATTTGAGGTAGGTTTAGTGAATTAATGTACAGACTGGATTGTTTTATGAATCTGTTACTTTTAGAAAACACTGAAAGGTAGCGGTGCATCTTAGACCATCCTTTGTATTTAAAAAAATGTAAAACTGAAATTACCTGATTTAATAGTCGGGAGGATATCAGGAGAGGATTGAGTATTAGATGTTCACTGCTCCGCTGTCATAGACCCACCATCCCGCCCAAATAGCAACACGACTTATATAGCTGAAATCGAAGTTCTGACCTCCATTTTTCTCACTGAGTCAGTAATGCCAACCCCACGCGTTTGGTACTATTTCGCACGTGATTTATGAAATCACTATACTCAGTCAAAAGTGATCTCTATTACAGTGTTTATTTATGTATTTATAATGTTTTACATACAAAAACAGACCTAACCTGGGGCTTACGCCCCAGACCCCCTTGCTTGTGGTACTAGCAGTAATTTTCGACCAGGCAGTACCTAACCTAGTAGCGGACATAAATTCTACCTTATTAATGTTTAGCATACAAAAACAGACCTGGCTTACGCCCCAGACCCCCTTTCTTGTGGTAGTAGCAGTAATTTTTCGCAGAATTAATTTTCGACCAGGCAGTACCTAACCTAGTAGCGGACGTAAATTCTATCTTATTAATGTTTTACATTCAAAAACAGACCTAACCTGGGGCTTACGCCCCAGACCCCCTTCCTTGTGGTACTAGCAGTAATTTTCCGCAAAACAGTGCTTAACTTAGTAGCGTGGCACCTACGTAAGACTTCAGCGCTGAACATAGCCTACATAGGCCTACGGTATAACCTACCGTATTTATTTGCAAATGTGGACGCTGTCCATGGTGGCAAAAAAAAACTGAGCGAAATAAATCATTCATACAACTGAACAAATACATTTTAGAATAAAAGGATTAATTGGTATAAGAAAATAATAATAATAACTAGAAGAAATCCGTCAAAACATGACGGTCATTGGGAAAATATTTACTGAAGGATTCTCTTATATGCATTTTTTAAACGGTTACTTTTTGACACTGTTACAACTTTAAGGGCGTCAAAAGATTGACTTCGCAACATATAACTGACCATGACTGAAACCTTGATGAGTTTCTAGAGTTTCCCCATGATCTTTATTGATTGTGATAAAGTACGGTACGCCATGCGAATTGGAAATTGGAAAATGGAAGTTCTTTTATCGGATGATGTTAAATCAAGCCCAAGTCCAAGGATTGTAGCTGTCTGCCCTATACTATTTGCAGTTATTATTTCCAAATCCAAGCATTTTTTATACATATTTCTTACAAATAATCTGGTTCCATTTAGGAGCCCTTGAGAAACGTTCAAATTTCTAAGGAGCATAACTATGGCTCAAACTTTTAGAGTAAGTATAAGTGGAGGTAATCACTTATTTCCAAGGAATTCAAGAATTATGTAGGAAACTGAAGCAACTGATTTCATCTTCTGTATTAATCTTCGCAGAAGTGAATGTTTCGCAGTAAATCTCTGCCACGATATCATCATGAGTGGGAAGTCTGGCTGGTTATTCAATAACTTTTGATTCCTCACCATCCACTGAGGGTAGTCGTCGTTAACTTGTGCCAAATAATCAGAATATTCCATTTTATCTGGTTTCGATCGCGTATTTTTATGTAAGGGTCGTATTTTGGAGAAGGGCCAGGGAGAAGAGTATTTACTACAATTGTGAATAACTGTTTGGAGAGAAGGCACGACAGGCAAAACCTACCTGAATCTCCTCCAAGAACAATGACTTTCCTACAAAAGGGAATAATGTGGTTACGTATATACCTAATATCTTTTAGAAGTCGATTCACACACATTATTGAATTAATATTTGCCATTGTGGTTTCACCCCCATATTATAAGCCATGATAATCGAATATCGTCCGCTGGATTGCAAATTAATTTTATCTAGACACTGAACTCTCATTTAAGTTGAGATATATTTTGAATATCATATGTAGGGCTTATGCCCTTGAAAACTATTGTCTAAATTGTGAAGTGTGCCCTCCGTGATGCAAGAATTCACTTGATTTACAGATCTGACTTGATTAGCTTCTGAGGAGTCTAATATATATAAGTACAACTGGCCGTTAGAACCTTCGCTTCTATTTTTGGAATATAAGGAAGAAATGGAATGATGTGACATTCGAGAAATTTTAAATCTATATGCACCGTATTCATGTGGCACGGTAACATTGGCACCATAGGAGACAAAGCACATAGCATTTCTGTACTGTCGAGTATTATCTCTGAAATACCTTGAGATATAATCTCAAGTCAAAAATTGTTTCAGCCTGTCAGGTACTTATATTCCGGCAGATCAATTTTACCATTGCAACAGGAAAGGCCAAAGTAACCAAGCGTTGACTTCTCGCAAGAAAAATACAATGCAGAACAATGTTTACATTTGTTCGTCGAGGACCCTACACTGTACACACGTGCGAGAACACTTGCGTGTGTATAAACCGCCCGCCCGGCTTCATTGTTATGCGGGCTCGACACGACACAGTTCCGGCAGAGACTATATTCGCACTTTCTTTTGGGATTAGGGTAACTTACCACCCATTACAATTGGGTACAATCGTGTCGACCGATTGAAACTCATTACATTTCGATTACTAAGGCAACACTGAAAAATGACTTCAAATACCACAATATGTTATGCTTATTTACGAAGTAAACCGGGAAAGTCGTCCAGTATTTGTAATGTCAGAATTTCAACGTATTGTACAAAATTGTCGCATAACAGACAAATGTACGGTTCATTAGTGGAATTTCATGAAAAAACATTTTGGACATTCCACGGCCGCTTCATTTCCAATCCTATGCTTAATTTACACATACACACGCTAGTGCAACCATCACAATAACACAGGTTGGTTATGTGGAGAACAGCCCAATTTCGTCCTCATAATCGGGAGAACAGCATCAGGCAAAATGCCTGGACAAAATAACGTATTTGAGAGGAGCTTTTAAACTGAAATGATTGGGCTGAGGAAATGCAGCCTGGTTCTTTAACTGCATAACTGAACATTTAAGCGTGAATACAATAAATGTTATTTAAATTATGAAACATGCAAACACACATCAATGCACAAACTCTGATTGGAAAATTAGTTACGTTGGCACACCTGGTGTGATTGCAAAAGTCCATTATTTTTAATTACGTTGGCACAACATTGTGCTATATAGCAAAAGTTCATTATTCTTGACATATACACTAGTTTGGTAAATTATCGCACTTGCTAGCAAAATTAAGAACACTTAAAACAAAGAAAAAATGATTAAGGTAATAGTTAAAAAGAACCAACTTATCTTCAGCGGTGATGAATAGAGAATTTTTGTTGAGGGGAGTCGGCCGTAGCCGGAGCTTGATGTCTGAGCGGCGGAAGCTTCCAGTTTGAATGACTAGAATTTGTGGTTGAGATGTCCAGCATCCAGAAATAATAGCCTTGCTTAAAGCAAGCCTCTTCTTCTTTAAACCAAAGGCACATTTAGTAGAATATCCTTCGTTGTGATTATATTTCCCGATGCCAATTATTGTGGCATGTTGTGACAGCGATTTGGTGTAGCCGCCAGCGGATTGAAGTGAAGTGTTGTTTGAACTTTCTCATAGCAGAGGAGCCCAGTTGTAGCTCCGCATGGTAATTTAGATAGTTTTATTAATTCCATTTGATCAAATACATGTATACAATACATTTTTGATATAGGACACGTCAGAATTTACATCTATAAAATAAAAGTACTAATAGGTATATACAGTAATACTAATACTATAACTATTTATAACTTATTATAATAACATATCTTAAGAGATACAATCTTGTTGGACAACTATTTACACCTTATTCTATTATCATAATATAAGAACTTAATTCTATAAATACAACAACATACAGCTAGGTATTACAATTAAAATAGAAAAGTAAAATATAATTATAGATTTCATCGCTCCTATACACTAAGATATTCAACTACAGAGTAAAAACAATGGCACTGCAGATAACGTTTCAACATTCTATGAAAGGCTTTTAATATTGGGGCAAATATTATATACTGGGGTAGTTTATTGTATATTTTAACTCCTGTGTGATAAAATCCTTTTTGATATATGCTTGTGTGTGTGTGTGTGTGAAATATGAATGTTTTGATTTTGTCTTGTGTTATGCCTATGAACATCATTGTTTGTTTTAAGAAAAACATCTTTATTCATTAAATTCTTTTTACAAAACATAATACTTTCAAACATATATATTGTACAGCCCAGGGGCAGTACCCCTAGGACCCACCCCTTCATCTTTCACCATCCACCACCCTCATAGGCATGCCATAAGCCTTACACACTTCTTTGACACGAGCAGGCCCAGCAGTATTGCTGACAGCCACGCTTACACAACACATACACAAACACACTATCTGGAGCAGCAACAATGAGGAAACGCCGACTAAGCAGTGGGGGAAAGCCTTAAAAGCTAGACCCAGAAGAGCCAAATTATCTATTCGCGGCCAGCGGCTCTGCTCCTCAAGGTCCGTTCCAGATCAGCCCATCGTCACCAGGTGAGAACTAGCCGTGTGCTCAGATTCCTAATTATTGTAACACCTAACCCAGAACACTTTTGTATTTCACACACTTTGTACTTTGTTTTATACTTGTTCGCCACTTAAAGGGACAGTACATCATCACCACTGACCAATAAATACTTGGTCAGTAAACACATACATCTACTACTCATTTCACCCAGTTTTACATCCCTACACCCAACCTGACCTTAGTCCTAATTGTCCCTGACCGTGAAGGCCAGGAACTGCACCGTCAGGAATCTCATTATATTCGAGTAAGCAGCCAGACTGCAGCGTGCCGAGTTGTCGACTCTGCACGTGAGCTCGCTAAACGCTCGTTCATACTTAATTGGCAGGCTAAGTTAATAGCTCAGACTTAGACGTTCATCCCCTAACAGGTAGACGCACCCTGTAGGAACGCACCCCAACAGATCACATCCTCACACCAACACATTACACTAGTAGTCTCCCCCAATTACGGGAAACTACCCCTTTTCGGAAACATCCCCTAAATTAATACATCTACACTACCCTGTTTATCCCACCCCCAACACAGGGATAAAACAGATTGGTGAAGCGCCGCTACCACGCAAAATAAGGGTAAGGGACTCAAACAACGAGCCCTCGTGGTAGAGCGCAAGGTACAAAAGCAGCCAAGCGAAATTTGATTTTTTTTTTCTGAGAGAAAGCATTACTTTTTTCCTCTCTGGGAATATAAGGGAAATTTTAGCCCAACCACCCACCTCCCACTAGGGCAGAAGTTCTCTTTTTGGTTTCTTTATAACCAACACTGTTGAAAATACATTAGTCCTGACAGGACACACTACACTTAAAACAGCATTACATTAAGATTACGCTATACAGAATGGCACCACATGCAGAAGCAACAGGGGTTGTAACCATAGAGGCGATAGGGGTGCACCAGTATTATTCATCTTATTACTAGGGTGCCAGAGGCATATACAAAGGCGACAGCCACAAATACGGGCACTCCGGACAAGGGTTGGAGCAATACAGGGCAAACAGCCATGCACCCCGTCGGAAGGTAGGATAGCGCAATTGAAACGCGCACACAAACATTTACATAACATACACGAACACCTCAACAGGAGCCATGTCCGAAGGAACAGGATATATGGCCGATTGAACACTACACATGGCTCGATAACGGATAACACAACCTTAGAGAGAATAAGGGTGCACTACACAATGTTATATGCCCAATACAGGGAGCTCATTCGCGAACAGGCACTCCTCCAGTTGAAGGCCACAGAACTGTATAAGACACAAACGCTGTAACGTTACAATTAGCGAAAGATCCACTCCTAGACCTACCACAACACAATGGAAGGAGTCTGCCGTGGCCACAGGCCAGAAAACAGTCAGGCTAGCCTCCAATACACTAGAGGGCCAAACTCACATAGACACACGTCCCGCAGCTCCGGTCCGGGAGACAATTTTGCCAGACCGAGGGGCGAAACCTACGCCAACCCCCTCAGAACGAATGAACGTGAGGGAGTTGACGCTAGGGCTCTCAAACACACACGATAACACAAAGAGGAACCTGGAGGAAACTATATCATGGGCTGAGGACGTAGAGAACGTGCCACAGCACAGTAAGCCCATACAGACCCATACACATAGACAGACACAAAGGAAGGAGTCTGCCGTGACCATAGCCCAGAAAACGGCCAGACTACCCTCCAATTCATTAGAGGGGCGCTCACAGACAACTACACGACCCCTACTGCCAGTTCAAAGGGCGATTTCGCCAGAATGGAGGCGGACACGAACATGTGCACCCCCAGTGCAAAGAAATACAGGGGGATTGCTTTCAAATCACTAGGGTGTATCACACACGCCTGCACGCACTATCCTGCCTCCAAAACAAAGTACACGGGGTATAAGGTAAGTTTTACCGCCCACCCCACGAGGCCAGGCAGACAGGAGGGCATACACCCCCACAGACACTGATAGGGTAGCGCGGAGCCAACGCAGCCCTTCAGGCTCCAGCACACCTACGCCTATTAACAGGCACAACGGTGAACGTAGGCTTAGGCTTACTTTACTTAAAACACCCCAGAAAAATGGTAAAGAAGCACCCCAATGGGAGCCAGAGGCTTATACCCTCATGACAGGGCAAAGGTATTCACCCCGTCGGGCAACAGCACTCGGGCGATGATAAACACATTTACAGGGCAAAATCCACTCCCAACGTAGACAAAAACTGGCCAGAAATAAGGCAATTTGTAGGCACATTAAAATTAAAGCCAGGAATATGGACACGGGGACAGACAATCACACGGAGATATCGCACAGACAGCATGAATACACAATCCCATAGAAAAGCCATAGGATCCCATATAGACACTGTCCCATAGAGTTATAGCTAAGAATTAATGTATGCATAAGAGGGTTTATATTATATGTATATGACTTGCATATTATCATCGTGTACACATCTTAAATATACACCAGGGATGGCATATGAATTACACTAATGCCACTCACAGCACAGACATAAACACGGGGAGGTTCTTTTACAAGGTTGGTACACCGACACGGGAGTATACAGCAATAGCCTACTGCCCAAAGTTAGCCTCAATAGGCGCGACATGGCAACTAAGGGCCAGGACACACAAGCACAAGAACGCTCGAGCCACACAAGCATGAACACGGGATGGTTCTTTTACATGCAGGGAATACATGTACTAACACGAGAACGCACAGGAAAACATTGAAACACAAAACTATGAGGACATAAACACATAAATTATACAGGCAGAGACACTGACACGTAGCTGCGAGACATAACACCAGATGCCACACGGACAGACAGCGGGCACGGATGACATAAAGGCCTCACTACACAAATCTGACACAGATAGCGTCATCACGATAAGAGGGCCAAAAGATAAGGCACGGTAATTATGAAGAAACGTAGGGCCTCGTAGAAAACATATTTTAGAAACGCTCACACCATTTGTGGTAAGGTTACAACATAAATGCTGTACACTTCAAATGTTAACAGTCGGACAGCAAACACGGTAGCGGCAGCGGCGTTATCACATGAGGTAACCCAATACTTTGCACGCTCAGCGCGAATACGTGACGCACTGGTCGCCTGGAGACACTCTACAGACATAACAGCATTACGGCCGACAAAGTATCATTCACTAGGGATTCAAAACCACACTACGCCCACAAATTAAGACCAGGGCTAACCAAAACTCACACAGACGACATACACGGGTCATACTTACAGGGGCGTAGGCCCGATCCATGGTATTCGTTATAGCAACCTACTTAGAGCATTAGCGACCCCGGGACTACCAATAGCGGACGTACCGGGAACACCAGGCCTCTACGGAGACCACAAAATTCTCTTTTGGACCATAGCGCCCGAAATCTGAATACGAGGGACGCCAAGAGTACACGGAACGCCCACAGTAAGTAAACACAAATACAATAGACAGTCTACAGACTCTGGTAGAGTATACGTGGCTAATACCAGTTACCCAATGACACTTAGTTTCGTATTACGATACCAGAGGCCATACAGGCACACACGATAGCGATACGCAATCTAGGGTCCGCATTTTTATAAGGACGGGCGGCCCAACGAATAGTGAGGTAAGAGGGAGTTGACCGACTGAAGAACAACTCATTCAAGTGCACGGATCACAGAACAGTGATAGCACACACGCAGACAACCAATGACACGAAGGTAAACATACACAGCATACACTTTGGAAACATTGGGACGCTATAAACGAACCCAACAGACATCAATACACAAAGACGGGAAGACCACATTTCAACAATGAACAGCATGATAAATCAGTGCGGGACACTCAGAAATGCCCCAGAAATAGGCCAAGATACGCTCCAAAAAGGGAGACAAAAAGCACAGTGATAGAGAGTAAACAAATTAGGAAGGACAGGCAGAACAGCCCGTTCTAGGGCAAAATCGCACTCTGACACGCAAAAATACACCAGGGCTGACCTATTCGATGAACACGGGGAATATCACGGGCACAGACAATCGCTCACACAAAATAAGTAACACCACATCTCTATGGCCGAAAATCGTGGATATTCAATACAAGGGGCATGTAGATTACCCCGGACATAAAATATAGAGCGAGGCACAAAGGGAAGTAATCACGGAAACAAATTCCCAAACAAGCTTGAGAGCGAAAATATGACAAGTTAACACATTGCCCTTTCTAGAATGCAAACACATGTCGACACACGGATAGTGGCAGAAGTCACGTCTTGTTATCCTTCCTACATATCGTTGAGGACATTCAGTACACAAGGACACTAAACAAATATACAGGAAGCACTGCGCTGCAAATAAGCGAATTCCAACGTGTCGCCATACACTGTTTGCGGAAGAAATTTTTGTAGCAGCGGAACGTGACAATGACATACAGACATGATGACACTAACATAAAACAATAACAGTAAAGTCATACAGTGACAACACGGATGTTGATACAGGAAGTGAGAGCGGCATTACATTAGGCGTCGCCTAAAATATTACACAAATATTGCAGACCAGATTGATCTGGGAAGACAGACTATGTTACGCCTACCAGTAACAGGACTGGAACATGTATACAAAGGTGATAACAGACATTACACGGCGCGTGCCAAGTAGCCACGCGGTACAAGATAAGCTCTCTCCGAAAACACCACACGCGCCAGCGAGAGAGTTAGCGGCAGGCGAACGCGTACATACAAGCGCGCACCAATTAAAGCCACGGCCGCTTCCCTCCCACACGCGCCCGGCACTTAGGGGCAGACAGGCATTTACACGCAAACATACAATCTAAGGGCGGGTACAGATAGAGTCCATGGAGGAACACCCCCCCCCCCTAATAATTTCTTTCTTTTGGTTGTTGTTTTTTTTTGCCTAAAACCACTACAGGCAATTATGCTATGCCGATTTATATTCGAAGCCACATGCTACCCCATTCCACATTATGAACAGGGGACCAGATAAGGGCGTGAACGACACAGCGTCACCACACTCAGACATCATAGGGGCAGCCAGAGGGCGGTGCCCAGAGACATAGATATTTTACACGACGTAGGAATGACAGGTCCCCGGGCACTACACAGATTAATATTTTGGTAGACACTAGATGCTATATGACATCTCAACTCAGCGAGCGTAAAGCCCAAAGAGCGGGAGGAAAATACATAACGGCCAAGGGAGGCTGACACATCACAATAGGAGTAGAGGGGGTTAAGGCCATCAGGATGGCCATAGTACAAGCTACGGGCTAACATCCCCATACCCTTCTCCTACATACCCCATTACCTAAAACACTATCCAGCACAGACATACAGACACATAAAAACACCTACACTACATTGCAAATTATACATAGGGGTTGATAGACTTCATGCTTTTCACAAATTAATGTTTGCTACACCTTGGACCCGAACGCCTACACCTGAATATTGGGGGTGATTCGGAAACAAATATTAAGCGGCGATGCACATCTCTATATAGAGAGATGAGGCCATACTGATACTAACAAATATTTTATTAAATAATCCCGCATGCAAGGGACATAAACTTATTATATCCTAGCACATGCCTTATCCTTAAATGAGAGCAGACACGCCTCATATCCATCTCACTGTATGAGATACCCGCCCACACACCAGGGGTTATATTACTATCACACCCGCATGATATTTTCAATTTTGGACACCTGGGAAAAACCCACCCCATCCACTCACAGTAAATACATCCTAATAGCATCATCGGCTCCCGGCCACCACAAACATGGAGTCCAACGATGCATAACCCTCTCCCACCACGCTTTAACCCTACTCAGCAAATAACACCCTCGGATCCTAATAATAAGGGACCAAACACTCCATATCCCTACTAATAGCTCCAGAAAAGTACCAAGGCATCAGCGCTGGAGATCCCATACGGCAATAACGGGCCTAAAGTAGTCACTGCATTTCGAAGATTCTACAGGCCCAAAACACTAGGAATGTTACCTAATTACACAGTACACGAAAATATATTTAAAAATCAGACTAAACACTACAATATACAGTATCACACTTATTCTCAAAGGAACCTGACGTCACACTAGATGGTGGCGAAAAGGTATATTGATGGGAGCAGGATCGCCACACGAGGGCAGAGCTGGAGAAGGCGGCGATGGATCCTGACCCAGTTTAATGACAGATGGACGTAAGGTCGAAGCGCCGATGACTCAGTGCGGGCAAACTTCGGAATCCTGGGAGTACCTAGCCTGTCCCCGGGACGAAGAAACTTACACCCATTATGCACTGTGGTCGTCGAAGCCAGACCTGCAGGGGAGACTCTTGACTTCTAGTAGGAGAATTAGCCAGCTCAGTATTAGACTCAGGAGACAAACCTAGAGACGACCAGATTTAGGACTAGACCCATAGCTAGATGTAAGTTAGGTCCATCCTCGGAGGCGTAGAGGATAGTCTTCCAATCGTGTGAAGTGAAGAAGTGCCTCAGGATTCAACGGGACCAATCCTGGAGCACGCCAAGTCCTCATTCCGGAAAGTGAGGTGAAGATTATTTAATAAATGATATATAATAACTAATGAATGATAAATAATGCGTATGGAATGAATGCGATCATTCGGCTCCGTGCCCACATAAATGCATGACACCGAGTCTCCAGAGCTTAAATGGTAACGCAACGGGCGGCCAAAGATATTAAATGGGTATGCAACGGGCTTCCCAAAGGGGTTTCGTGGGCAACCCAATAATAAATATAAATGAATGGTACAATGCGAATATAAGCGTATATAAATACAAATGCAAAGGATATCCGCTCGAAGCGTTTGCTCCCTAGCAACGCAGTCACACAGGCCTACACACTACACATTAGTTATTAAGGGGGAAAGTTGACAATTAGTTTATAGGAGGGGACTAAGGGCTCCTGGCGGGTTCCGGTCCCAGCAGGATGTCACAAGGGCACCTCGGAAGGGAGACCGACCGGGGGGATCCTCACGTCAAAATTTTAGTATATAAGATATAGTGGCATTTAGAAGGCAACTTAGATTAAGCAAATTTAACAAGCACTGTTGCAAAACAGTAGCACAACATATTTCGGCATTAGGTTAAGGACTATATATATACACAAATATTTGCTTTTATAGCATTAATTAATATAATCTAAGTGAAGCACACTTCACATACCGATAATAGTTCGGCACCGTATAGGGTAAGACCGACACCACGTAGATTTAGGTGATATTACTATGCGAACGCAACATAGGGCGTTTCGCACCGTATAGGGTAAGACCGACACCACGTAGATTTAGGTGATATTACTATGTGAACGCAACATAGGGCGTTTGGCACCGTATAGGGTAAGACCGACACCACGTAGATTTAAGTGATATTACTATGCGAACGCGACACAGGGCGTTCTGCACCGTCTAGGGTAAGTCCGATAACATGTCAACAATAAACGGTACAGCAACGGAGGCTGACCAACCGCAGTAATACACGAGACGTCCGAAGAGGTCTCAAGGGCGGTGGCATCATCCAAGCCGACCCTTAAAACAGTGCTGCGCACACAATATTGGCCAAAGGTATTTAGCTAACATTTATTTGTATTACAGCTTTGGATCCCAACACTGCAGCACCAAGGAAGAGAATGAGGATAAAAAGGTAAAGGTAAAATGGACCACTTATGTCACAAAAACACATACTCTACATAATTTTCTACACAATACTGATGCATACATCCACACATACACAAAAACATAATAGAGGTAAGCCTATAAATAGTATAAGTTCTAGCCGGCATAAGAAGGCATAGAATAAGATAAAGTAAGTAGGCGCCAGACAAGGAACAAGGCGGACGTATGTCAATGACGACTGACGAGGGAATATATTGACAAACGATATTAATTATGATATTCATTTCAGTACGCCGGCACAAGAGGCGATATGGAAGCCACACTAATGAATATAGGTTATTTTTCTCCAATTTACAGATGGCGACACCATACATATGGTACTGACAAAGATGATTTGCCATACAGCAGTAACGTGTTTTTTTCTCCATTCGAGCACAATACACACCGTTACTCATTAACACAATTTGTCACACTGATCACCTTATTACACAACAACACCTGAAGACAAGGTAAATCTGCACAGTAAGGGTTGATACCTGTGGGGTATCAGGCCTACCGACAGATACAGAACATAACGTCAAAGATGTGACGTGACATACGACACTGAGAGCCGTAACCAAATTGTGGCGACGACTTTCACTGTTAAGTGTGGAATCACTCGCCCACAGAGAATGACCCACAAGGTAAAGGTACATTGGCAGACTAGAGCAAAACTACGGTAAGAGGAGCGGTCGATTAACATTCAAGAGGTATGAATGGCCAGGGAGAGCGCTATGGTAATGTCGGACAATGAGAAAAGGTACCAGGCTCATGAGCAGACAGGTTTAGTAGTAGTAGTAATATAATTAAGACTAGCATGTAAGCATTGTAATCAAAAAAATTGTAAAAAACATTGTAACACCGTCAAATCACGAGAAATATCAATTACTGTAACATTTTAACACCATTCACACCGTAATACACTTTTGTCTCTTTCATTTTCTTTCTACTATCGTTAAAATTTGTGAAGGTGCCCTATTTCATCCCGACAACAATAAACCATTTTGATATATACCTTTAACTTACACCCTGGGGCACCAGTTTTTCTATTTTCTTCTATCTTTTATACAATACTTTGCCTATACTTTATAGACACAAGGTACATGCAGGGAGCAATTTTCTTCCCACACGACGACGGACGATACAACCACCCGTCCAACCATGTTTTTTACCATCCTGCATGGCACCAATATGCATATATCTATGTTTTTAGCCTATTTTCAATTTTGAAAAAATAGGCTTATGAGATCACCTTTTGTCCGTGTGTGTGCGTGTGTGTGTGTGTGTGAGGTGTGTGTGTGTGTGTCCCTAATAAAATCTAAACGGCAGGAGCGATTTCAATGAAACTCGGTAAGTTCATAGCACTATTCCGGGTGACCTCGAATGTGTCCTTCAAATTTTGTTACGTCTCACCAATCCAACATGGCGGCTGTGCGAAATATTTCACCAGCATTCAATATCTCCGAAACTATTCCTGATATCACCCTGGAATGTATTACGGTGATAAAGGGAACTAATAGAAGCTCACATATGCGACTTTTGAAAAACTGGTGACTACAAAACCAACATGGCGGCCACGCGAATTTGCGACTTTTAAATAGACGTTTCTCGCGATTTATCCACCCAAACGCAATAAAACTTGGTACAGTATATGTTTATACACATTGTAATGCACCGACATCTAACTTCGTTCAATTGTTTACATAACCACAAGATGGCGGATGTGCGAAATATTTCACCGGCATTATATATCTCTGAAACTGCTGGCGGTATCACCCTGAAATTTTTTACGGAGATAAAGGGCACTACTGGAAGTTCATCTATAAGACTTTCAAAAACCGGTTAACTACAAAACGAACATGGCGGCCAAGTGAATTTGAAAATTCTAAACAGAACTTTCTCGCGATTTAATGTTCCAAACGCAATGAAATCGGGTACAGGAAATGTTTACACACATTGTAATGCACTGGTATCTAATTTAGTTCAGTTGTTTACATAACGTCAAGATGGCGGCAGTGCAAATTTTAAAATTAAGTTTTTATTTCTTGTGTCGCAATCGTGCGATCAAAGTGAAAGTTTGAATAATGAACCTACGCAATAATTTTCCTTTAATGATACATGACTCCATGGCCTATACATTTAACAATCTAACATGGCGACATTCCGAAGTATTTAGATGGCTCTGAATATCTACGAATCTATTATAGCAATCAAACTGATTTTTTAATGTTCATAGGGGCTATGAACATAAGTTCACCTATAGGACTTTAAATAACCTGGTGATCACAAATCGAACATGGCGGCGACGCGAAGTATAAACATTCACAGGGACGTTTCTCGCAATTTAACCATCCGAGTGCAGTGAAACTTGGTGCAGTTAATCCTTATACGAATGTTAATCCACTGGCATCTAATTGATGTCAATTGTTTCCATAACCACAAGATGGCAGCTGTCCGAAATTTTAAAATCTCCTTGTTACTTCTTGTGTCCTAATCATGCGATTTCAGTTTGAATGCTACACGTACACAATAATCTTCATGTAACAGTACATAACTCTAGGACCTACATATATAAAATTCAACATGGCGACCATCCGAAATATTTAGTCGGTTCTCAATATCTACGAATTTATTACAGCAATCAAACTGAAATTTTGAATGTTGATAGTGGCAATTAACATAAGTAGGATATATGAAAATAGGCTGTATAGTTCTTCACGGAACTACTTGTTTTCTTCGTTTTTCTCATTAACAGCAACTACATCAAGATAATAATAATAGTAAAAATCAACTATGTATATGTACACACCCAAAACCCACCCTCTCTGAGCACATGCTAAACTCTCATCACCAGAAGGACAACACGACATCTACACATCCACATGACACCAAAGAAGAATAAGAAGAAGAAGAAGAAGAGGGACAAGAAGAAAAAGAAGAAGAACCGCTACACCGACACGCCTACTCTATTTTCCGTTCGCGAGGCCGCGAACAAAGGCCGAGGAGTTCTTGTACAGCCCAGGGGCAGTACCCCTAGGACCCACCCCCTCATCATTCACCATCCACCACCCTCATAGGCATGCCATAAGCCTTACACACTTCTTTGACACGAGCAGACCCAGCAGTATTGCTGACAGCGACGCTTTCACAACACATACACAAACACACTATCTGGAGCAGCAACAATGAGGAAATGCCGACTAAGCAGTGGGGGAAAGCCTTAAAAGCTAGACCCAGAAGAGCCCAATTATCTATTCGCGGCCAGCAGCTCTGCTCCTCAAGGTCCGTTCCAGATCAGCCCATCGTCACCAGGTACACTTTGTACTTTGTTTTATACTTGTCCGCCACTTAAAGGGACAGTACATCATCACCACTGACCAATAAATACTTGGTCAGTAAACACATACATCTACTACTCATTTCACCCAGTTTTACATCCCTTCACCCAACCTGACCTTAGTCCTAATTGCCCCTGACCGTGAAGGCCAGGAACTGCACCGTCAGGAATCTCATTGTATTCGAGTAAGCAGCCAGACTGCAGCGTGCCGAGTTGTCGACTCTGCACGTGAGCTCGCTAAACGCTCGCTCATACTTAATTGGCAGGCTAAGTTAATAGCTCAGTCTTAGACGTTCATCCCCTAACAGGTGGACGCACCCTGTAGGAACGCACCCCAACAGATCACATCCTCACACCAACACATTACACTAGTAGTCTCCCGCAATTACGGGAAACTACCCCTTTTCGGAAACATCCCCTAAATTAATACATCTACACTACCCTGTTTATCCCACCCCCAACACAGGAATAAAACAATATACAGGGCAGAGGGAGAATGTTCAATCTTTAAACAGAGTTCTACATGGTTCTCTAGTGTTTACATATGCCATAATTCTAATCGCCCTCTTTTGTATCCTAAACGTGCTTAGTATATCTGGCGACATACCCCAAAATATGACCCCATATCTTAATTATGATTCGAACTATGCAAAATAAGTATTTCTTAATGAGTGCATGCTAGTTCAGGTTTTCAAAATACGTAACCCAAAGCCCATCGAGTTCAGTTTAGTATTCATATATTGTATATGTTTATTCCATTTCAAGTCATGTTGTATCCATATTCCTAAAAAGTTTCTTTTATGATTTATTTTCTATTTGACGACCATTAAAGTTACATTGGGCTTCGCCGGATTCCTTTTCTGTATAGTGTGGAAATTTAGACATACTGTTTTTTTATAGTTGATTATGAGGCGATTATCTTGTGACCATTTGGTTAACTCTCCTGTAACAGAGTCAGCAGACTGCTGTATGACCTGTTTAATTTCACCCTTAAATACGAGTGTTGTGTCGTCCGCAAACAAAATTTCCTTTTGTGAATGAACGTTCTGTGTTATATCATTGATATATAGAAGGAAGAGTAGTGGTCCCAAAACCGATCCCTGGGGTACTCCAAATTCAATAATTCCCTCATTGGACAATGTTTCATTAAGTAATTTGTTTCCATCATCCTTGTGTCTCAAGCTTACTATTTGTTTACGCCTTGTTAAGTAAGACTCTATCCATTTATTAGCTGGACCTCTAATGCCATATTGATTTAGTTTTGTAAGGAGGATTTTATGGTTAACGGCATCAAATGCTTTCGATAAATCCAAGAATAGTCCAGTACATGTTCTCTATTGTCAATTAATTTCAGTATACTATTAATACATTCATAAATTGCTGTCTGTGTAGATTTTCCGTTCTGATTCCATGTTGTAAGTTTGATAATATTCTATTTTTTTCTATAAAACTTATCAGTCTCCTATACATGATTATTTCCACAATTTTAGCGATACCAGTTGGTAAGGTAATAGGACGATAGTGATCTAATTCATCTTTTGAACCGTTTTTGTGCACGTAATTACTTTTGATAACTCCAAAATATCCGGGTAAGTTCCTGAGAGAAATGAACTGTTTATTAAGTGTATAAGTGGTTTTATTATATTTTCTGCACATTTCTTTAAAATTGCGTCTGGGATGCCATCAATGCCAGCACAAAATTTATTTTTAGCTCTTTTATAACTATTCTTACCTCTTCACTTGTGACATGATTTATGAATAAAGAATCACTGTATATATTTATTTTATTATTAGAATTTAGTGTATTTACCTGTGATTTATTTAATATTTTTTGTGGAATTTCCTGAAAATAGTCATTGAAAGTATATGCTATTTCATCTGGATTATTTATCACTTTATTATTTCTGGTCAGTGTAATGTTCCTTTTTATTTTATCAGATTTTCCAGTTTTGTTCTTTATCACAGACCACATAGCCCTGATTTTTTTAGATGATTGGGAAATAAAATTATCATTATGCATTTGCTTTGCTAGTCTTATTACCTTATTTAATATGCTAATGTATTTTTGTAGTATAAATTGAATTCAGGTGTTGTGTGGTATTGTTTATATGATTTGTGTAGACATTTCTTTCTTTGACATGAATTTATAATCCCTGTTGTTATCCAATTGTTAGTTTTGTTATTTTGAACAGTTCTTTTTCTAAAGGGGAATGCTGTTTCAAAATAGTGTTTTAGGGTACTGTTAAATGCATTAAATTTATCATTTACATTTTCTAGTTTATACATTTCTGACCATGTCTCTTATTTGATAAGTCATTGAAATATGTAACATTTGTTTCAGTGAATGACCTGCACTTTGATTTTACTCCATTATCATTATTATTGATTGTTTCGGGTACTTCAAACCTCAGTATTTGTCCATGGTGGTCACTAAAACCCGGACAATAGACTTCTATTGAATGGTGATATTTATCTGTATTTTAAAAAAATTATCAGGAGTGGTTTTACTAATTTTTTTATTCTTGTTGGGGTATTTACTGTACGTTTCAATCCATATGAAATTAGTAACTGTGTTAATAATTCACAATTTCTATCAAATTTTAAGAAATCCACATTTACATCCCCACAAATTATTATATCGAAATTTACTTTGCTCATGATATTGAGTAACAATTCTAATTTATCTATAAATATATGAAACTTTCCTGATGGAGAACGGTATACGCATACAATTATTAACTTAAGCTGCTGTATTTTTACGGCCGAGAATTCAAAATCCTGTTCCATAATTAGATAATCATAAGCTGTTAACTGTTCATGATCTAAATTATTTCTTAGGTAGATACAATTACCACCATGGCTAATATTAGTTCTAGAGTATTTACTAGCTTGTATAAACCCTGGGAATTGAATTAATTCGAGTTGTTCCTCTATCAGCCAATGTTCTGAAATACATAGTGCTGAGATGTCTTTAAGTTCATTTTTAAGCATTAGATTTTTGTAATTAATTTTATTATAGAGAGACTGAACATTCTGGTGGTAAAGTTTAAATTTGTTACTTTTGCAAGCTTGTGTTGGTGATTTATTTACATTACAATTATTAGTATCATAATTGTTATTATTATTGTTGCTAGACAAATCAGAAATACCATTGTTCCACTGAGTTAAATTTTACATCAAAAGATCTGAATGCCAAACCTCACGTTTGACTTCTTTTACAAGTTTCCCTGCTTCCACTCTAAAGATATTACTGTTGAACTATTCTTACCATTTGAATTTACAATTTTGCAGATTTCATCACTAAGATACTCTTTTCCTAACCTATTTAAGTGCAGGCCATGTCGAGTGTGGAACTTCCTGTCTAATTTACTTACATCTATAATTTGGACACTTGGAAAACTCTTACAAATTTTACGAATTTTACCATTTGTAGCCTCTATTTCTACATGTACACATGATTTGGGAATTAAATCGTATCTCTGCGGAATGTTTACAATAATGACATTTGAGTTAAGCATGGATGGCAATGTACCCTTTAAATCTTTGATTACCTTTCTACTCTCATTTCTATAGATGTCGTTTGCTCCAGCGATTATTACTGCATAGTCCTCTCAAGTGAGGGTTGCACACTCTCCTATCATCTCGCTCGTGACCGCTGCAATGGGTGCTTCTGGCTTTACTGTCGAAGTGACCTCCATTTATCCGCTTCTTTCCAATACGCTTGCTGCTACATGGAATGAAGCGCGGAAGAAAGCTCTAGACTCGAGCTTTGAATGAAGCTTAGAATGACCCGTAGAAGAAATGAATGAATGGCATCGGGGGCGTGGTAGAAAGCTCTAGACTCGAGCTTTGATTGAAGCTTAGAATGACCCGTAGAAGAAATGAATGAATTACATCGGGGAGAAGAACGCCGCCATTTAAAAAGTGAATAGAATGTTCGAGACCTTCCACTGATTGGCAGGCGAGGATTGGCCGGATCGGCTGACGTGACGTCAGCCCATCACGTAAGCGGCCGGCAAGGAAACACACCTGTCAGCTGCTCGCCATGTATAACCTTGAACAGGCCTAATGTAAGAAACTTAACGATAGCGTGGCGAAGGGTATAATCACTCGCAATTTAACAATATACATTACAAGAATAAATGCAATTAAATAAACAGTAATCGTACGGTGGTCTCGGAAAATCAAAAGCATTTTACTAGCAAACGCAGCAGCTAACTAACAGAAAAAATAAACACGTTAAACATCACGAAAGGAAAACCCCCGAAAGAATACAATCAAGGAATCAGTACGAAAATACACGAACAGCAATGAAAGAGGTTAAAACTAAGCCTCAACAGGCAGAACAGAAATCATTCTTATGGGTCAAGTATAGAGACCTTTACTAGTGAGAACATCTACTACTCTCACATGCTTATCACGGCCCTAATGGCAGTAAGTAACTCTACCAAGATTCCAGACGAGAGGGGGGGCTTGGATCTCGTAAAAGAACCATATCTCCCACTCGCATATCAGGCTGGAAAAGCCGACACTTCTCCCTTCTGTTAAAAGAGCTGAGATATTCCAGCTTCCAACGACGCAAAAAAGAAATACGCAGAGATTCCAATTTTCTCCAGAAAACAGTTAAACCGAGATCGCAGCGTCGAACCAGCAAAGGAGGCGTGGAGGCTAAAGAACAGTCAATTAAAAATGGCTAGGTGTTAAAGGAAGAAGATCCTTAGGATCATTTGACAACGGCATAAGCGGCCTAGAATGTACAATATCCTCAATCAGAATAACGAGGGAATTGAATTCCTCATAGGAAAGGATAGCTGAACCAAGAGTTTTCTTCCGCTGTCTCTTCGTGAGCTTTATACAGGATTCCCGACGGCCTCCATGATGGGGGGGCATAAGGGGGAGTGAAATGCCATTTAAATCCCTTAGCATAAGAGAAATTAGAAAATTGTTCCTTAACGAAAGGAGAGGTTAGCGCTGTTTTCCAAAGATCAGAGGTACTAACAAAACTTTTGGCGTTGTCCGAGAAAACTTCAGAGGGAACCCCCCTTCTGGCGGCAAATCTATAAAAGGCTGCTAAAAATAGAAAGTAGGGGCACTTGTTACCAACTCAATGTGAATGGCTCCTGTCACCATACACACAAATAAGGAAATATAAAGTTTACCTAACACCTTTCGCTTATATAAAGGGGAATTGATTTGATAAGCATAAGGACCAGCGTAATCGATACCCGTGAGGGCAAACGGCTTACAAGGTTCGGAACGAAAAAAGGGTCAATTTCCCAAAATTTGCGTGACTGGACGGGGTTTAGCTTTAAAACAAGGTATACATTTCCGAACAATTGCGGAAACTTCATGAACACCATTAATGAGACAATATTGCTCGCGGAAAGCAAAGTAAAGTGCGAGCACCTGCATGCAAGTGCTGGTAATGACATTTCTTAATAATGAGAGTAGTAATAGGATGCTTAGAAGGGAGAATAATGGGATGTTTTTCTCATCTGGGTAACTAGAATTCTCTAGCCTGCCTCCCACTCTTATTAACCCATCTTGGTTCAAAAAGGGGATGAGAGGTGACAACCTACTAGACTTTGGCAGGACCTTTCCACTTGAAAGCATCTGGTACTCAAGAGTCAATACTTCCTGTTGCATAAGAGACAAGATCTTACGAGTAGCAAATTCCAACTCTATCTTAGTTAGGAAGGGTTGCGGTTTCACAGGCTGATCAAGAACAAGAAATTTCCATCGGAATAAATATGCTGCAACCCGAATTAATTTAGTAAATGAAGAGAAACGCTGAAAAAGACTAGTAGCAATAGAAGTTAGAAAAAGGGAAGCGGTAACAACGCGAGCATCAGGTAGCCTACATCTTCTGCAAGCTGATTAGATGATCGATTTCAGCACGAAAAATCCTGACTGAGCCAAGATTGACCATTCCAGTAAGAATTGAGAGAAATTAATTTCATGGGCAAGCAGCCACGTGAAATTATCTCAGCGGGGTTTTCCTTTCCAGGAACATGATTCCATTGTTCAAAATGAGACAACTCTTGTATTTTAGAAACACGATTAGCGACAAAAGTGGTCCAGTGCGAAGAAGAATGTGAAAGCCAAGTTAGAAAAAGTAATGAGAGTAGTAATAGGATGCTTAGAAGGGAGAATAATGGGATGTTTTTCTATGGAAGAATCACTCCAAAACCATGTGCTCGAAAATTTCAAATTTAAACTGGTTTTTAATTTACTGGCAAATTCCACAGCCATCACAGCGGAACATAACTCCCATCTAGGCAAAGATGTGGATTTAAGCGGAGCTACATGTTGTATTCCTTGGAATACACGTTCAGTTAGAGCTAGCTCTTGCTGCTCTTTGCTTTTTTCATTAGTTTCATTTATTTAATGTAACGTCTTGCAGACATCAATAGTGATCCCTTTGTATTCCTACTTTCATACGTGCAGGAATTTATTGTGTTTTGAGTTTGTTTCAGTACCTTATTCTGTGAAAACTTCACTGGCTCACCACGCGGCAACACGCCGAAGTTCTTCGGAATCATTGGGTCAAGAGGACTTACATACCACTCCGGCAGGCTTTGCCGCTGTCTTGAGCTATCATCTCCTTGAAGACACTTCCATGAAGATAATTTCTATGTATCGAACATCAAAATGACGAATCTTTGTCTTTTTAATGTTTCCCACTCTGCTATAAACTCTTTTGTTTCCTTTCCCCTCCTCCTCGCCTACCTAGCTCTATCGTGCGCTTCTCTGCTCGCTCTCACTTCTACTTAAGACTTCGAGTGTACAGTTCGGCGCTCTCTCTTAGAGGCCAGTCTCCTGTCTCCATGAGACAATTTTAAAATAGACGCCATGTCTGTTTTTTGAATTAACGGCTACAAGGTACCTTCCACTTCAATCATCATGGCAAGGTAAGTAAACCGCATTCTTTGAATTTTAAACCATTTTAGAGGGTTTTAATCAACATGTTGAATGCTTTTACTATAAGTTATAGGCAGTGCTGGAATTTCACAAAATTGTGAAACCTCTGCCCCTCGTGGGAATCGCTTTTCTTAGCTAACAATGCTCTTTACCAGTCATGAAATCTAATATTTTCCACACCAAGTAAGGGAATACTTTCCCGCAACGAGGGATTCAAGTCAATTAACCGATGTCTAAAACTTAACTTGTTTCCTCCGAGCGATTATTACCGCTCCATTAAACTGTTAATACTGTTCTGGAATTTTACATTTAAAATAAACTTCAAACCGCAAAGAACTCTGCTCAATACCGTCAAATTGTTGGAACCTCAAGTTAACTAGAACTATTAACTGCAACCCACAAACTTTCCAACTTATTCAAGTCAAATTCAACTAAGTGTTCTCCATAAACTGCAATAACTTTTCAATTGTTCCATGAACTTTCAATGCTGCAATAGTGAAATCTTCCAATCTATCAACCAACATTAGTGCAAAACAGTGTCCGTTCAACTACCTACCGCGCCGCGTACGATTGAGAGCAGTAAAATTGGCCAGAACTTTGAATCCTTATCTCCTTTTCCTCAAATACCTTTTACTAACAAATTTAGGTGAATCTAAATATCTAGTTACTACTCGACGAGGCCTCGCCCAAATTTTGGCGCCTCCAATTTTTTCTCCATGTACCACTTATTCATTCTGTATAAATATTAATAGTTATAGAAACTACTTATTAATCTTTCTTTTCTTATCCAGCTGGCTCAGGAATTGTTAATTTTCTAATTGTTAAACTTTTGTACCTGATTTTTTTTTTGCTCCAGGCTTCGTTAATAGACCTACCCCTTTTGAATGTAAAATTTATTAACCTCTGTTTAAATTATAGCGGTAACCTCCGCTTGTAATTCTCCTTTTTCTCCTGCTACGATCAGGAATTTAATTTATTTGTTTATAGCCTTTCGCTCGCCATAAGGGCATTCTAATAGTGCTTGTATCCTACCTAACTAATTTATCAAAGTTATAATTACTTTACAATTGTCATTACGAACTTTAAATTTCATAATTGTAAGCACACTTTTTAAAATCCTTGTGAGATTTTAGTGCTTGTAACATTTTCGAAACTTGTACATTATTTAATAATGTTTGCGAATTGTAAACCTCTTATTATTAGGTCTAAGACCTTGAAATCTTATAAACAACTCAATTTTTACTCTTAACTCAAAATAAGATACTAAATATAACAAATTGTTAAATGTTTCAAATTCTATATTGTTAAATAAATTATTTATTATTCTGGTTCAATCTCTCTTTCTAGAATTACGGTTATGCAGGACCTTCTCTTCCCTGATTCTTCTCCCAAAATTATTTCCCATTTAGAAATAAGAAATTCCTCTCGGCACGCAGGAAGGCGGAGGTAGATTTCACCAGGCAGACCTGGGGATAGGCTATAATAGGCAAAGTATGCAGGGTTTCGTAGAAGGGTCAGTCTTCATTTACTGCCAGAAAGTATTTAACAATTGGAGCTTAATTAACTTTGTTTTCGTCTTTCTATGCATATTTTCAACATTTTATTGTCTTATGGGGACGGTAACTTTCTTGTCATTTGGGATCCATTTTTATACTTGTGGTCACACTGTCCTTATGCAAGGTTACGGCACTGATGTGTAACGTTCTAACAGTCCAAATTCTTCACGAAAAATTTTATCTCCCGCTGAGATGTTGGTTGGTTCCTCAGTTTAGGGGCTGCGACAACTCGGTCATGTAACCCCGTGTACATTGGGTGTGTGTAGAATCTCTCTGATAAACGGTGTTAATTGTGATGGCTGTATTAGTCTGTAATTCAGGTAAGGACTGCAGACGGTCAATTTCAAGTAGTAGTTCCCAATTTTGGTAAGAAATACTACCGTCAACGACACCTAGCTCTGAACTTGGCAACTAGATGCCACCACAACCATCAACTCGCAACGAACGTTGGAACTTCCCCTCCTAAGGAAAGCATACTGAGGGATTCTTAGCGCTCTTAGAAAATCCGACGACTTCGGCTGGCTTTGAACCCGCGAACTTGGGCATCGAAGTTCAGTATGCTACCGGTTACGTCACCGATGCCGCTTCCCACACAGTCAGGTAGAAAACTGAATGTGATCTCGTGCAATGGCGTTGTCATGCCAACCTATGATAGCTCATCCCTCATCAATTTAGAAGCGTTGCCGTGGTAACCTCTGATGGCTCTTGGCATTTTCTTCTAATTCCGAAATAATTTTTCTCATCCCTTGGCGTAATGGTGGGTCATATCAAAAATTATTTCAGACAAAAGTTTTAGGTAATTATTAAGGGAATATTGTCCATTGTGTACGTTTTTGATATTGTGCCTATTAAGAGAGATATGATTAATGTTTCCCGAAAAACCCACTTTTTCCCACCCCTTTGGTCAATGGTTGGTGCTATCAAAAAACTATTCAAACATAAACTATTGGTCCTTATCCGACACATAGAATGAACTTTTAATGGATTCTATATTTCAAATATTAAGAGAGTTATAGCGATATTCCACTTTTTCGAAAAAAAAGCCCCCTATTTTCACCCCCTTCGACTGATTGTGCCCGTTAACGAACTCGACCGAGATTTTATAGAGATACATATTATGTAAAAAATTCAAAGTGATTGTTGCAAAATTGCGGTAGTTATCGTGTCTCCACAAAATAGTGATATATGTACATACATATATATATATATATATATATATATATATATATATATACATAAATTATATATAAACTTTTGAACTGATTTGGTTTTGGAGTCTAGGGGATCTGAAACGCGAAGATATGTCGAAATTTTCCGGAAGTCGAAACATGGTACTGCGCCCGAATTCCTCTAGAGCACAGTCTCAAATCCACACAGATGGTAAAAGGATCGTGAGAATGTCAACACCCGGCCATGAGTTGAACAACTTTCACCGGAATGATGACTAGGGAACCCTAGGAACACATATATACATCTCTTATACTACTAACTAGTTGCATACATTACAGAAAATATAGACAAATAAAAGTAGAGCATTAACGAGCAACTCGGCTCTTGGGCGTTAAGATAAGTCGTCGACATCTGCGTGCATCTAGCTAGCGGTATCGTTCTAGTGTAATTAAGCATTGAATCAAAGAAACAGTTCTAAAAAACTCAGCAAGAATAAAAACGTTCTTGCCATTTATTAATAATAAAATGTATCACATGACAAAAATCTTCCCTTCACCGAAATATAAAATAAAATAATTATATGTGCCTCACTTAGGCCTGATGCGTTTAATAAGAGTCTTCTTGCATCTTTATACTGTTTTAATAAATATCTCTTGCTTAGCAACATTTAATTAAACACAGAGTTTAATTACTGACAGTAATGTATGTCCTACTAGTATACTAACATTTATGCTTTAACGCTCATCGCAACAAATATTCTCCCTACATAATACATTCGTTAAAGTCTTCAATTTTAATCTTATGTTCCTAAATAGAATATAAATAATTATTACTAAAATAATAACGTATTTACAGTTTATATATGATCGCGTCCCGCACGATATAAAAATTACTGTTTGTAATACATTAGAGTTCATCTTATCACTCCTCCTGTCTTATCATCTTCCTTTTACGTGTATTTCCAACTTTCTGCGTATCTCACACATTAAACTAGTCAAAATAGGTGTTTGTGTGTCAATTCCATGTGAATCATAAATACGGACAGTAAAGTTAATATTTCATCACTTAGTGTACAACTCTGGTATTTCAATAATAAATAATAAAACAGACTAACAATGCAAGACTGTTCAGATAAGTTATTCAACCAAAAATCGAGTGTGTGTGGCATAAATCCTCGCTCCCACACTCTTATTACCTCCAAATACAACATATGACTTCTCTTCCTCATCACAAAATATTACAAAACCTTTCTTCAATAACTCACGTAGCATATTATCGCGTCTTTAGTTACGCCTTTCATTAATACAAATACATTTCATCCACTTCCCTTTCTTTTAGCACGTTCACAAACTTCTACCGTTTCATATCAATTACTTTCATCAAAGTATGATATTTAGTATTCCTACTAGAGATTACGACTGCAACAACTTTCATGAATACGTCCCTCTCCTTCCTACAAACTCCTCTATCGATTATACATCTCGTGCTATGTCCAAATACTTTCCACATAATTCCTCCTTCACTTCACCTATTACTGTGTTACAATTTATCGCTTAATTCTGAATTCCAAGTCTGCCTGTGTCTGTTACAAAAATAACAATAATCTTCCCTCACGTTCAAGTTCATAATAAATATTTATATCTCTCCTTCCATCTGACAGTATCGTTTCATGATAAATATACATCCATAACATTTGATAATAACATTTCTCGTTCAGTTATGCCTTTCAACTATCGCATACTGTTCCTTTCCGTACTTAAAAATTCTGGGTTTTACAATGTCATTCCATTACTAGCATACTAAAGTTACCTCTGTGCCAATATAGAGTACTTCTATTAACTGTATCGTTCTATACATCTTATTTCGTTTCTGAAATGAATAAACTCTCCACTTATGAGATTCTCTGACTTCCCTTTTCTCACTTCAAGTAATAAACTATTCACTTTCATCAAACAACTGACTGTATTCTTTCTCTGATACATTACTAATTTATTTCTCACAAAATTGTGCTTCATTTCTCTTGTTTCAACTCAAATATATTATCGTTCTTCAACATTTCCACAAATATACAAAATTCTCTAACACATCATCAAATCCACTAAGTTCTCCAATATTACAATAAATCTGCGGAGTTTTCCAATGTTACAATAAATCTGCGGAGTTTTCCAATGTTACAACAAGTCTACGGAATATACGTTCGCAATCGCAACGAAATCGTTCGTAAGAAATATTTTAACGCTCTAAAAATGACAATGAAAAATACTGACGATGTCTAAATATTATCGATCAAGACTTTCAAAATACGTCCAAATGACGTATGAAAATAACTAACGCATTTTACAAAACATTACTAAAACTTTCAAGATAATAATAACATAGGTTATAAATGCAAATATGTTGGTCAATGCTGGAATAACGTGTACAAAGTCTAACTACAGATATGGAATATATGCACTGTTCTACCTGGTTTTTGAGATCGTTGGTGACAAACCTGATGACCCTGATGTCCTCGTAACGTCACCATATGGTTTCTGGAATGCTGTGATCTGCTCCAGTCTGACTGGGTTACATCACCACGGCCTTGCTTGGACTGCAGTACAGTTGAACGACCTGGTGGGCTGTCCTCAGAACAGGTTATCAGCTGACTCCCGCTCGTGACCCACTTCTCTCCCGCAAGATGACGGCACGTCCTCGCCTCTGCTCTGCTGCTGGCCTCGCGTCCATCAGTCCTCGGTTCCTTGTGGTCTCCCTCACGCATCCGCTTGACTTCTTCTTCTTAGATCTAGATGTTCTTTGAAGTCGGTAGTTTGCATAGTTCTTTCCATCATGAAAGATCACCTCCATGTCATGAAATTCCATTGTAGTAGCTTGCAACGTTATGTTAGTGAAACTGCGGTGGTTTGCAGTTTGCTCTGCATACTGCTATGTCATCCTGGTCATTTCTGAATCTCGCCGGTCCAGTATAGTGCTCTCTTCCCAACATGGTGAATTTAAAACATCATTCTCATCGCGCAGTTGATTGTAGTCGTAGTTCTTCCCCTTCGACCTGAATTCTTAATCATTCTTGTACAGATTGTTGAACTCCCAATGGTTTAAGTCTCCCTTCTTCAGACTTTCGTTCTGCGTAGTTACGTGTTCGATGTTCAGTTTGTAACTTGCAACGTTTTCTATCGTCGTAGATTTCTTCTTGTAGAATATGATGAATAACTTTTCTCAATACTCTAGACTTGTAATATATTACTTGTTCGTTTTCATTACTGCTTGTTTCATCTTGAAGTCTTCAGTTCACAAAACCTTTGTCTAATACTTCTGAGGAGTAAATACAATATACGTCTTGTCTTCTCGACGGTCTGTGTAGAAAGAGCCTCGTTTCCTCGCGTCTCCTAGCCTCCTCGGTTAGATTTCCCTCGTAAATCTGACTAACTAGCCTCCAACCGCTATGAATATTAACAAATTCATACATAACTTCTCTGTCAGTCTTTCAATTTAAAATCGGTTTTGCCAATTAAATTTATTTTTTCTCTGCTGGCGAATTCAACGTGCAACACTCTTATAAAATATTAAAATAAAGGTTTTAATATTTATTCCTTCCTTAGTATTCAAACTATATTCCCATTGGTTCTTGCTTAAAACGTGGCGCGCTCCCTGCCACGCGCTAGCTTCTCCCACTCTTGATACTGGCGTGTGTCGTGACCTCAATGCCACCTTCGCTCCCCCTCGCGTCAAAACAGTTTTCTCGCCGCGCACCTCGTAATAAGTGTCGACTTTCCAGAACAGTATCTCTTTCATTTATACATGGTTAAAAATTTACCAAATCTTAAATTCTCCATTATTCTTGAAGTAAAAATATTTCTTCAGACGAATTGTTTTCCAAATGCTTGTATTAGCGTTCTCTTCCATCTGGACTGCTAATTTAGTCGATAATTCCATATTTAAAATATGCCATTCTTCTGATGTGGTCCTTGGTTCAAACCTCATCCTGTCTTCTCCTCTCTCCTAGACATGATTTCGAGTGCAGTACCCATTGCAATAGTTAGCTTTCTAATGAAATCTACCTAAAAGGCAATCACTGAATCAATAAAAAATTTACCACTTGTTGCGTTTAAAATGAAACTTCAAATAACAACAATTGCAAAGTTTCTCTTAGCGGTCACAGCTAATTCTAGTAAATCATTAAGGCAAGTACTACTCGCTCCTCAAGCTTCCTATTTGTAGAGACTTTTTCTCTAACATGTGTTTTACTCTTCAAAATTTTAGTTTTGTTTAAGTTAGGTGTGAGGGTTTCCTCCGTTCTAAGCTTTTAGTCGGCTCCCTACTGGGTAAAAGCTTAGCCTGCTTTAAGTGCAACAATTGGTATTCTTAAAATATTCTCACTAATAACAGTAAAAAATATTGATAAAGGCACTAGAGTTGCTTTATCTCTTCCCACTCAGGGGGCATTCGGCTGTTCTGCCGGAGATCCAACAATGTCCAGTAATAAACATATTACGGCAAATTCAAATCCTTCCAGCATTTCAGAATGCTTAGTAAAATCTAACCCTTTTGAAGGAAAACCACATAAATCCACTTCCTGTCATACATCCTTACTATCTAGTGTACTACTTATCCCCATAGTACCCAAATCCCAGCTCGGGAGGGAAAGAACACATAGCGATATCTTGCAGGTAACCGAAGCTCCCGCCGCTCTCTCCGTTGACGGTGACCGAGCTCCCTTTTATTTTAGTTACTTCACGGGCTCTGCCCAGCATAACTTGTCGTTAAATCACTATTTTCGTGCTCTTTTTGTTTTGGATTCTCTTCCTCTTTGCCAAAAATGGTTCCTACTCCTAAACCTACTTCATTTTTTCTCATCATCTTCCCTCAGGCAGTGTTGACACTCAGTATTAACCTACCAAAAACTGCTGCCGAAACCAGGGAGAATCCAAGTTGTCAATATCTTGTAAATTAGAAATATCTACTTTGAATTTTTCAGCTATAACTTTACTGTGCAAAGCTGGTGGAGGAGAAAGTGGTCGCTCCTGTCTCCCTCAGTGTCTATCACTTTCAACCTGCTCGCTGCTGCCAACCTGGCAGTATTTCCACCAACTCCACATTCTTGTAAGTTGTACTCCAGTTTACCTACTTCATTATGGCCCCCGACAAGGATAAATAATGTAGGGATGACAAGCTTACCGCCAAACGAGCGTCTTATAAAGGGCAAATTACCCGATTTAAAAATATATCAAAGAGCTGGATCTTTCAGTAGCTCAGTTAGACTTATTGAAACATCGTATAAAAGACTATGAACGATCTTTTGAGAATTATTGCACTATCCAAACAGAAATTGAAACTTGCAGGTTCAATGAAACAGATGATCGAGTAGAAGTAGAAAACCAATACTATGAAGACATAGGTGCTGGCTTCAAGATAATTCGTCAACTTGAGAAAGACAAGAAAAAGGACGTTTCAGTTCTTAGCTCACTCCACAAACAACTAACCTCGTCTCGTGAGGGTACTCATAAACCTTAACCAATACTTCCCAAAATAAATCTACCTCATTTTTCAGGAGACGAATCTGCTTGGGTTTCTTTTTATGAACATTGTTGTTCTCTTGTCCATGACAATGAGGATATTCAAGTAACATTGTGGTGTTAGAAGCCATATTTTCAGTGTTGCCTTATTAAACAAGAGTTTAGTGCTTTTCAGTCGGTCGGCACGAATGTACCCAAAAGAGATGGGTTATGCCGTAATCCTGAAATAAATTACATGTGATTAATGAACACTAGGATGACCAGTTTCGATCATCAAGCGATCATCATCAGATCCATTACACTTAGGCTACAAAATCTATGTTTGAAATACAGGTGAAAATATTTACAATATGTACAATTATTTAGTTGCAGTATTGGTACTGCAACTGTCAGTGTATGCTAAATGCAGTATATATGTTAGGTGAAATGCTAAATGGTGATAGCTATCCGGAGATTGTACTTTAGAGAGATTATATGGTTGTAAACTATGGTTAAACTATAAAATTTTTGGCTAACTACTTATCTGATTGTCTTCCGTATTACAGCTACTCGCAGTTTTCGTGCTCACTGGAACTCGCTGTGCGTAGTTAGCCAAACATTTTATAGTTTAACCATAGTTTACAACCATATAATCTCTCTAAAGTACAATCTCCGGATAGCTATCACCATTTAGCATTTCACCTAACATATATACTGCATTTAGCATACACTGACAGTTGCAGTACCAATACTGCAACTAAATAATTGTACATATTGTAAATATTTTCACCTGTATTTCAAACATAGATTTTGTAGCCTAAGTGTAATGGATCTGATGATGATCGCTTGACGATCGAAACTGGTCATCCTAGTGTTTATTAATCTCATGTAATTTATTTCAGGATTAGGGCATAACCCATCTCTTTTGGGTACATTCGTGTTGACCGACTGAAAAGCACTAAACTCTTGTCTTATATTCAAGTAATTTACAAATTTCACTATTTAAGATCAATTCTTCGTGATCAAGCATTGCAGTTAGTTGAAGCGCTCCCATTAAGCGCTGAAAACTATCCTATTGCTTTTAATTTACTGAAAGAAAGATACGGCGATTTACGGTTACGTATTCAGCGCCATATGAATGTCTTATTCAACTTGCCCTCCTCACAGCATAATGAAGTCACTAGTCTGCGTACCCTCATCGATACAACCCAATTTCATGTTAAAGCATTATCCCAATTGGATCAGCCCACTGACCATTGGGACACCTTCTTAATACACTTAGTGGTTTCCAAAGTCGATACTGCTACTCTCAAAGCTTGAGAAATTGAACTTTCTAATAATGATGATTACTCTTATGAGCATTTAGTCACCTTGATAAATACTAGATGTCAACTTTTAACCGCCTTAGCTAACCAAAGTGAACCCGCTTCTCCCAATTCTAAGCATGAATCTATGTCACCTAAATCTATAAGCGAATATGCAGCGTCTACTACTCAAAAATCTGGGTCTAGCTCTTCCAAATCTAAGTCATACGCCACTGGTTACCAAACTAGGTCCATTGAACGCCGTACCGCAAGTTCTCTTGCATTAAGTACCCAAGGTGAACCAAGTAAAAGCTTTAATGAACCGTTAAAGTGCATACTATGCAAATATTCTCACGCTTTATACTTATTCAAATCTTTCAAAGAGCTATCAGTTGAAGACAGAAGGAAATTGGTATCTCAAAACAAGTACTGCTTTAATTGTCTTTCACCTGAACATTCCGCTTCTAATTGCAAGTCCACTAGACTCTGTTTTCATTGTGAAAGGGCGCACCACACTTTATTTCATCGTCATGATCAATCGAGGTCATCAGCAGCATCCACTTCTCAAAAATGTGACAATACTAACAAGTCTAATGCATCATCTTTTATTCAAAACGCCAAGTCTTTGCGTAGTGCTCAAGTACTATTGTCCACGGTTCAAATTGAGGTTCAAGATAAATTGGTAACTGGGTTCGCGCCCAAGGCCTCCTCGACTCAGCGGCGACCCATGATTTTGTTTCCAACTCTTTAATAAAAAAACTTGGTCTTCCAGTAACCTCCACTTCTATTAATGTATCGGGCATTAACAGTTTAAAATCACAAGCCTTGCAATTCTCAAAATTAACTATAAAGGACACTTGTCAAAGAGACAATCTTCTCAAACTGAACTGTCTCATTCTTAACAGCATTGGTGAAGATACTCCTAGTCACTCTGTTGACACTTCCTGTTTGAATATTGCTTCTCACTTAAGGCTAGCAGATCCTCTGTTTAATATCCAAGGTCCTATTGACATACTTTTTAGTGCTAATGTTTTCTGGAATTGCCTTCGCAAGCAAATTCGTCAATTATCTTCCAATATGTTTGCCAGAGACACTAATTTTTATGGATGTTTACCGGTCAACTCCCCCATTACTCACCCCAACCTGTGTTGCAATGTCACTTTCTAAATACCGATTTGGAACAATTCTGGAAACTTGAAAACATTGATTCCCCTAACTCAACCTCCTCAGAAAAAGAATTCTGCGAGCAACTTTTCATTTCTACCACTACACGCACACCCGAAGGCCGATTCATAGCTCAAATGCCAAGACTACTCAATCCTCCAAAACTAAGTAATTCTCAGCCTAAAGCGCGTAAAGGTCTCTTTGTTATTGAAAGTAAATTTAAGAAGGAATCCCTCTTTAAACAACAATATATCAACAGTCAGCACAGACCAATAATTCTCCAGTCTGGATTGCTTGTGCCTACTGTTCACTCCTGCCCGAAACAGAGATGGAATTTTAAAAAAGCCAATTGGGATGAATTTTCTAAACAGATTGACTCCAACCTGCGATGGATAAGACCTATCCATAGCAACTACAGCAGATTCATCGGTGTAGTTAAAAGTGCAGCAAAACGATGTATCCCAAGAGGATATCGTAAACAATACATCCCCGGCTGGAACGAGGAGAGTGAACGGCTCTTCAGAGAATTTGAGGCCAATGGTGATCCAAATACGGCTTCTGAACTTTTACAATCCCTAGATGAAAACAGGAAGAGAATTTGGCAAGAAACTGTTGAGTCACTAGACTTCACTCACTCCAGCAGGGAAGCTTGGAGCCTGATCAGGAAATTGGACACATCCAACAGCAAAATTAGACCAAAAACAAGCATCAGTCTAAATGACATGGCAAAGCATATGATCTCTACATCAAAGGTTTCAGTTGAAAAGCATCATAGAAGACACGTAAAGCAACTCTTCAAGGAAAAGAAACGTTTGGCTCTGCGATTCTCTGAATTCTTTGTCCCATTTCAACCACCAAAAATTAAGCAGGCCATAGAAAGTTTAAAACCTGGGAAAGCGGCAGGTGCTGATGGTATATACCCAGAGTTCATTCTACATCTTGGACCAGCTGCTGTCAAATGGCTTACTAACTTCTTCACGAACATCCTAGAGACAGGTCACCTACCTTCACTCTTCAAGAAGACAAAAATAGTAGCTGTATTAAAAACATCTGACCCAACAAAAGTTGAGAGTTACCGGCCAATAGCACTCCTCAGTGTCACAATGAAGCTTCTGGAAAGGCTGATACATAACAGGATCTCTGCGACAATCAATCAGCATATTCCAGTCGAGCAGGCTGGATTCAGACCTGGACGTGGATGTGATGAACAAGTTTTAGCACTAGTTACCCATATTGAAAATGGCTTTGAGAACAAAATGGTAAGCACGGGTGTTTTCTTAGATCTGACAGCTGCATATGACACCGTGTGGCAAGATAAGCTCCTTCTTAAATTTATCAGTATCATCCCTTGCCTGAAACTCACCACATTACTCAGTAACATGCTGAGTAATAGGTACTTTCAGATATTTTCAGAAGACTCCAGGAGTAAAGTACATAGGATAAATGGTGGACTCCCTCAGGGCTCTGTATTGGCCCCTCTACTATTCAACCTGTACGCATATGATCTCCCAGCAACGAAATCAAAAAAATTCATCTATGCAGATGACATCGCAAAGGTCGCCCAACACCATCGCTTCGATGAGCTTGAGTCGATGCTTACATCAGACTTGAAGATCCTAGACAGCTACTTTCGTCAGAACAACCTTAGACCAAACCCTCAGAAAACTGTTGTGTCTACCTTCCATTTGCGGAATAGAAGTTCTGGGTACAAACCAACCATACCATTCAGAGGAGAGAATCTACAATACTGCAGTAACCCCAAATACCTGGGAGTCACCCTGGACAGGTCGCTGACTTACAAGAATCATCTCTGCAATGTGTCAGCCAAGATCAAGACCAGGAATAACATCCTTCAAAAGCTGGCGGGTACATCCTGGGGTGCTAATGCTCAAGTATTGAGATCCACTGCTCTTGCACTTTCTTATTCCGTCGCTGAATATTGTTGCTCAACTTGGCTTAACAGTGCTCACATTGGACTAGTAGACACCCAGCTGAACCAGGCAATGCGTATCATTACAGAGTGCATCCGACCTACTAACACACACTGGCTTCCCACCCTAAGCCACATACCACCTCCATCCCTAAGAAGATCAGAGTCACTGCTTAACTTATGGAAGAAAATAGAAAACAATCTTCACCTCCCTATTCATTCTGATATAGCAGCTTCTCCAACCAAACGACTGAAATCCAGACACCCTTCTTGGCGTACTGCAATGATTCTACAGGACACCTCCTTTAATATATCGGACGCCTGGAAAGAACAATGGCATCTGCAATCCTCGTTACCAAATCATCACATCATTAAGAACCCCTGCAAGTGCCCTGATGGATTTTCCCTTCCCAGACGACAGTGGAGGACGCTAAACCGCATTAGGACCGGCCAAGGTAGATGTGGAGCCACTCTCTTCAAATGGGGATGGAAGGCATCACCTCAATGTGACTGCGGAGAAGAGGAACAGACAGTGGACCACATTACATTCGAGTGTCCTTTACGCGCATACAGAGGCTCTATAGAAGACTTACACTGTGTCTCAAGCGAAGCCCTCCTTTGGCTCTCAACTTTAAACATGGAACTTTAGTTATGAACTTGTGATGGTAGTTGTACTGTATATATTGTATATAATATTGTATTCATCATACGCTAAATAATAATAATAATGGGAGAATATGAAAGTCTGGATCACATGGAAGTTGTCAACAAATCTGATGACGAATTACATCCCCCAGTCGAAACAGTATTCTTAAATCACCATCCCGTGTGGAAAAACCCTCTTGTTAAAGACAAAATTCGAGTTGTGTTTAACGGGTCATCACCTGACGCTAATGGCAACAGTCTTAATGATACTCTTCACTCGGGTCCTGCCATTCAGTCCGATTTGTCCTCCATACTCTTAAATTTTCGCCTCTTCCCTAAAGCAGACATTGCGGATATAAAGCAAATGTATTGTCAAGTTTTAATCCAGTCTGAGCAGCAAGATCTTCAGCGAATCTTATGGTGTGGCGAAACTAGTAAACCCATTAAAATATTTCGCTTACAAACAGTTACGTATGGTCTTAAACCTTCTGCTTTCCTAGCTATCCGATCCCTACATATGTTAGCCTCTCATGATGGTCATTTATTTAACGCTAAAACTTCAGAAGCATTAATCACATCCTTTTATGTCTACGATTACCTTCAATCCTTTCAGACTCTTGAAGAAGCTTCTCTCACTTCTCTTGAACAAAAAACATTGTTTAAAAATGGAGGATTCCCACTTCATAAGTGGAATTCGAATTCACCTGAGTTCCTTGCTCAATTTCCCGTCGAAGATGTACAGTAGATCCTTCTTCGGTCGAAATTGGCGGAGATTCCGAATCCACAAAAACGCTAGGAGTGCATTGGTGCACTCGCACTGATACTCTCATCCACAAGGTCTCGCTTTCCGAAGAGCTCCCTAGCACAAAAGCAAGTCTTGTCTGAAATAGCTAAGATTTTCGATCCGCTTCAATTTCTTGCTCCAGTCATTGTTATCGCCAAGCTTTTTATGCAAGAGCTATGGTCTCTTAAATGCGAATGGGACGAAGCCGTTACCTCCTCTTTCTTCAAAAGATGGCTCTTTTTTCGATGTAGTCTACCTTATCTTTCTCTTATTAAAATTCCTAGAAATTTAATTAACGCTCGTCCTAATACATCTTTCTTTCTTCGTGTTTTTGCCGACAGCTCCGAAAAGGCTTTCGGTTGCTGTGCACAACTTGTTTATTGCAATCTTCTAAACGAATCTTCACGTTCAAATCTTATTTGTGCTAAATCTAAATTTTACACTCTTAAAACTATCACTTTGCCTAGACTCGAATTGTGTGCTGCACTTATGGCCGCAGAGCTTGCTAAATAACTGCAGAAAATTTTAAAAATTCAACTTTCGCAAATCTATCTGTGGAGCGACTCCTTGATCACTCTTTCATGGATCGCCAAAACCCCCTCCCTCGGGCAAACTTTCGTGCCAATTGAGTTTCTGAAGTTCAAACGCTTTCGTTGGGATGTGAGTGGAGACATGTGATTAGCGCTGATAACCCAGCTGACATTATTAGGGTAGTGAGGAGAGTTCTAACTCACTCTAGAACCGAACTCACCTCACTACTAAGGCTCAGCCATGTAATATATGCGATTGCTCGCGAACCCGTGGTCGGATGTTGACAAATGAGATATCGTAGGACTCGGGGTGACGTCCTCCGTGCTATGGACCACTCATTATTTTTTTTATTTTGAAAATTTTGTTTTTGAAAACAGGCGATAGTTTAAAAACCAAACATGATAGAACGTTGTGCAACAGCTTAAACGAAAGGTCTCTATGACCTTTATTTTTATAATAAAACCTTTTTTATTTTGTTTTGAAAAAAGTCCAATTTTTGAAATTCTTATATTTTGGAAACTAGGAATTCTACAAAAAAAAGTTTGTTTGACATAAATGAAAGGTCCATACCCCGTAAAACCCAGAATAAATTTGACGTCTCTAGGATGAAGACTTGTGTGAGTAGTGGGGCAAGGAGAGTTCTGCCCCACCCCCTACTTGCATATAAACTTTGCCAATATCTCCCGAACGCATGATCGGATTTTAAGGAACGAAGTGTTGTTGGCGTTGGGATGACGTCCTCTTTGCTAAGAATGTGTGTTGGTATTTTAAATTCTTTTTTGAAAATGGTTGGTTTTGAAATTGGCGTTATTTTGAAACGGTGAATTTTGAAAAAAGTTTGTTTGATGTTAATGAAAGCTGCCTATGCCCTCTAGGCAGACAGCAAGTTTCAAGTGTGTAGGACCAAAAAAATGATTGCCTACTTTCTCGCGAACATTGGTGATAATTCGGGAACGCATGGTCGGATTTCAACGAATGAGGTGTTGGCGTTGGGATGACGTCCTCTTTGCTATGAATGCGTGTTGGTATTTTTTAAAATTGAACACGTTTGTTTTTGAAATTATCATTATTTTGGAAACGGTAAAGATGAGAAAAAAGGTTGTTTGACATAAATGAAAGGTCCCTAGCCCCTCTAGACAGAAACCGAGTTTCAAGTGTGTAGGGCAAAAGAAAATGAATTTTGAAAAAATGGTCATTATTTTGGATACTAGGAATTCTACAAAAAAGTTTGTTTGACGTCAATGAATGGTCCTGACCCCCTCTACCACGAAAATACATTTCAAGTTTCTATGACAAAATAACTGCATTTTTAACTGTTTTTTAAATTTTAAATAAAGACTGTTTGTAGTCAGAGAGCCGGTAGCGCTAGGCGTGTGTTACAACGAGGCTATCACTGGCCATGGTGAATACAGGAAATGGCTATTTCGAGGGGGCAGCAGGGCGAGGGCTCGCTTTCCGATATTATTCCTATGATGAACGAATCATGGCGAATATTTCGAAAATCCCTCATGAGATCTTTAAACATGTTAGTAAACGGGTCATGAGTAACCTGACAAATTTATAATGGTATGAGGCGAATGAAAGCAGGGCGTTTGATAGTTGTCAGCAACTTGAAGAACTTGCAGAATGTGTCCTCTTATCACGTTTCAAGAATGTGAGCGAGAGCTGACAACAGGCCAATGGGAAATTACAGTGACATAGAGGTCACTTGAAGATCAAATAATCTGACAACTACATCAGAGAGATAACGGAGTCAGTGACTACAACTGCTCCCCCTACCATTGCCACAGCCAATTGCCGGGGCAAGAGTGGTGAGGGAGCCAGAGGGGGCGGGGAGAGGTGAGTAAGAGAGTGTTGAGCTTGTCATTGCGCATTGTGCGTCATTCCTGTTTTAAACCTTACACTGCGCACATAGACTGTGTATTAACCGTGTGAAAGTGATTGGATTTGTGTGCTCAACTCTAATTAATGACCATATTGGATACATTATATATTAGAGGTAAGGGTGAGATTAACACTGTTTTGTTTATTTGAATGCTAATCAGTGTTAAAATTATTATTGTTTTACCATTATATTGATGTTTTATTTTGTTTGTTTTAGATAATCTGCATAACTGTTGTGGCAGACAAATAAGACGGAAACCCATTCCACTCGAGTCCACAAGAGAAGGCAAAAAGTTATACAAACCCAGGTAAGATTTTTTAAAAATTATATACAAAACACCTGTTTGATATTAATTATTTTAGGTTGTACACAGGTGCTATTTGGAATTGATATACGTCCTTATAATGGTTTATTTTATTTCTTTTTAGAGTGTGTGTCTGACTACTGCTTTTGAAAAAACCGAGAGCGTGTGTGTTTCGGACCATTGCTAGAAAATATACGGATGAAAACTTGGGTGAGATTGTTATTTTTATAAAATTCATGTGTTTTACCACTGCAGATAGCTTAACTTGGGAACCTCTCGAGTCCTGTTTCAAGTCACGTGTCTGCTCTGGCCGCGTGGTCAATGTTAGTGGGAGTTTAATCCCTAAAGGATTTGTGGAATCGTGTTTCGAAATTTTTAAATATCAAATTTGTACAGCGCAAAGGTTGCATGCGGCTTTAAAGGTCAATACACAACTCTTGTGCGATTTCATATATACAAACAAGGGCAGTGATCATTAAAAGAACATCTTACATTGGGAGTAAAATGCAAGAGCTTTTCATAGCCAATAATCTGAACGAGTGGTATCAATCCAATGTCATTAATGCCTTGCTATCAAAATTTGATAAACTGCATCAAGGACCCAGTGGTTTAGCGTTAGACAAAATCCATTACCTACAAATCAACATTTGTCAATTCAACCGGTTGAATGTTGGGTGTAGCTTTATTAAAACACCACCAGCCATAGCTTCGAAAAAGTCTGTGGTGAATATAAAGAACCATGACAATGATTGCTTCCTGTGGTGTGTGGCTGGATATTTGCAACCAGCACAACGAAACTGTGAGAGACCAGGAATGTACAAGGCCAAGTGTGTTGAATTAAAACAAACTTTAAATTTAACTCGTGAATCGTTCCCTATGGACTTAACAGAGATCCATAGGTTTGAACAAGATAATCAAAACTTTTCGATCATGGTGTATGGCCTTGATGGTGATGACATTGTGGGTCCTCTTTATACCACAAAAAAACCGAAACGACATTACATTCATCTTTTATATTTATATGTAGGAAAGGTGAATCCATATTGCCTAATTAAAAGCCTGAGGAGATTTCTAAGCAGTCAAGTGTCCAATCATAATGGAAAAAAGCACATTTGTGATCGATGCTTGCAATATTTTCAAACCCCTACGCTTTTGGAACGTCATAGGGTAGATTGCGTTTCTCAGGAGGCGGTGAGATTGATATTGCCACAAGGGGACAAGGCTGTGTTGAAATTCAAGAACATTCACAAGCCTGATACTGTAACCTATATGGTGTATGCAGATTTCGAAGCTCTTACCACATCCATGGCGTGATTCGAACCAGATCCCACCATGAGCTCAACCACACCCATTCAAAAACATGAACCCTTTGCCATAGGATTTAACGTGGTGTGTGCCAATGACCCCGCAGAATCCTATTACGACTCCCGTCGAGGACCAGGGGCCTGTTCCACGAATGAACTTTGCAACTTTTCACTTAGCACTTTTTAATTCTTGCAAAGTGCAAAGTCTTTCTGTTCCACCATGATCTATGTATTACTTTACAATTTCTTTGCAAAGTGAAAAGTCTTTGCGTAGGAATGATCCGATCATTTTTATTCCATGAACAAACTGTATAATACTCCATGATTTAATGCTTCATTATTCGTGGTGAACTTGAGGACTTTAGTAACAATTCTGCAAATAGAAGATTGTGATGTCCTATGCATTGCTGCTATACCGTGACCGTGCTGGGCACCATTTCCTAACCAAGTTAGTTGGTTATTGTTGTTTTAAGGGGCTGAACTACGAGGTCATCTGCCCCTTTTTACTATCCAATGTAAACATATACCGTAAGTATTTGTTCTTTTTAGGAAAGAGATGGACTTCTATTTGTAGCAGGTTTCAATAAATGGCCAATTATTTCTACCTTTATGCTTAAATTTGCACCAAGCTTCAAATGGGTAATACGAAAACACTCACGAAATTCCGTCGAAGTGAGGTTATGATAATTCATCCTGTCTTTGTACGTCCTCTTGTTGGATTCTTCATCACTATCCTCACGTGATGATAACAAAAGCTCTCGTCGTAATATATTTATAACACTAAACCAAATCCTCCGCCGAGAAACTAGTATAGAGACTTTTTCATTAACAGCTGAAAAGGAAATCGCCTCCTTGCAAAGATTTCTGAAAACTTTTCACTTCATTCCTTTGCGCTTTGCTTTTCTGCACCAATGGAGGAACATAACAGGCTTCAAAAGTGAGAAGATTCATAACTTTTCACTTTTCACTTTTCACTTCTCACTTTGCAAGACAAATCTGAAAAGTGATGGTGGAAAAAAATCTCAACTGAAAAGCGCATTGTGCAATGTGGAAAGTTGCAAAATTCATTCGTGGAACAGGCCCCAGATTGTGCCAAATGGTTTTTGGAAGAACTTGTACAGTTGGCTGATCATGTACAGGGGTTACTGGACAATCCAGTACCCATGAGTCTATCTCCAGAACAGCAGCAGCAGTATCAGCATGCCACGACATGCCATATCTGTGAAAAGCCATTGATCAGTGCTGAAGACACCGTTCGTGATCACTCGCACTTTACGGGAGAGTTTCGTGGAGCTGCGCATAGTAAATGCAATTTAAACTTTCCAGCTCCTCGTTTTATCAGTGTCTTTTTCCACAATCTGGCGAATTATGACATTCAATTTTTGTTTCGTGAATTGGTTCATGTCAACAAGGGCTCGTTTACCAATATCCCCAAAGCCCTGACATGGCAGTTGAGCAACTTGAGCATTCGAATTTTGGATTCCTTTAAGTTTATGGCATCCTCGCTAGATAGTCTTGTGAATGGCTTGGAAAAGAAGGAATTAAACAAGATGTTCAGTAAAGAAAATATAGCCTACTTTCTCCTAAATGCATGGGTATTGTTATAACTCTTTGTCCTTTTCAAGGAGTTGTAGTAGCTTGTTGACATACAACGTGTTATACGGATATTAAACATGTATATGAGGTGCCCTTTGCTAGTGCTACCTCTGTACAAAATATCATTCAATTCGCTTTGACCGTGTTTGAATTGATAAGGTGAATCGATTTGCACACATACATGACCACCATATCAAAACTATTGGACTGATGACCTTGTAGCTTGTTCAAAGAACGCTTCTCGCATACAGGTATGCTGTTGCAAAATTTGGTAGAGATCAGATGAATAGTTTGGTCGTAAATTGATTTAAGCTTTTAACATTTGGGAGGCCGCCATTACGTTTCCATCAAGATGGCGACGATGTATAACATTTCATTCAATTGCCTTTTGCAAGTGCGATCTCTGTACCAGATTTCGTTCAATTCGGTTTCACCTTGTTTGAATTGATAGGGGGAATCGATTTTCACACATACATGGCCGCTATCTGCAAACTGTTGGGCTGATGACCTTATAGTTTGGTCAAACGATTTTACATACATAAAGGTATGTTTTTGCAAAAATCGGTAGAGATCAGATGATGAGGTTGGTCGTAATTTGATTTAAGCTTTGCACATTTGGGTGGCCGCCATAACGTTTTCGTCAAGATGGCTGCGATAAAAAAAACATGACACTGAGGTTCCCATTGCTAGTGCTACCTCTGTACCAAATTTCGTTCCATTCGGTTTCACCGTGTTTGAATTTATAGGGGAAATCGATTTGCACACAAACATGACCGTCATCCGCAAACTATTGGGCTGATTACCTTATAGTTTGGTTAAACGATTCTACATACATAAAGATATATTGTTGAAAAAGTCAGTACAGATCAGATGATTAGGTTGGTCGTAATTTGATTTAAGATTTGCACATTTGGGTGGCCTCTATTACGTTTCCGTCAAGATGGCGGCAATATGAAACATGACACTGAGGTGCCCTTTGCTAGTGCTACCTCTGTACCAAATTACGTTTCATTCGGTTTCACCGTGTTTGAATTAATAGGGGGAATCGATTTGCACACAAACATGGCCGTCATCCGCAAAGTGTTGGGCTGATGACCTTGTAGTTTGGTCAAAGGATGCTCCCCACATATAGGTATATTGTTGAAAAATTTGGTAGAGATCGGATGATTAGCTTAGTCGTAATGTGATTTAAGCTTTAACCATTTGGGTGGCCGCCATTACATTTTCGTCAAGATGGCGGCGATATAAAACATGACACTGAGGTGTCCTTTGCTAGTGCTACCTCTGTACCAAATTTCGTTCAATTCGGTTTCACCGTGTTCGAATTGATAGGGGGGACAGACATTCTGAGAACACACACTCACACACACACACAGACTCACACACACACAGACACACTTTTTTCGCCCTGTGTTGATCTCATAAGTCTACTTTCATTTTTTGCAAAAATTGAAAGTAGGCTAAGAACAACAGAAAGCATTTTGAGAATCCTGAGCAATTTCAATTGTGCATTCGGAAAGGTACATTTCCCTACGATTTCTGCAACTGGGACAACTGGGAGGTGTTAAAGCAAAAAACTCTCCCACCACAAGACAATTTTTACTCGAAACTAACACGTAGTACCGTTTTCTATGAAGACTATGCACATGCATGTCAAGTTTGGGGAGTGTTTGGCATTAACATGCTAGGTGAATATGCTATGCATTACCTACAACTGTATGTATTGCTGCTCACCGATGTGTTTCAAAAATTCCGTGAGTTGCCTCCACACATTTATAGTCTTGACCCGGCTCACTATTATACGAGTCCTGGGTTCTCGTTTGATGCCGCTTTGAAATACACTCAAGTTGAATTGGATTTACTCACTGATGTAGACATGGTTCTATTTTTTGAAAAGGGCATTCGCTGCGGCTTTGTGTCGCTTAACCAGCGCCATGCCGAAGCGAACAATGTCTACATGCCTGATTATTCACCAGACAAACCAGAATCGTACTCAATGTACTATGAAGTGATTAATTTGTATGGCTACGCCATGAGTCAGTCTTTGCCCTATGGGGATTTTGCTTGGCTGACAGAGAAACAAGTGTTAGAATTTGATGTGAACATGGCTAGCCAAGAAGCAGGCCGTGGATATGTGTTAGAAATGGATATTGAATATCCCTCATCCTTGTATGATGAACATGCCGATTTCCCATTCTGCCTTGAGCAAATGGTCCCCCCTGACAGTAAAGTGAAAATTGAAAAACTCATAGGCACACTTTACAATAAAAATCGGTATGTGCTACATATCGAAATGTTGGTGCAATGCCTATCCCAAGGCATGGTGATGAAGAAAATCCATAGGGGTATCTCCTTTGCCCAGAAAACATGGTTCAAGCCTTACATGCTAATCAACACAGAGCACCGACAAAAATTAATGAACAACTGTATCTATGACAAGTCCATGAAAAAAGTCCGTAAATACCGCGACATTAAATTGGTTAATGTCTGGGAGGGGCAGCGGGGTGACTGGCGGTACATTGCCAAGCCAAATTTCAAATGTACCAAAATTATTGATGAGAATTTGGCTACTATTGAAATGAGTAGGATCAGTGTGACCATGGATAAGCCCATTTACTTGGGCCAAGTCATTTTAGACTTTTCCAAATCGGTCATGTATCGATTCCACTAACAGTTTGTCCAACAACATTTTAAGGTCATATCTCATTTGTATATGGATACGGGCTCTTTTATTTACCACATTCGCCACTGCAACCCCTATGACGTCATGAGGCAGCATAGTGACTGGTTCGACACCTCTTCCTATAGCGCTGACAACGTGTTTCAGCTGCCCATAAAAATAAGAAGGAAATGGGCGTTTTAAAAGATGAATGCGGTGATTCCGTCATGACGGAATTCGTAGGTTTGGCCTCTAAAATGTATGCTTATCGCACACTAGACTGTAAGGAAGACAAAAGAGCAAAAGGTGTATGTAGGGTAGTGGTAAGACCGCTACGTGTAGATGACCACCTGGCGGTTTTACGCACTGGCAAAGCTATGTCCCATACACAGTGCAGGATACAATCCAGCCACCGTCATTTGTATCTTGTGGAACAGAGAAATCGCATCCTCGCCGCCATGGATAACAAACGTGTGTGGGCTGATGACCTGCTTACCAGCATGCCCTGGGTTATGACCACAAGGAGGAGGTTTGATTTTGATGTGTAACATCTTTCCACTAGGTATCTGGATATTTTTGTGGAACTCGGTAGCTGGACATTTTTGTGGGAGTGATTTAGGAAAAGGGACGGAAGTGGATGGGACGGAAGTGAATGGGACAGAAACAATGAGCGCGCGTGGTGGCGGAGATCGGTTCAACGACGTACTGTAGGCCATGTGGCTATAGGGAATGTATATCGCTTAGAGTTTAGTTCAAGGTTTGCATGCTAAGGAGACCTAGCTCTTGATTGGCGGCCCCATTTAAGATATCCCTACAATAAATCATGTTCAAGTTGACTATCTTTGGAGTGAAAACATTCATTATACAGTATCATATTTGCTGAAAACAATTACGATTGATTAAATCTTCATACTTTTGCTGTATTCTTATTTAATGTTAGCACTCGATGTACTGTCTGCCATGAGACTATGTGGAATCTATATCGCATCAACAAACACTCCAAACAACGTAGAAATTCAGTATATTAACACCGACTACTAACAATAATTGAAACATCGTTGGTCTAAACGTATAACTGGGAGAAGCACATTTAATATATCTTCTGCACACCTAATGTTTAATCGCGCCTATACTTGGCAGTGCGCTCAATCGGCAAAAAGAGGCCATTTTCAATAACATCGTTGGCATGGGTTCACTAACTAACCGGTATAGAGCACAGCTGGCATCAAGTAGGCAGTGGATTGCTTCCGCCATGGCTGACTACCGTAGTTGAAGGTAGATGTCACTACTGCAGATCCATTGGAAAAGTTTGTTTCACTTAAATATATATTTTCCATTGCAAAATGCACAATATAACGCTCAATTATATAACGCCTCAGTTCTCAAAAAATACAATAAATACAAAAATCAAGCAAAAAATACAACTCTGTTAGGATTAGAAACCCAGCCGGCCGGTTGAGAGACCAACGCTGTAACCACAGACCTAATTATGTCCTCCCAAAATGAATGTTATCAATCGATTAAGATACAACGTCTTAGCCAATAATGACTTTGACTAAACGATTACTTCACCGGAGTATATTTCAAACAAAGTTCCTATTATTTTATATCTGTATGCTATATCGCATGCAACATACTCAAATTGAGGCAGGGAAATCAAAAACCCACTAACTCCAGTAAACCAAATTTTACAGGAGAAAGAAAAAACTGATTATCTTCCATACTGATCTTAAATCTAATAGGTCTATGTGCTCATGTTAAGTAAAAGTATATTCTTTATCAATTAAATACTTCATAACCTAAGTGTTTATAATATTTAATGCTATAATTTGAATTAAATAGTGGTGGAGTTAGGTTTTTTTTTTACTTCCGGAGTGTATGAAATGTGAAATAGGCAATAAATATGACAAAAATGCTACTAATGTATCAAGAAACGAAAGAATATGAAATTTTATTATTAAAATTAACACTGTAGAGTTTTAAATTTAAATTTCAAAGGTACAGCCTGCGTCTGAAATCCACTCTAATCTAAATCATTACAAAAAGCAGAAATAATACCACAAATGAACTTAATACTTTCATCACTCTGATTCGTGATACAGATATTCTGATTCTCTTTTATTCACTTGTTCAGTCTGTGAATGAGGGTCATTACTGCGAGCAAATAGAGTTTTGTAATACATCCTAATTTCCTCAGAAAAGTACTACATTAAATTTTGCAAATCCTTTTGCTTTTCTATTTTCAGTGGCAAGTGTGAGTTGTACTTTTGTTGAGTGGGAAAAGATGCAGTTTGTATTGGGTCTCTGGATGTTAAATAGACTCCACCTTCCATAGTTTTACTCACATGGATTTTATTTCTGTGGGATGCCGAATATCGTATCTCTTTACTTTCTGATGTGAGGAATTTCTCGGTTGGACTATGCTTAGTTTCTTTAGTAGTTGGGTTTCTCTTGAATATTTTGGAGAAATGTTGAGGATAGTCATATATCATACTTTGTTTGACCCGTACAACATTTATCCAACTGAACTTCTTACAGTGTCAAACCACTGGCTTGGTGTTTCCTCAGTTTCTTGTTTCTTCTTGTGACCCTCAATATGATCAACATCACGGTCATTTAGTAAGAAACTGTGTCCTCTCGTGGGATAATGTTGCTCTATAAAAATGAAAGCGCCCCTCCTGTATCAAAGTGTAAGAGAACTGGACCATCAATTTCTGCTCATCTTGTTAAGCGATGGTGTTGCCATCTATCGGTAAATAAAGCATGGAAAGCAAGAACACACTAATTCCATGGAATAAGAGGTGTTTTGATTTCCAGGAATTTTAAAACAACCTCCTGTATGCAGGTGAATGGCGGAATTAGGGTATTCTTGCCTTCCATCCATTCGGAACAGCCTAAGAAGCCCCATCCAGCCCATAACTCAATTTCGCCAAAAATTGGAGTTAGTGGGTTTTTGATCTCCCTGCCTCAATTAGTGAAATATAGTTCAGAACGAGAGATCAGCTGCCAATTTGTCTACAACCAAGACGACTCAGCTTTTTAAAGCCACTTCTGCACTATAATATTACAATATACTGTGCCCGTTTGACGAGGATTTCGGGGAGCCATAGACGTTAAATGACCCTTCCGAAACCCCCCTCTCGCAGGAAGACACATAGGACGGGGAGGAATGCATTCTTGGACTGGGGTGCATCGGGAAACTTAATTCGAAGGTGTCGGGTATAATGAGAAAGGAAACTACCAGTCCAGAGGAATACAAACTCAAAATGCAATAAAGAGGCCAGGCTTACATTTAAATCGCACTCAGTTTATTCAAAAAAGGGGCAGACCCCCTAACTACTTCAGAGCTGTAAAACGGCTAATCCGTGCTAAACAGTGGTGATAATAACAAAACTCGTCTCCGTACGAAAAATCCTAAGACTTAAGCCTCTTGAAGTCCTACTAAAAATGAAGAAGTCAATAAGCAAGCTAAGAGGATGACACGTACTCCTTCCCTATACAATTACTTCGGAGATGCAATAATAATAATAATAATAATAATAGCATGAATCTACAGCAAAGAAAGATATTTACTTGTTTACAATGCAAGGAATTCATTACATTTGCGGCATAAAAAGTTTTAAAGCTATGCTATGATGGTGTCACCTCTAACATTTAACGTTACAGTAATTTAAGTTAATACCTATCGTACGTTAACAGTAGCAATGATGTAAACGAGAAGCGTTTCATCCAAAATTTATTCCAAAGCAAAATCTAAGCACATTATGAACCTAACAGAAAAAAAATATGAAAAAATTTACAACACAAATGAATAACATGTAACTGCGCAATTGGCCCCACTGTTCCTGCTTACACGCACTTCACAGTTTGTGAAAGTGGGTCATGAATGTATGGGAGAGAAAAATTAGGTCGGCAACTACATGAGGAAAACATGTCTAACGTCGCATTATCATGTTGGCCACCGTGTTTAAACACGTGACTAACTGATTGTCGTCTCACAATAGGGAACAGCTATATTTGTATTTAGATGTGTCGAAGAATCAAATCTAAGCACTGGTCATCAAAGTTTCTTTAAGTTTATTGGTTTATTTACGTTCATGTTTAGACAGAAAATCCTGATATTTGTTTATTACTTTTCTTGTTTAGCAGATTATTTTAGTCCTATCAGTTTCGTTGTATTTATTAATGACCATGTTAACCTCGAGAAGTGTAAAATAATTGGTGTAGAAAAATCCAAGATCATACTCCTCATTGGAAGAAAAAGCCATTCCAAACTTCATTTAGCATCTCCATGTGCTTAAGAATAACACTGACCCGTCGGTCATTAGCTAGCTTAACGAGACAAAAGTCGTACACGTTATCAGCTCAATTAGTACCAAAACCTGTACTGGGATATTAAGGGTAATCATATCCTACCTCTATAGTACAATCAAACATAACAATGGTTTCACTAACTTTATACAGTTCCAGCTTGTGGACAGTATCTTAATCTGCTGTGCTAACAGCTGTGGATTCTGAACATTATTCTAAACAAATGAAGTGTGCAACAGGTGCTCTTATGTCAGACTTCTAAGGTCGGGAAAACTTGTATTAATAGACCAGGGTCTTTCATTTACAGTCCTAAAATGACCCCTCACTTCGAACCCAGGATAGCCTGTTTGGCTCATCTTGTAAAATACAGATTACAGATTGTATCATAGTCGTCAGAATGTCGAAATGAATAAAGTAACTGTCCCGTGTCTTCATGTGGCGTAAAACAGGTTTTATGTGGTGCTGGCTAGCGTTCATATCAATCACCGCCTATTAAATTATATCACTGGTAAAGAGTGCGCTGTGATCGCGTCTACAAGGTCAGTAAAAGAATGTGACATTGGCTTGTTTCATAGCCTTGGCTAACAGGTGGGAAACTGGATTTACTGTTTCAGTGGAATGCAGTTCAGACATGATTATATAACGAAAAATTACCTACACATAAAAGAGTGTTGGTTCGATGCCTAGTTGAACTATAAAATTGTGTATTTACAATAATGAGGACAAGAGCGTTTGTCCCAAGCTCTAGCAAATGAAACGAATAATGTGGTGGTTACCTAACCACTAGGAAAACATATTAATTAAGGCCCTACCTAAGAATGTGCAGAGTAAGGTCGTATTACAATTAATCCCCTTAACAAGATCGTACATAAAAAGGTTTTCGACTGCCAGTTGGACTCACATGTTTCCTTCACGCTTCCATCGTGAATTTGCTTGCCTGGTCCCGGTTGCAAAGTGGCATGGTGGTAATGTGCCAAGGAACACCGTCCTTCCTTCCTGGTAGTTTTCAGCCATCACTAGACCCCTCCATCATGGGGTTTTTATGCCATTCCAAACTCCATCATGATAGGAATAGTAATCATTTCTTCAGTGTGTTGAATGTGCGGGATGAATTCCATAGTAATGCAGTATTTGAAAGGTTTTCACTGACTCTAATCGTGTTGGATTATTAGTTCCGATTCTCGCTGAATCTACACTTGAATAGCGGGTAAGAGCAATGAATGGCCATGGGTTATCATCCGCTCACAGATTCAAGTTTAGTAGCTTTTGCCACTAGGTACACTCAAAACTGGTGCATTAAATCACACATAAACCTTTTCTTAGCATTATTCGCTACACGTTTTCCGGTAGTACTGTAATACATTATGTGCACTCGACAAAACACGTGCTGGGCGGCGTGTTCGATACCGGCGTGAATGAAAAAATTGATAGATTCACAAATATGAGGAATTTGCTTTAACAATTGGTTTCAAACTGATCTAGCAGCTCTGCTGCGTGCTTATGCACATCACTGTTCACTGGATTAAATCTTTTACGTAAGATATTCGTCGATTTGGGCGTCACAACAGGACCATGCCTGCAGTAAGAGTGGTGGTTAGCTAGATGCCGGATGCTCTATCTAGCTGTTAGTCAAAAGTGCGACTGTAAAATGTTCATAGCATTCTCTGTGGGGTTTCATCTTTATGGTTCCTTTTCAGCATAAATTAAATATTCCAGTGCATCAAAATATGTACAAACGCTGGTTAACAATACAGTCTCGTAGAAAACAAAAATATTAATTACATTGGCGGCGCGGCAACTCATAATAAATCAAATGAGAGCTACTCATGCTTCCTTCTTGGAAGTCCTCGCTTCGTCCAAAGATGTTATATTCCTCGTGAGCCATGGAGGTCACACAGCAGATGTAAATTCGGGCTCAAAACACTTTTGATTTTCCATTGCAAAATGCACAATATGTTATCAATCGATTAAGATACAACGTCCTAGAAGATAACAATTGCGGTCAGGATTTGGCACTGGAGTTTTACAAGTAGTTATTTCAATGACCAACAGAGTTCACTGTTGACAAGGGATTTGTGCTCCCGGGACACACATGGTAGGATAACATGTCACATGTTACACATCATATGCGACTACAGTAAGGCTCGTATAATTTTCTGTCTAATGGTTTATGGACATGGCTTTCTTTGTAACTCGTAGATTTAGTATTTTTCTATATTTTATAACTAATTTTGTAATTAGTATTTTTGTGTGTGTGAATAGTGGCAACCCACTTAGGCCTTTTGCTCTTTAAAGGCCCAGTGCAACACTCGTTTATTTTTATTTTTATTTTAAATGTAAGAGAGTTGGGAATTTGAAAACCGGATATAGTTTGATTCTTTTAAAGCTGTACAAAGTTGCTGTTTTTGTAAATATGAAATGAGTAATAGTTGTCACAGACGATTACTCTTTACTCCATGACTGTTGTGTTTCTTGTTGTTGAGAGCTTTGATACACAAGGCCGTGAAAATGTTGTAATGGTGGTTACTAGAGTATAAAGTTTTCTTATGAGAAGTCTTGAGCGTTTCATTCAATTTGTTTTATTGGTAATACCTAAACTGGGTAAGCGTAGGTCCCTAACAAAGTATTGTTGACCTTGTTAGGGACCTACGCCTACCGGTGTAGGTATAACCAATGAAACAAATTGAATGAAACGCTCAAGACTTCTCATAAGAAAACTGTATATTCTAGTAACCACCATTACAACATTTTCACGGCCTTGTGTATCAAAGCTCTCAACAACAAGAAACACAACTGTCATGGAGTAAAGAGTAATCGTCCGTGACATCCTCCCACCTTTGATGCAAATCAAACACAATGTTCATAAACAGAGACGGTAAGGCATTTTAACTCTTCTTCCACTCCTGGTGAAGTTGCGACTTCTGAGACTTACTGCCTCCGGAACTGCACCACTAAGTAAGGGCACCTCCTCACTCCCACCTCCAGTCTCCAAAGGATATAGGTGCCTCGTAGGTCGGAGGAGTTCTCCTGAGGATGTCTTTACCCTAACTACTCGGGTCAGTTTGTCTTTACCTGGAAGTGTAGCTGTCACTCTCCCCAGGGGCCAGTCTATCCTTCTCTTGTCATCACTACCAATGATGACTACATCTCCTACCTTCCACTGATGGTCAGACTCCTTGCCCGATGAACTGCATAGAAGGCTATCCAGATACTCCAGTCGGAATCTCCTCCTCAGCTCACCCCTTAGCTGTTGAAGGTATTGAAACCTTCTGGTGAGATTAACTTGATCTGGCATGTCTAAATCAGGAGTGCCAACCACGGGAATGTCCTAAAGAAACATTGATGGAGTCAGAGGTACCAATTCATCACAGTCTTCTGAAATGTAGGCGAGGGGCCTCGAGTTGATTACCGATTCACTATCAGCAATCACAGTCAATAGTTCTTCATATGTCAAGATAGCTTTGCCTAAAGCACGCCTTAATAATTTCTTGACCATTTGCACAATACGTTCCCAGAATCCACCCCACCAAGGGGCTGAAGGAGGACTACATTTCCACTTGATTCTATTAACTGATACTTCCGCACACAATTTTTTTCCAGTCAATGAAGCCAAACAAATTGTTGGTGCCAACAAAGTTTGTCCCGTTGTCACTATAAATCACACGAGGCCTCCCTCGTCGGGCTATGAAACGCCTAAGAGCTAACAGAAACCCTGCAGTGGACAAAGTCATGACTAATTCAAAATGGACCGCTCTCACTATGGCACATGTAAAAATCACAATCCAAGCCTTGTTCTTGCATTTTAAGTATAGCGGTCCAGCCAGGTCCACTCCCACTACCTCAAATACAACTGCATCTCTCACACGATCTTCTGGAAGGGCTGGCGTTTCCGGAATTGTCTTTTCCATTTCGAATCTCCTGCACTGGGTACACTTCCTGATGACTTTGCGTATGGTTCTTCTTCCCTTTGGTATCCAGTAGTGCTCCCTGAGTATAGCGAGTAAAATCTGAACACCAGCATGAGAGGCTCTCAAATGATGATCTCTGATTATCATCTCAGTCAAAGAGTGCTTTGATGGCAATAAAACTGGCACACGGAAATCATATTCATCCTTTCTGTTGATAATTTTTGTCTTAATCATGAAGAGACCCATCTGGTCTTTAAAAAAGCAGAATGTTTTCTGGTTGTCCCTTTCGGTAAACTTCTCTTCCTGAACAAATTTCAGCAGCCGTTTCTCTGCAATTGAAATTTCAAGACAATCTAATTCGGAAGCAACATTCTTCACTACGTCCTTCCTAGCATTATTGACGAACCGTAACATCCAGGCCACTATTCTGACGATTCTTGAGTACTTGGAAAAATACCTCAAATACCAGTGTTTTTCCTGGGAGACAAGCATGGTATTGGTAACATGGCCTTTTCTTCTTTCTTCATCAACCTCCTCTTCATTAACTTTTACAATGCGCGTTGGCCAGCTGTTTCCTTCCAACTTTAACCAACAGGTCCCTCCGACCAACGAGAAGAAATCAGCTGCAACGTAGAGCAACCTCTCGAAGGTAGATCGGCTGGGTTGTCCGTCCCTGGTAGATGAAATCAACGCTTTGGGTTAGTTAATGTTCTAATTTATTTCACTCGGTTAGTGACGAACGCTCCCCAAGCTTCCTCTCTTCGTATCCAACATAAAGCAGAAGACGAGTCACTCCAGTAGTACTCCGGGACGTCCGTTAGATTCAAGCCTTCCTTCACTGTAAAGGCAAAACGTGAGCCTATAGTGCAAGCTAATAGCTACAGTCTTGGTATCGTCACCTTCTTGAGTGGTGCTACCCTGGATTTTGCTGCGACCAGTTGCACTTCAAATTCTTTCCCATTGAATGATCTCAAGAAAATAACAACCGCATAAGCCACTTGACTGGCATCACAAAATACATGCATACTCCAAGAGGATCTGTCCTCAGAATTAGAAAATCTTCTAAGCACTTTAATCTCAGCAATAGAGGGCAGTTCATGTAACCATTTATTGAATTTGCTCTGGGCGTCTTCACTCAGTGGACTATCCCAACTTATTTTCACTCTCCAACTTTCCTGAAGCAAAACCTTTGGCACAATGGAAACCGGACAAGTAAATCCAATTGGATCAAAGATACTTTGAGCTACCGACAAAACTGTCCTCCTTGTGAGAACATCAGATTCATTTAATTTTGCTACTTTACAAGCCAAAGTATCAGGTACTGGGTCCCACCTCAGACCCAAAACGGGTGTCACTTCGGGAACCTCATCCTCCAGACTCAATCTGGTGTGCTCCCATCCTCGGAGGTCAAATTTTCCTTGCGACAGTAACTCTCTAGACTCATCCACAAATTGTTTGAGTTCTTCCTCTGTGTTCAAGGAAGTGACGCAATTGTCTACATATAGTGAGGTTCTTAGTGTATCTGCTGTCTCAGTGAAGCATATACTGCTTTTCAGATGACTGTCCAATACGGCTCCAAGTAGAAATGGACTACAGTTCACTCCGAAAACAACCCGTTTGTGGCGGTATATTTTAAGAGTCCCCTCAGTGAAGTTCTCCCACCACAGGAATTTCAGAAAGTTTCGATCATTCTCAGAGACTGAAATTTGAAGAAAAGCCTTCTTAATATCTGCGATCACACCTATCCTGTTTAAACGGAACCGGTTCAAAATAGAAGGAATAACTTCCAACAAATTAGGACCCTTTTCCAGACAGTCATTGAGTTAAAGTCCTCCTTTCGATTTACATGAAGCATCAAACACCGGCCTCACCGCTGTACTCGATCCTTCCTTAAAAACTCCTCGGTGTGGTAAATAATACCCTCCTGACCAACTGCTTCGATTATCCCTTCCTGTTCCCAGTCGTGAAGCACCTGCTGGTACTTCTCAAATTTGTCGTCCTTGATCAAACGGTGTGTTACAGAAACCAGTCTTTTTAACGCAACTTCCTTGTTGCCTGACAATAACTGCTGATCTTCTTTCCACCGAAGTGCGACTTCATACCTTCCTGCCTCATTGATCTTAACGTTTTCTGGGAAATGTTTCAATGTTGCAATTTCAATTTCCTTCTTCGATAGTGTTTCAGCAGGATCACCAATTCCAATGGTTTCCAGGTTCCACAGTTCACCCAAAGAAGCAGTTCTCACAAACAGAGAGTTCACCATGGACACTGTGCTATCGTTTTCAGTTGTCTTCCAATGCTGACCCATCACTGTCCAACCAAATGTAGTCCTAACAGCAACCAATCCAGACTTCAACTTGATTGTGTCCCCAGACAATAAACTACCCACAGTGTCTGCGCCGATTAGTAGTCCAATCTCCGATGGCTCTGGGCCAAAATCAGAGAGCCAGATTTTCTTTTCTCTGATCTCATCCATCCAAGGGCCCCGGTTTAACCGTGGGATTACACCACAAATTTCCTTTTGTCCCAACACCTTTATTTTTTGAGAAATTGAATGACGTAGGTCGTCTACAGTATATCTATCTCATATAGGTCATGATCATTGGCACTGATTGAAGCACCCCCAAAAAGCCTGTGTTCAATTTTTTCAGTCTTTGATGGAATATACCCCATTTCCACAGCAATCTTCTCTAACAGATAGGATCTCTGCGAGCCTGTATCTAACAACACCCGTACAGTTTTTTCTCTCCCTTGATGAACCAACCTAACTACAAGAGTTTGCAGCAGTACTTCCGAAACATCACTAGTTTGTGTATTAAGGGTTGTAGTTGGGGCACCAGGCAATTTTGAGCCCCTTACCTGGTGCTTCTCCTCACCTTTATAATCCCCCCTATTTAGATGTAATTTTGGGCACATAATAGCTTCATGTTTACTACTGCACACAAGACACTTCAGTTTCGTAATACAATTTGCAGCCCTATGTCCAAACTTCAGACACAAAAAAACAAGCCTTGTTTTCAGACAGCCTTTTACGTTTGTCCCCTAAAGTTCATTTCTTGAGCAAGATAACACCCCTTACTGTTATGTGTTTTTTTTTTACAGAAGACACACGTTAAACTGTTTCCTTCACCTTTACCAGCAAAGAGAACACTAGCAGTTGCTAAACTACTCTCTTTCCATTCTTTAACTTTAGCACTCCTTGATTCACTAGAAACTCCAAAACCAGCTTGAGCAAATGTAATCCTCTCTTCACTCTCTACTTCACCCTTCAGAAAACCAAGTAATGCAGTCAGTTCGTCGGCATGTCCATTGTCTTGATCCCCCATAGCCGTTGACGAACTCCTCATCCAGACACGTAACACTTCCTCAGGCAAGCAGGATTCTACTAGAGAGAAAAGCATTGACCCGTACTTATCTCGGGTAACACCTATAGACTCCAGAGCTCTCAGTTGTGCTTCCAACTTGTCATATAGACTAGCAAGTTGAGTCTTCTTCCTTGTTTGAGAAACATTTTTCACTACAAGACTTATGAGTTCCCTTACATAGAACTCAGTCAATAAATCCTCCCTTCCAAGTCTACCCTGAAGAGATTCCACTGCTTTAGGGTAATTTTCAGCAGTAGGGGGGAAACTGGCAACTAATTCTCTAGCGCGACTATCAACTTTCGTGGATTGGATCAAGTATTGAAATTTGTCTTCGTCCTCAATTTCAGAGTCTTCATGAATGCACCGAAATTGTCCCCAAAATTCCAACCAATTTTTAATCTCCCCATCGAATTTCATGAGTTCTATTTTCGATAGTTTCAACTGCCTTTTGGTTTTATTCCCATCTGATAGGACCGATCTTGCTGACACCACTGCCAATACATTGGAATTAGCCTGCAACCGTAGAGCATACTTCTGTCTTGCATCATCCAATCTGTCTCGAAAACTGTCTACATATTCGTACTCACGGTCATACTCGTCCCCTTCCTTTTCAAACAACATACTTAAAACTTTCTCGTCCAACGGTGCCAGCACCGTTTCTAACCTCTCCAATTTGGTTAGCAAGGACTGTAAGGTGTCGTCGTCCACGCCGTCTTGAATTTATTGATTTAAGTTTTGCAAAAACGCATTGTACGTCTTCGTAAAAGTCGCTCTTACCGGCTTCCGCGCTTTCATTAACTTCTCCATTTCCAATACGAACACAGAACAGGAACACGCGGTCTTTAAATCAAAACAATCTTCAAGTTGTTTGAATTAATACGCCATCCTGGCAAGGTCGCCAATATTTTATTAGGGACCTACGCCTACCCGGTGTAGGTATAACCAATAAAACAAATTGAATGAAACGCTCAAGACTTCTCATAAGAAAACTTTATATTCTAGTAACCACCATTACAACATTTTCACGGCCTTGGGTATCAAAGCACTCAACAACAAGAAACACAACAGTCATGGAGTAAAGAGTAATCGTCCGTGACAATATTATTTTTTTAGTAACATTGATGACCAGTATTTACTTTTTTGTAATGTAAATGGTAAATCAAAAAAGTTATTTTGGGATGAGTGTGCATGTAGAGAATGTGCTTTGGGAATAAATAAAGTGGTAGTGTTTGTTCCCAAAGACAGGTGTGAATGTATGAGTAGAGAGAAAGCTGGTGTGTATGTATGACCAGAGCAAAGACGGTGAGGTAGGGTGGGTGGGAGGGGAAATTGTCACTTATATATAACTGGTCAATAGTCATTTTGTTTTGTCAATAGTTTTGTTTTCTTTGAAATGTAGCGGTCAATAGCCATTATTTTTGTAAAACAGTCTTACCTGCAGTAGTCGTAGACCTCCAAGTTTTCGCAATCCCATAAACTCACTGCATCATCGTCATTATGGTCAAGCACTCACATCAACATCATTGACAAAAATGAACTTTCGCCAAACACCAAATGGAAAATCTGTAAACAACAAAATGGAATATACATTTTTCGATATCAGCAAAATTCAAAAAACGTAAAACTGTCATTTTAAAAACTGGAAATGGCCATGTGTGAAATATGAAAATTCAAAAAAACTTGAAACGGACATTTTTAAAATACTGTAAATTGGAAATTGGCAAATGGCAATGTGTGAAAATGTGAAAATGAAAAATCAGCTCATCAACATCATGATTTTTAAAAATAAATAAAAAAAGATCATGCTCTGGTAAACCGTTGTTTATATTTCATAACCATAGGGATTGAACAAAGAAAATAGAATACAAACAAATCCCAATCCCTCACTCCTCACTTCCTCAATATTCATGTCCATGCATCATCAACTTTCCTTTCATAGCACTCATTACAATCAGAGCAGCCATCCTCTCTCCCATTGAGGGGTTATAGGATGTGAAACGTTGTTTAGGTTTTTCAATAACAATTTATCTGCCACATGTCTTAAACCAGGATGACTATAGCGATAAGAAAGGGCATGTTCTTTGCATGCTTGATCCAAAAGATTAATGGGTATATCACCACGCTGCAAACGTTTTTCTAGACGAATTCCAGGGCCACAACAACGATAATCTGGAAGATGGAATTCGAAAGGTAAGTACTGAATAACTTTGTCAATGACGCCATTGCCAGTACAGGTCTGGCATATCCTTTTCCATCGATGGTGAATAGGTTGGATCTTCCTCCTCCTCTGTGGACGATGTTTGTGTTTGTTATTGTTTTTGTTGCTGCATTTTCTCGCCATGACACCCGTGGAATGATTCAACAAAGTCTTTACACGGAGTTTTATGACCGTGATACAGTTTCACTAGCTGGCAAGTCGCGCACTGACGCTTAGAGGGTATTTTGCCATGGCCACTTGCTTATGGTGATCGTAATCCGTACAGGGTTGCAATTCACTCTACACAGGGTCTTGAGTCCATGATTTTGGTACATGATGCCAGATATATTTCACCGCGTTGGCGGCCACATACTAAATGAACGATTTGGGCAGCGTCAATAATTCCGCTTTGGTAAAACTGTCTAGTTTCTTTTTGCACACAAAGAACTTGCCGATGGCTTTGTCTGTAGCATTCTCTTTCTCCACGGTATCACGTGCTGTAGATGTTTACACGTCGCTTGTAGAAATCTGACTGACGTCATTCACAGGTAAATCTTGAGTTTTAATTTCATTTAACAACTCCCAGCAAACATTGGTGGTTAACCAATGAAAGAGATGCCACGCATGCGCTAGGGCTGTATGGGTAATGTTGTCATAGGGACAAGTATCCATGAGCGTTTGCAATGAGGTGCAGCCCAAGTCCATGAGGTCGATACATTGACAGTATGACGCCAAAAATGGTTGCAACCATTCGCGTTTTTCATTACCTTTCGCAAATGCCACATTGGCCGAGGACAACTGCGCCTTCATGACCACATTCAAATATTTATAGGAAATGATTCCTTCATTCCAGTCTAGTTGCCTATGATTATCGATCCACTGGGTTTGTTTACGGTCTTTTTCACACAACAAATCAAAAGCATAGGACGGTTTAAATACCAAATGCGTAACCTGCGATATCCAAAAAGTGGTACAATGGATAATGGCCACTTGTTTAAATATAAATTTGTTGTCACCAATTTTAAACCCTTGGCAATCCACAATGAGTGTGCGCAACATGTTGACGCTTTCCTGGACCAAGTTCAACTGACGACTGACTGACGATCGACCACTAAGGTGTGACCATGACATAGACTTACCTGCCATGCTAGTTTTAAAAAAATGAGGTTAGGGTAGGACATGGGGGACATGAAAAATAAGAATTTAAGAATTACATCATTTTATTATCATAACACGTCTTACAGGCTTTTCCATTTCGGGATAAGGACGATACCAAATGATACAACAATATAGTCTCTTGTGTTTGTAACGTCCATAACACCGATGATGTCCCAATGTCTCTAAACTAGGCGTTTTTGACGGTGAGCTGCTCGCCGAAGCACCATGGACACCATACAGTCCACACGTATCGTAACTCGTTTTTTCATCACTCAGAGGCACGAGTGAGGGCTAGCTTGAATGACAGAGTATATTTCCCACATCCATTCTGCATAGGTAGGGGCAGGCGGGTGACCCGCGCTGATGTCCCTGCATGGGTTCATCACTATCTTGCCATTGGTCTATGGTGATGGCACAAAAGGCACATTTCACTTCATCTCTTGTTTTTAGATAAACGAAGCCAGCGGCTGCCAAGGCTTGAGGGTTTATGAAAGGCACCGGCCACGTCGCAAAGGGCTTGAAACGTTGTTCCTCAGAGTTGAAATTCATGGGTGTGACACCTCTTGAGGCTTTAAAGCAAGACATGACTGAGCGGTTTGACGTGGGTTGACCTGTTATTTATACACCCGTCACTTGGTTGGGCAGTGGATAATAGTTGACTTGTTTGTGATGAATAATCAAACAGTAGGCCGTCGTATTGGCTGGTACAGTGTCATGCGTTTCAAAATCTAGTCGAATGTCAATATTGGATGGATTGACAGACTCTTCCAGGTAAGAACAGCCAAAGAATTTCAGTGGCGCCCTTGCCTTAAACGCTTGGGGTGACAGCATGAGGCTGTTCTCTTTTTGATAATACGACCATCTAAATTTAGAAAACAAGTCTTACAGGGGGGGGGGGGGGCAAACTTCTTTTTTGAAAACTCCAAATCCAGTCCTTCATAGGGAAACACAGCTCCGTTGAGGAAATGACGTGCATTTCTCAATGGCAGGTGATCAAATTTCGTGGCATCATGGGTTTGTTGATACTTGCGATTCGTTTGAAAACCCACGATCATGTAAAGAGGTCTCTCTGTATAGCGGGCTTTTTTTACAGACCAACTGTGCGTGTTGGTGGTGGGCAATAGAGGGTACTCATGGAGTGCCCAGCTTCTAAATTCCAGGGGTAGAGACATATCTCTTTTTACCATTTTGAGTATGTCCAGTTTTTTTGCTATCGTCAAGGGTCACATGGGGCACTTTCCATAGCATGCGTTGTAGTTGAATTTTTGAATCTATTGGGGGCATTGGCGGCTCCATTGAGGGCATTATTATCACTTCTGTCTCTCACCAGATAAAGCACTTGCCTTGCGTTGACCACAATGCGCTGGTGATCTTCGGAAAAGACTAAAATCAGTTTAACAGGTAAATATCCGGTAAAGGTACTGTGCCTGCATTCTCCAATCACCACCTATATCCGCTGAGATATAAAGGATTGCAGGAACATAGATACCCAGGTCAAAATAACCTACCTTTCCCTGCTAGGTGAAGAATTGGGATATTCGTGGTTCATACAGAGTATAATGTATTACTACCAGACTAGTTACATACTTTAACTATTATTTAAGTTAATAGAAAATCGAGAAACTCCGATCTCGAGGGGTGATAAGGTCACAACTATAGTGGGCGCCTGTATCTAACTAGTAGTACCACTTTATGTCAATTATCAAGTGAGTAAGCGGTCAGTTAAGATAAAAATGGTGACAAGCATACTAAAAGTGCTTGTTGAGTTTATTCACTTTGGACAATACAACTATGTCCCTCACACACATAAATGAAAATTGTGTCCTATTTGACACCTCAAATAAAAAAATAAAAAATAAACAACTTTGATAAACTTCATGTTGTCTGGAAATAATATTGGAAGAATTCGGCACTCCAATTGAGCCCCCATTCTCTCCTTGTATAATGATGCAAAAATCTTGCATGTCAAACATAAATTTAAATATTAACAATATTCTAAACAATGTATAGATCCTCTAAACTATCACAAAAATTTCTTGATATATGAAACGACGGTGGTTTTAGACATTCCCCTAATCAATCATCGTCAATCTCTAGTACGAGTCTACAGTTTCTATGACAAGGCTCGGTTCCATGTATATAGACAGACTGCTAGCCTCTCTAAGCCTTAGTTGATATGACGATTATTAAGCAGCAAGAGTCATTCCCCGTGGGGGACATGGTTTCCCATCTCTGTCCCACATCACATAAACAACGTCACGGTTCACTGTTTCCGTCTTCCATTCGCTGCATCATAGTGGGACCTTCCGTCTGTGGAAAGACCAATCTTTTGCTGACGCTCATCACAGCGCCCAATGGTCTGCGTTTTCAAAATATTTATATTTTTGCAAAATCACTACCAACTCCCCTCTACATGTTTCTGGATCAAGTCATGTCTGGATTACAAAATGAGAATATGGGTTATTTCACATTTTCCATGCAAGAAAATGTTATTCCACCGGATGAGGTAAAGCCTGATTCACTCATGATTTTCTATGATGTATCCACTGAACGACAAGGCATTATTCAAAGCTATTTCAGCATGGGTCGTCACAAACATATCGATTGTTCCTATCTTGGACAAACTTATTCTAAAATGTCCAAACAGTTGATTCGTGACAATGACAATGTCATTGTTTTATTTCGCCAGGACGAGAGGAAAAGTCGTCACATTTATAATGAGCATGTGAATCTTGATATAACCTTTCAAATATTTACTGAATTGTGTGCCAAGTACTGGAACACTCAACGTCATGCCTGTTTATTGATTGACAAACAAAGTGAACTCAACCAAGGGCTGTATCGCTTATGGTTTGATCATTTTATTGCTATTTAAGGCACTGTCTCATTCCCTCTCAAGTCATTTGTCAAGACACCATTGCGTTAGCAGAGAGTCAATTGAGAAAACATATTATTAGAGCAAAAAATACTATTCGCCAAAAGTTTCGTCAGTTCAAACGATCACGTGCGGATCATGCTTTGTTTATTCAACAACATTTAGCACGTCAGCTAAAAGCCATGCTTAAACCCTCTTTCAAGTCATGTGAAACGCTACCCACTGTTTCACAAGCCACGCAGACGCTACACGAAGACCCTGTGGAAGAGGAAGAGGAGCAGGAACAGGAAGATTTGACTAGTGTTAGTGAGGTTGAGGTTGACGAGGAACAAGTGTTTACGCCTCAAAAAACACCTCACCCTTTGCAGAGTTTTGGAGAAAAAAGAAATCCTTGGTTATGGTCGGAACACCTTGCCCTTCCATATCGTCTCCGTTTTCACAACTCTTGGCCACCTCTCAACATAAAGCTCAACTGAAAAACATTTTAATAAAATATTATGAATCAACAATGGAATTCTATTTCACTGATCTATTTATTGGAAACACAGATACCACGTTTGGAGTTCGCTATGAGAATGCTAGTTTTAAAATTGGGGATTCATCCATTAAATTTGCTCGTACTAAAACTGTCATTAAAAACATCAATTATAAATTAACGCCAGGGCTGTTAAAGCTGCTATTCTCTCGAACACCCTCTTCCCATGATTATACGCCAGAGGACCTTGGCAAATATAAATCCATTTTATTGGATACCTATGCCCACAAAAGACAGTATGATCCCACTCAACAAGTGAATGCCAATATATCTCAAAAATATAAAACCATCATTGCAAAAATATTTCCCACCAGTCAAAGTGGTCGTCGTAAAGCGTCCGCTTCGGGAGTGACATTTAAACCATTAAAACCCCTTGTGGATGTTACCTACTGGCACAATCCCAATAAGCTCATCCAGCGGCTACAGTTATTGCATGCATCACGTCAAGCTGGTCACACCGGTCACGATTGGGAAATTCAAGAAATTGAACAAGAACTTCGAAATGCCAAATTATTGTTGAAGCCCTCACCCATTAAACTGGGCATTGCTCATGAGTTACATCGTCCAGCTAGGCGTCACTATCCGCGACTCAAGATAATTTCACGAAGCGTGGATGAACTTTGGCAAGCAGACCTGGTTGAAAAGATACCCTATTCTAGCGTTTAACGGTGTTCGCTATATGTGGACCGTCATTGATGTGTATTCCAAAATGGCCTTTGTTGAACCTGTGCGTCGCAAGTCTGGTCCACTAGTCACCAAGGCCTTTCAACATATTATTCAACAATCCAAACTTCAACCTCAATTGTTATAAACCGACCAGGGGAAAGAATTTTTAAAGCAAGGATTTCTCCAGTTTTCTCAAATCTTTGGATATTCACCATTACACCACGTACAGCAATCTCAAAGCCAGCGTGGTTGAGCGGTTTAACTGAACATTGAAAACGCATATGTGTTTGCGTTTATCGCTCAGGGCACTTATCGCTGGTTGGACATGTTACCTGAGCTAGTGTCAGGTTAGAATGACACCAAACACAGAACGATTGGGACCAAGCCACGCCTCGTGACCAAAAATATTCAGCGACTGGATAAACTGTTTAACCCCATAAAAACAGCTGATCCTAAACGTCACCGACTGAAAATTGGGGATTTTGTTCGTGTGAGCAAATTTAAGTCTTCATTCAATAAGGGCCACACGCCTCAGTGGGGGACTGAACTATTTCGAATTCGTCAAGTCAACCTGGACAGTCCAGTCACCTATTTATTGGAGGACCTCAACCATCAACCCATAAAAGGCAGGTTTTATCTCCATGAATTTGAAAGCACAGCGTTTCCTAAACATTATCTTGTGGAAAATGTATTGAAACAAAAAGGGAATAAACTGTATGTGAAATGGTTGGGATATAACTCTACCTTTAATTCTTGGATCAATAAATAAAATTTTGTGTGAACCTGTACACCTTTTATTAATTAATGAATTTATTTATTTATTTATTGAATCATGTTGTCTGAGAGCCCTGTGTACAGCGCTCAACGCTTTATGCATGTCCACAAATGTTTCTCTTTCTCTCTCTCTCTCCTCACCTGTGTCTCACTCCTCGACTCCATGTTGACATACAAGTTGGTCAGCTATTGGCTGTCATGGGTTCTCCACTCCACTCATCCCTCACCTCTCCCCGCCACTCTGGCCCCTCCCCTCCCCGCTCTGCAGTGGTCACGTGATTCCCTGTTGCGCGTCTCGGTTTCCCTCCTCTCCCCTCTCCCCTCTCACCACTTCTGCCCGCTCATCCACGCTGCTTTCCTCGGCTGTCTGAGGCCGGGTCTGTTATCTCAGTTACAGAGTTGGCACATTGTTCCAACGTGTTATCACCTGACAGCCGTGTTGCCAAGTCACGTCCTGTAATAAGGTTTCACATTCCATTCTCCTAGCCAGCTTCTAGCCAGGCCCCGAGCAGATTTTCTGTTTGTCGTTCAGGCTGCCTGCAAGACATACAAAGAACGTTCTTCAAGTTGTTGACAACTATCAAACGTCCAGCTTTCATTCACCTCATACAATTATTATCATTTTATCATGTTACTGATCGCCCGTTTACTAACATGTTTAAAGATTGCCATGATGGATTTTGGAATATTCGCCTTCATACCTTCGTCATAGGAAAATATCGTAAAGCGACCCGTCGTTCTGTCGTTGTGCCATAGATCGCCCCGTCGAAATAGCCATTTGCTCTATTGGAATACCACCACCGTGGCCGGTGACAGCCTTGTTGAATCACATGCCCAGCGGTACCGTCTCTCTGTCTATGAGCACGTTTCATTTTAAAAATTTAAAAAATGCACAGTGTGGTGTCCTAGAAACTTGACATTTATTTTCGTGGTACAGAGCATAGAGGCCTTTCATTTATGTCAACCAAATTTTTTGTAGAATTCCTAGTTTCCAAAATAGTGACCTTTTCTTCAAAATTCATTTTAATTTGTCCTACAGACTTGAAACTTGGTTTCTGCCTAGAGGGCATAGGGACCTTTCATTAACGTCAAACAATTTTTTTTCTAAAATTCACCGTTTCCAAAATAGCGCCAATATCAAAAACAAACATTTTCAAATAATTTTTTAAAATACCTACACGCATTCTTAGCAAAGAGGACGTCATTCCAACGCCAACAACACTTCGTTCGTTAAAATCCGATCATGCGTTCGGGAGATATCGGCAAAGTTTATTTGATAGTAGGAGACTAAGCAGAAGCACCATTACAGCACTACTACCACTACTACAGAAGAACACAAGTTTTTGTCCTAGAGACTTGAAATTTATTTATGTTGTTATGTTTCCCATTCTGCTATATGTTCATTTGTTTTCTACCCCCTCCTCCTCGCCCACCTAGCTCTATCGTGCTCTGATCGCTCTCACTTCAAGTTCAGACTTCGAGTGTACGGTTCGGCGCTCTCTCTTAGAGGCCAGTCTCCCGTCTCCATGAGACTATTTGAAAATAGACGCCATGTCTACAAGGAACCCTCCTCTTCAATCATCATGGCAAGTTAAGTAAACCGCTGTCTAAAACTTAAAGTATTTCCGCCGAGAGATTATTACCACTCCATTTAACTGTCAATACAGTTCTGGAAATTTCCATTTAAATTAAACGCCAAACCGCAAAGTACTATACTCAATACCGTCAAATTGCTGTAACCTCAAGTTAACTAGAACTATTAACTGCAACCCACAAACTTTCCAACGCAATAAACTTATTCAAGTCAAATTCAACTAAGTGTTCTCCATAAACTGCAATAACTTTTCACTTGTTCCATGAACTTTCAGTGCTGCAATAGTGAAATCTTCCAATCTATCAACAAACTTTAGTGCAAAATCACTGTCCGTTCAACTATCTACCGCACCGCGTACGATTGAGAGCAGTAAAATTGGCCAGAACGTTGAATCCTTATCTCCTTTTCCTAAAATACCTTTTACTAACAAATTTAGGTTACGGTAATCTAAGTAGGGGAGTAGTACGGGTGACACTAGCCATGAAACCATGGGCATGCGACATGTCGTTGGACTCGGGCTGACGTGCTCTTTCGTATGGACCACTCGTATTATTTTTCAAAAATATTTTGAAAATTGTTCTTTTTGAAAATAGGCGATAGTTTAAAAACGAGACTTGATAGAACGTAGTGCAATAGCTTAAACGAAAGGTCTCTATGATTTTTATTTTTATAATAAAACTTTTGTATTTTTTATGTTTTTTTTGAAAGGAGTCCAATTTTGAAATTTCTATATTTTGGAAACTAAGAAGTTTTCTAACAAGTTTAATTAACATACATGAAAGTTTCCTACCCCCTCAACCCACAAACTAAGTTTCAAGTCTCTAGAATAAAAATAAAGAATCCCAATTTTGAAATTTTCATATTTCAAAAATTAGGAATTTTACAAAAGAGAAAAAGGTTATTTGACATAAATGAAAGGTCCCCAAAATAAATTTCAAGTCTCTAGGACGAAAATTAGTTCATATTACTATTTCACCCCCTAGTAGGGGTAGTTTTTATTTTTGGGGGGAATAACGTTCTCCATAACAAAGAGGGCGTCACCCAGAGTCCTACGACACGTCACATATCGAAACCCGAAGAGGCGTTCGGGAGATATCGGCAAACTTCGTAGGAAAGTAGGCTGTGGGTCACAACCTGTCACTCCCCCCTGCTAACAAGAGATAGGCTGTGTTTCTATCTCCCAAAATTTTAATAATGGCACCCCGTCGTGTTCGTTAAGCCGCCATTTTGGACACGATGACGGCCTAGGGTGGGGGCTTAACGAAGCCCTGAGAATCAAAACGATCTAAAAATTTTCCGAGCATGGTCTCCAATCAAAACGTCCCTGATTGGCTGAGCACTTATTGGGTCCTTCCCGCCACACAGCCGCAATCAAATCCGCCATTAACCTCAATTTAACATAACCTAAGTTACTTAAATTACAAATATTAATAATGTTGGTGAAGGGTGGGTGACTTGTGGATTAGATAAGCCATTTTTAGTGTTGCCTTCTATAGATTTGTGGTTTTTTGGCAACCTCGTTATCTTGTAGACATTAAGATAAATAGTTATATTTCGGGGGCGGATCACAACAGTAGCAACTATTACGAATAGCTGTACTATAGTAAGATTTTTCTGCACCTTCGCGAAATAGTGGCGGTGGTTTGAGATTTTTTAAGGGGTTTTAATAGTTTTTCATAGAGCATTTTTGTTGTCTTGTAGGCATGATTGATTTGACATGTTAGGTCTGCATGTAGCCTACAGTTTTTTTTCTGGTTTTTGGAATAATGCTCATTCTCATTACCATTAAGTGCAACCGTGTTGACCGACTGAAAGACATTGAATATTTCGTTTACTAAGGCAGCACTGAAATATGGGTTGCAACACGATATGGACTTGGAACTTTTGTTCACTTAACAAAATAACGATACATCAACAAGTCATCCTTGTAGTCTCTGCAAATAATAAAAATATTTCCCATCCAATATAGGCCTATTCATGTTGAACGGTAGAAAGTTATCAACCTTTATTAAGGCAACACTGAAAAATGTTCATTTTGATCTAGCCTACTTACTCGGAGTCATCTGCATCAATGTCCCTAGAGGTTCAGTTTTTTAAATTCTCCCTTTCCTATGGTCAAATAACACATGGATGTTCCCTATTTTTCTTAAGGGGATTCAATGATCTTATGCTGAACTAATTAAGAATAGGGCATGTATCAGGATAAAAATAATGTCCATAACCATCAGAAACTTGAGAACACAGATCAGGAGAATGTTGATCGACCATGGATGCAAGACCAGAAAGTCTTAAAGAGGAGTGTTTCATTTAGAGGCTTGGAACATCATGGTCAAGACCCCTGTACTTGGGTGTGTGCTCAATTTGTTTGAAAACCCGTTGACAGACCATAAGTTAATCTGTGGCTGGAATCCACTCCGTCCTATGCTAAGCTGCGAGTACTGGGCACCATTAGTGTTCTGTGACTACTGTATCAATTTCTGAAAATTGTGTCATAGGCCTATGCATAGACAAGTCGCTGAGAATGTTCTCTGAATGGTGAATACCAGCAGGCTAGCCTACTTAGCTGCCTCCTTCACTAGCATTTCCAGGCACCCGGTTAGTTGGTAAAGTGAAATAGAAAAATCACTTGAATGATTCAAATTGTCCTTGATTGCCCTCGAGGGACAGTGTACCCCATTCCAGATCTTAGTTCAGAATTAGTTTCCTTGACGGTGTTGGAGAAACAGTCACAATACCTATGGTACTACTAGACCTAGTACGGTACATGTAGATGGAAGCAACCACTAGGTAGCTTATGTCCCATTAGTTGGGAGTGTTAGGGAATGGGAGATTGGTTCAACATTTCAGCCTATGTTGTTGTATATTTCATTAATATATGAGATCTAAAAGTGTATCATAGGAATATTAAAGCAAACCATAATATATTACCAGTTGGTCAATTGGATACAACAATTCAATGAAGCATTCTGTTAATAATTAGGAAGTGTCGTAGGCAACCAGAGAAGCGACACAAGAAAAAACACCTGAGTCTTCTAGGCAGTTGTCATCAACTGTATTTCACATAGAGAAGAATGACTAAAATGGTTCCTCATGAAAAAAAACAACTGGTCAATGGCTTGAAAGACAGTAGTAAGGACTTACATGCTGTCAGTAAAAGTTGAGTTAAGAAAGATGTCTGGAATATTTAAATCAGTAGTTGATAGCCATGATTTTTAAAATTACCCTAGTTAATTGCACCTTAATATGATTAGTAGCCTACCGGTATGTGCAAGATTTTAAATGGTAGGTTTTCCTGTGAACCAAAAACCAGCTCTTAACATGGATTATGTTCAGGTTAGGCCTACAAGTTATTGGGAGGGAGGTTTATTTTACATACCTGTTGCACATAAAATGAGCTTCTGATTAGAGCTCTGTGGGAATGTATAAATGGTTTGATGATACAGGATTTATCAAGCCTTTTTCTATGCATCTTTTAAAAACATTTTAACAATTCATAAATTACTGTCATCATTGCTAATGCTGTAATCTGTCATGTTTATTTATGCAGCATGAGGAATTAGGAAACATTGGTAGGATTGGTATATTGAGTGGAGATATACAGTAGTAGGATAAAATGCAACTGTGTCATGGAAACCTAAGATGTATTTTTATTTCTCAACTTTATTTTCTGTAGACTCCAATACAGCCCACCACCAGGGGGAAAAAAAAGTGTTGGTAATGTTTAATGAGAGCAAATCTTGAAATACTGTGATTTAAGTGGTTGGTATCAAAAGCCGTATAGGAAAAACAAGCAAATCCAAGAAGTTACCAGACTGAGAAACTACATATCAATATTTAAACAAAAAAAAGGGTGGCAGTGCAAACTGCACTTTTAATCCTTGCTTCATTAGTTAAACCATAATATTTGTACATAAGTACAGTAAGGAATTCACATTACAAACGGCCACTTAAATTATATGCCTTATTAGACATAACCTACAAATTACATGTCATGAAATTGGTAAATATAAGCAGACAGCAACATCAATATGCAATGGTCTATAATGTAGTTTTATAGTGCACAAAAGGTTATTGTACTGAATGTATTTCGAACTGATGAATAAAACTGGTGGAAACGACAGCCAATTGATTTACATCCATTACATCCAAAGTACCGTAGTAGAAACTTTCAGTTGATTGGCAAGAGTGTTGATTTGTACTTTTATTTTCACAAATTTTGATGAACAGTGTCACGCTTCAATTTAAATATAAACGCACATACAATTCCTCATCAATAAGTGATTTGCACTTCATACTTGTTGTGTTGGCAGCAAGCACAAGAGTGTAGTGCAGTATCTTTGACATAGTCTTTGATATCAGTGAAGATCAGTGTCAAAAACAATATGGTGTGTATCGTGTGAATTATGAACCTTTCCACAACAAATAATAAAATATGCATTCTAGAGGAGTTTATGTGATTTCTTGAGAAGTGAACCTAACATTTTATGGCGACCGTGACAGGATTCATTCATAGTAAAAGGCTCCCGTGAAGAAAGAAGATGGAAAGACTCGCTAAAGAAAGAACCGTAAAGCGGCGGTTATTTACGCGCTCACACAATCAACTAATGGCGTTGTTAGAAGATGATCAAACTGAAACGGAAAAAGTGCAAGTGCAACTTGAAATCCTTCAAGAAAAGTATGATGATATCTCTAATTTAGATGGATTAATATTTCAACAGATGATAGACGACGAGTGTGAGGATGACGAAATAGAAACGGAATGTGAATCAGCCGATGATTACAAACACAAATTCCTTAGCTGTAGAACAAAAGCAACACGTTTTATGAATCCCGTTGTTTCCATTACCCCTCCACAAAGTGTAGTGAATGGCAATGTTTGTGATAAAAAGAAATATAGACTTCCAAGAATAGAATTTAAGAAATTTTCTGGTGAAATAATTGATTGGTTATATTTTTGGAGCCAGTTCCGTAAAATTCACGAGGATGAGGACATTGGGAAGGAAGATAAATTCCAATATTTAATTCAGGCTATGACAGAAGGTTCCAGAGCATATGAATTAGTTACTAGTTTTCCACCCACTGCCGAGAATTATGACAAAGCTATAGAGAGTCTTCAAGCTCGATTTGGTAGAGAGGACTTGCAGGTGGAAGTTTATGTTCGTGAATTCCTCAAACTAGTGTTGATGAATGCAGTCAATTCCAAAGAAAGGCCAACACTGAGTAGCTTGTATGATAAATTAGAGTCACATCTCAGATCGCTGGAAAGTTTAGGCGTTACTACAGAAAAATGTACTGCAATGCTGTATCCCCTAATTGAATCATCTTTGCCAGAAGACCTATTAAGATCATGGCAGAGGAATACTTCCTTCAGGTGTGATTCCGTATCCAAAGATCGTTTGCAGCAGCTCATGGCTTTTCTTCAAAATGAAGTAGTAAGTGAAGAAAGAATTTCATTGGCTATGAAAGGGTTTAGTATTAGCACATCCCAAGGATCTAAGATTAAGGGAGACAAGAAACCAAGGGATGTCATTGAACCAAATATACCTACTGCTTCTGCTTTGTTTGCTGATGTTTCTAAGAGACAGGAGTGTGTTTTTTGTCTTAAACCTCATTCGAGCCCAGAGTGCATTAAAGCTCAAAAAATGACTGTAGGGGAGAAAAGGAAAATCTTAACTGATAAACACTGTTGCTTCAATTGTTTAAAGAAGGGCCATGCAAGTAGAGCTTGTAAATCGATTGTAAGGTGCATTGTTTGTGGTGGTAAACATGTGGTATTAATGTGTTATAAGCTCCGTGACAAAGAAAATGAAAGTGTGTCCAAACAGAATTACGAGGGAGACAGGAATTTGGTTCTCCAGGATGTCAATAATGTGGATAAGGCTTTAGCTAATGTGTCTTGTTCTCCTGAGGTGCACTTGCAAACCCTGGCAGTTGTCGTTAAAGGAAAGGGTAAACAAAAAACTGTACGAGCTGTCATTGATACTGGGTCTACTAAATCCTACATTGCACGTGACCTAGCCGAAGAAATGGGGTATCAGTCAATCAGGAAGGAAACGTTAATACATTCCTTGTTTGGTGGAGTACGTTCTCGAGAAGCAAAACACGACTGTTACAGAATAAGTTTAAAGCGATTGGAGGGATATTATTCCAAGGAGCTGGAAGTTTTAAGCCAAGAGATAATTTGTGAAGATGTCCCATATATTAAGAATGGTTCTTGGAGTGAGGAGATAAGGGATCTGAAAATATGTTTAACTGATGTACGAGAGAGAGGGCCTGTGCAGATTCTGATTGGGGCCGATAAGGCGGGTGAACTGCTCACTGGGAGGAAACATCAACTAAAATGTGGCCTAGTTTTAGTGGAGACTTCCCTAGGGTGGACACTAATGGGAAAAGTCATAGGTAACAAGGCCCAAAGGGATTCGGCATCATTATTGTTGTCATCATTGTTTTCCCAACATACAAGAATTTCTGATCTCTGGGACTTAGAAATTCTTGGAATTACTGACCCTGTTGTGAAAGAATCTATCGTCGAGAGGAATGAGCGTGTTAGAAATAACTTCCTTGAGACTGCACGACTGAATGAAGATAACAGATATGAAGTGTGTCTGCCTTGGAGTGAACAACATCCACCTCTCCCTGACAACAAAGAATTGCTCAGCACAGATTAGAAATCACTACAAAGAAACTACAAGCTGAACAACATTATCAGGAGTACGATAATGTCTTACGAAGTTGGTTGGAGCAAGGAATCATCGAGAGGGTACCTGAAGAAGAACTGAAGAATAGTGGACACTATCTACCTCACCGACCTGTCTTCAAAGAAAACAGCACCACCAAGATCAGGCCTGTTTTTGATGCCTCGGCGAAGCAGAGAAACGCTCCATCTCTGAACGAATGTATTGAAAAAGGGCCTAACTTCATAGAGTTGATCCCTAGTTCGCTACTGAAGTTCAGAGAAAATGAGATCGGTGTGACGGCTGATGTAGAAAAAGCATTTCTTCAAATAAGTGTCAATCCTAGAGACCGTGATTTTCTGAGATTCCTTTGGTGGGAGGAGGAATGTACAGGGAAGGTAGAAGTGTTCCGTCACAATAGAGTTGTCTTTGGACTTGCATGTTCTCCGTTCCTATTGTTGGCAACCATCAAACTCCACTTGAACGAGTTGAAGAGACAAACAGTCGATAATAGTTCCTACTCAACTTCAACAATAGAAAGATTGGAAGAATGTTTTTATGTGGATAACTGTGCTATTAGTGTTAACAACAGAAATGACCTTCATTCATTCATGCGAGAGGCAAGCATAATAATGGATAAGGCATCTTTCAATCTCCGAGGGTGGGAGTATTCTCAGGATGGTACAGCTGAAAATCTTACTCATGTGCTAGGGCTCATTTGGAATAAAGGAGAAGATACCATTGAACTGAATCTAACTCATGTTAACGATTTCAAATATTATGTAATCACTAAAAGAGCTATACTAGGAGCTGCACATAAGGTGTTTGACCCTATTGGCTTCGCATGTCCGGTATTTCTCTGTCCAAAATTAATCTTGCAAGAACTATGGGCCACTGACTTGGGTTGGGACACCAGAGTAGACGAAACAACAAAGAGAAGATTCATGAAGTGGTTGGCAGAACTACCTCAGCTGTCTGAGATTAAGATTCCTAGATGTTTGATCGGTAGTGTCCAGTCGGTTGAAGATATATCTCTTCACGTGTTCTGCGATGCCAGTCAAACTGCGTATGCTGCAGTTATATTCTTGCGAATACAGAGGGTTGGCAATATAGAGCTACGATTTGTACAAGCCAAGACAAGAGTGGCACCCAAGAAGAGTATCAACATACCACGCCTGGAATTATTAGCAGCTACAATAGGGGTTCGACTAGTGACGTCAGTACTGCCAACATTAACTGCAAAAGAAATCGTTACTTATTATTGGAGTGACTCGTCGACTGTGTTGTCCTGGATCAAGTTAGACGAACCTTGGGGGACCTTCGTGTGGAACAGAGTGCAAGAAATTCGAAGACTGTCCAGAATAGAACAGTGGCGGCATGTTCCAGGAACCATGAATCCGGCTGACCTGGCATCAAGGGGATGTAGCACAAAACAGTTACTTCAACAGAGATGGTGGGAAGGGCCAAAATGGCTAAAACAATCCACTACACAATGGCCTAGCCCCGAAATTTCAACAAACGATGATGAAGTCTTCCAAGAAAGAAAAAAGAAAGTCAACACTATGACGGTGTTAGAAGACAAGTCCAATACCCAAGAATGGCACCTTGACTATTTCTCAACTTTCCGTAGAACAGTTCGTATGATAGGATGGATCTTGAGGTTTCTGTATAATTGTCGACAGAAAAATAATAGAAGAACTACCGAACTATCCATTGAAGAAACCACAGAAGCAGAAAAAGTCGTGATGAAGTTCATACAAAAGGAGTGTTTTGTTGGTGAAAAGGATGAAAGATTCAACTCACTATGTGTTTTCATGGATGATGAGGGAGTGATGAGACTGAAAACGAAAATTATATCGCGCAAAGATGATTATGCTTTCCGTTGTCCTGCTATCCTTCCTGCGAAGCATACAGCAGTTCACGCTCTCATTAGGGAGAAGCACAAAGACTTATGTCATGCTGGAACCCAGATTCTGCTCAGTGGGCTCAGACAGAAATATTGGATCCTTGGAGGAAGGAGAACGGTGAAGGGTGCAATTAAAACATGTGTTGTCTGCAGTAGGTACCATGGAAAACATCTTGAAGCAGAACAAACTCATCTGCCCATAGACAGAGTAAGAGAAGCCTCAATTTTTGAAATAACAGGGGTCGACTTTGCCGGGCCTCTGATTTTGAAAGGTGGAGAGAAAGCCTGGGTCTGTCTGTTCACGTGTGCGGTTTTTCGTGCAGTACACCTGGAGTTAGTAACATCTTTGGCTACTGCAACATTCCTCGAAGCTTTTCGGCGCTTCGTGTCCAGACGTGGAAGGCCAATGATTGTCTATAGTGACAATGGGACAAACTTTCAAGGCACCTGCAATATGTTGGAGACAATTCAGTGGGATAAAATTGCTGAATATAGTTCTGTACACCAAATAAAATGGAAATTCAATCCTCCCACTGCAGCATGGTGGGGAGGATGGTGGGAGCAGGGGCGGCGCGAGATATAAGCGAACTACGCGGCCGCGGGTGGCGCCGTGAAACGAGGGGCGCCCCGGCGTGCCGAAATATCAAGTTAGGGGCGCCCGGAGCTAGTTTGCAATGTTATAAACATTACGAATTCTAATTTTTACATCATTAACCACTGAACCTACTGTTCCAAAATTTTATATACCCTACTTATAACTTACTACACCTATATCTTCCTGATAAACGAAAATCATTACAAAAGTTTATACATACTACTTATTTTTAACAGTTTGAAAATGTTCATTTTTTTTCTTACCGTACCGTTTTTTTTTGAAATAAAAATATTTTTTTAAAAATAGACATATTTATTAATATTAATAAAATTTTGGTTTAATGTACTCATCAAGTACCCATAATTATGAATGCAAAGTTTAAGGTCTCTATGTATTACGGCTTTTAAACTATGTATAGCTAAAGATAGAAGTTTTAAGGTCGGTGGTTTATTTGCAGAAACTGAGCGCAGAAACGTCATAAGTTTTTTCAAATGACTGTGGAGAATGGCCACCTAAAATAAACGATGATGTACGAAAAATTCTTGTTGAGCGAGGACCACAGCAGGTGACAGGCCAAGAATTTCCTGTGGACCTTAAAGGTAGGCGATTTTCCTCAAAGCATTACACAAGGAAGCTTTGCAACGGAGAGCAAGTCCGCAGGATTTGGTTAATATATGCCATATTGAAAAACGCAGTTTTTTGTTTTGCTTGCAAACTTTTTGGAAATTATAATTCTCTTCTTGCTGGTGGCCAAGGGTATTCTGACTGGCAAAACTTGAGCAAAACTTCGACCAGTCATGAGAAATCCCCCATTCATAATCAAAACTGCAAATGTTGGCGCGAACTCTCTTTACGTTTACGTTTAAAAAAACATTGACGAGGAAAATGAAAGACTTATTCGTGCTGAAACTGAACATTGGAATCAAGTTCTAAAACGCCTACTATGTATCGTACAATTTTTGGGAACTCAAGGATTGGCCTTTAGAGGGAAAAAACGACACCCTATTTGAACGTAATAATGGAAATTTCTTAAAACTGGTAGAACACATAGCTAAATTTGATGGTTTTATGGCAGAACATGTGAGAAGAATAAGTTCAAAAGAAATACACGTACACTACTTGAGCAAGAGTATCTAAAATGAGTTGGTTATTTCTTGTCGGCCAAGATTCAAGCTAACATTTTACAACAGATACAGCAAGCAACGTACTATTCTATTATATTAGACTGTAGGCCTACTCCAGACATTAGCCACACCGAGCAAATGACTCTTGTTGTAAGATTTGTAAAACTTAAGCAAATGAGGATATTTCAATTAAGGAACAATTTTTGGGCTTTGTTCCCATTACAGATTCTTCAAGTGAAGGCCTCACAGAGGTATTGCTCAAACAGTTAGAAGCACGAGGCATTCCTTTAAAAGCCAAGAGAGGCCAGGGGTACGACAATGGTTCCGCAATGAAGGGAAAACATGTTGGAGTCCAGAAGAGAATCCTTGATTTAAATCCTAGAGCTTTTTATGTACCGTGTGGGAACCACTCCTTGAACTTGGTCATTAATGGTGCAGCTCTGTGGTGAAACATTGCTGTGGACTGTTTCAGCATTATACAAGATTTTTTTTCAGTTCTACTCAAAGATGGAAACATGTTTCAAGTCTGACAGTAAAACGACTCTGCAATACTAGATGGGAAAGTAGAATTCAGGCATTGTTGCCTTTGAGGTATCACATTGAAGAAGTGTATGATGCCTTATATGAAGTTTCTCAAGATCAGAAAGGAACACTGCCGTAGGACTTTAAAAAAAACTGCAAAACTTCTAGTTTTTATGCTGCTTAGTGACATGGCATGAGATCCTGCATAAAACCAATATGGTTAGTAAACTGTTGCAAAAAGTCACAAATGACCTACAATGGAACTCATTAAAAGTGTAAAATCATTTCTGGAAAAGATGAGATCAGATCAAGGACTAAACAGCGTCATTACAGATGTGAATGAACTTGCAGAAAAAATCGAGGTTGATGTTAACTTTGAAAAAGAAAACCTACTTCGGCCAACAAAAGTAAAAAAAAAACAATTATCCTATGAGAGTGAAGATGAAGCTGTACGTTCTGGAAAATATGCATTTAAAGTTAACTTCTTATTTGTCGTATTTGACACAGCAATAGCCTCATTAAGAGAGAGATTTGAGCTAATGGAACACCACAGTGAAAGTTTCCAATTTCTTTATGACATTGAATTTGAACGAACTAGAGTTGAAGAAAGCCTGTAAGCACCTTCAAACCGTTTTGAGTGATGGAGAAGACAGTGATGTGAACGGAGATGATCTGTTCGAAGAACTGCAAATTTTTTCACCAATGCTACCCCCTGGAAGTCATCTGGAGCCTTGTCTTTTATAACCAAACGTGGTTATGTGGACATTTTTTAAATGTTTTTGTTGCATTGAGGATTCTGCTAACGCTCCCGGTATCAATGGCCAGCGGAGAAAGAAGTTTTTCGAAGTTAAAACTTATAAAAACGTACTTGCGATCAACTTTAAGCCAAGAGCACTTGAGTGAACTAGCTACTTTGGCCATTAAAAATGATTTGTTAAATGAAATGGAAACAGATTTGCTGCTGAACGAGTTTTCTAAAGTAAAAGCCACGAAAATCTCGTTTAAATTTTAAAAGAATTCAACACTGTGCAAAAATCAACAATAATTGTCATTCTATGTAATAATAATGACCTGTAAATAAATGTTTGGTTTTAAGTTATTTTTTGTGTATCCCCATGTCTTTTACCTTTTGGCCATATAAAACGTTTAGTAAAAATAGTAATGGTACTCTGATGAGTATTGGGGAGGGGAGGGGGGGGGGCAAAATGTTCTTTGCTTACACTACAAAAAGACCTAGGGCCGGCACTGGGTGGGAGAGGCTGATTCGTGTCCTCAAACAAATGCTCAGGAAAGTTCTGGGAAGGTCATGTCTGTCGTACCAAGAAATGAAGACTGTTCTGTGTGACATTGAAGCTGTCATGAATTCACGACCACTTACTTACCTGTCCAATGATGGAGAAGACTTGATGGCTATCACCCCTGCAATGTTCCTACAGGAAGTCAAGGAGATTGGAATGCCCGATATCGACATGATCGAGGACATAAAACTTGACAGAAGATTCAGGTACAGACAGAAAGTAAAGGAAACATTAAGGGTAAGATTCAGGAATGAATATCTTGGACAGCTAATACAGAAGAACCACATTAGGAAAAGTCATCACAAACCCTGTGTAGGTGAAGTAGTTCTGGTAGCCAGTGACAACACGAAGAGACTAGACTGGCCGCTGGCAAGAGTGACGGAGGTCATCCCTGGCAAAGGTGGTGTCGTGAGAGTTGTTCGCTTGGCGACTACAAAAGGAGAGCTACTGAGGCCAGTACAGAGGGTGTATCCACTTGAAGTGACATCTGGAGAAGAGCATGCTTTAAGACTGCAAGTTGAGCGGAATGAAAATGAGAAGAAGGAGAAAAATCCAAAGACGGTTAAACTATCTACTAATACTTCTGATCTCATCAAAACCAGTAGTGGGAGAGTGGTGGTTAAACCAAAGAGATATTTTGAGTGACTTATTTATTTCTGTGTTCATTTATTTTGTGAAAATATATGTGTTATGTTATTTTATTGTTTTGTTGAGTTGTTTCCACAACTCAAGGTGGGAGAATGTTGTGTTGGCAGCAAGCACAAGAGTGTAGTGCAGTACCTTTGACATAGTCTTTGATGGCTGTGTTTCTGGCTGTGTTTCTATCTCCCAAAATTTTAATAATGGCACCCCGTCGTGTTCGTTAAGCCGCCATTTTGGGCACGATGACGGCCTAGGGTGGGGGCTTAACGAAGCCCTGAGAATCAAAACGATCTAAAATTTTTCCGAGCTTGGTCTCCAATCAAAACGTCCCTGATTGGCTGAGCACTTATTGGGTCCTTCCCGCCACACAGCCGCAATCAAATCCGCCATTAACCTCAATATAACATAACCTAAGTTACTTAAATTACAAATATTAATAATGTTGGTGAAGGGTGGGTAACTTGTGGATTAGATAAGCCATTTTTAGTGTTGCCTTCTATAGATCTGTGGTTTTTTTGGCAATCTCGTTATCTTGTAGACATTAAGATAAATAGTTATATTTCGGGGGCCTATCACTCAGTAGCGGTTTATCACAACAGTAGCAACTATTACGAATAGCTGTACTATAGTAAGATTTTTCTGCACCTTCGCGAAATAGTGGCGGTGGTTTGAGATTATTTTTGACTACCATTATGGGGTTTTAATAGTTTTTCATAGAGCATTTTTGTTGTCTTGTAGGCATGATTGATTTGACATGTTAGGTCTGCATGTAGCCTACAGTTTTTTATTCTGGTTTTTGGAATGATGCTCATTCTCATTACCATTAAGTGCAACCGTGTTGACCGACTGAAAGACATTGAATATTTCGTTTACTAAGGCAGCACTGAAATATGGGTTGCAACACAATATGGACTTGGAACTTATGTTCGCTTAACAAAATAACGATACATCAACAAGTCATGCTTGTAATCTCTGCAAATAATAAAAATATTTCCCATCCAATGTAGGCCTATTCATGTTGAACGGTAGAAAGTTATCAACCTTTATTAAGGCAACACTGAAAAATGTTCATTTTGATCTAGCCTACTTACTCAGAGTCATCTGCATCAATGTCCCTAGAGGTTCAGTTTTTTTAAATTCTCCCTTTCCTATGGTCAAATAACACATGGATGTTCCCTATTTTTCTTAAGGGGATTCAATGATCTTATGCTGAACTAATTAAGAATAAGGCATGTACCCCAACCCCTTAAAATATGAAGTTATCAGGATAAAAATAATGTCCATAACCATCAGAAACTTGAGAACACAGATCAGGAGAATGTTGATCGACCATGGATGCAAGACCAGAAAGTCTTAAAGAGGAGTGTTTCATTTAGAGGCTTGGAACATCATGGTCAAGACCCCTGTACTTGGGTGTGTGCTCAATTTGTTTGAAAACCCGTTGACAGATCATAAGTTAATCTGTGGCTGGAATCCACTCCGTCCTATGCTAAGCTGCAAGTACTGGGCACCATTAGTGTTCTGTGACTACTGTATCAATTTCTGAAAATTGTGTCATAGGCCTATGCATAGACAAGTCGCTGGGAATGTTCTCTGAATGGTGAATACCAGTAGGCTAGCCTACTTAGCTGCCTCCTTCACTAGCATTTCCAGGCACCTGGTTAGTTGGTAAAATGAAATAGAAAAATCACTCGAATGATTCAAGTTGTCCTTGATTGCCCTCGAGGGACAGTGTACCCCATTCCAGATCTTAGTTCAGAATTAGTTTCCTTGACGGAGTTGGAGAAACTGTCACAATACCTATGGTACTACTAGACCTAGTACGGTACATGTAAATGGAAGCAACCACTAGGTAGCTTATGTCCCATTAGTTGGGAGTGTTAGGGAATGGGAGATTGGTTCAACATTTCAGCCTATGATGTATATTTCATTAATATATGAGAACTAAAAGTGTATCATAGGAATATTAAAGCAAACCATAATATATTACCAGTTGGTCAATTGGATACAGCAATTCAATGAAACATTCTGTTAATAATTAGGAAGTGTCGTAGGCAACCAGAGAAGCGATACAAGAAAAAACACCTGAGTCTGCCAGGCAGTTGTCATCAACTGTATTTCACATAGAGAAGAATGACTAAAATGGTTCCTCATGAAAAAAACAATTGGTCAATGGCTTGAAAGACAGTAGTAAGGACTTACATGCTGTCAGTAAAAGATGATGATGATGATGATGATAATTGTTTTTTTAAGGGGCCTAACATCGAGGTTATCGGCCCCAAGTGTCAGTAAAAGAGGAGTTAAGAAAGATGTCTGGAATATTTAAATCAGTAGTTGATATCCATGATTTTTAAAATTACCCTAGTTAATTGCACCTTAATATGATTAGTAGCCTACCGGTATGTGCAAGATTTTAAATGGTAGGTTTTCCTGTGAACCAAAAAAACAGCTCTCAACATGGATTATGTTCAGGTTAGGCCTACAAGTTATTGGGAGGGAGGTTTATTTTACATACCTGTTGCACATAAAATGAGCTTCTGATTAGAGCTCTGTGGGAATGTTTAAATGGTTTGATGATACAGGATTTATCAAGCCTCTTTCTATGCACCTTTTAAAAACATTTTAACAATTCATAAATTACTGTCATCATTGCTAATGCTGTAATCTGTCATGTTTATTTATGCAGCATGAGGAATTAGGAAACATTGGTAGGATTGGTATATTGAGTGGAGATATACAGTAGTAGGATAAAATGCAACTGTGTCATGGAAACCTAAGATGTATTTTTATTTCTCAACTTTATTTTCTGTAGACTCCAATACAGCCCACCACCAGGGGGGAAAAAAAGTGTTGGTAATGTTTAATGAGAGCAAATCTTGAAATACTGTGATTTAAGTGGTTGGTATCAAAAGCTGTATAGGAAAAATGAAAATGTGAAGTCACGCCCAAGTTTATGAAGCCTTGCCAGACTCGGCTGAAATTATCTTCGATGCAAATCAAGTCTCAATAGTTAAAACTTTAGGACGACCTTTGACATGAGCACTATAATAGGCCTACATTTAGGATCGACATAGCCTGCAGTAGGTCTTGTGCTACTGTACGCACCTGGGCATGTTTAAAAAAAATCAGCCTGCAGGTTAATAAGGTATTATATTACTATAAATCTATCTCAAGCAAATCCAAGAAGTTACCAGACTGAGAAACTACATATCAATATTTAAACAAACAAAAAAGGGTGGCAGTGCAAGCTGCACTTTTAATCCTTGCTTCATTAGTTATACCATAATATTTGTACATAAATACAGTAAGGACTTCACATTACAAACGGTCACTTAAATTATATGCCTTATTAGGCATAACCTACAAATTACATGTCATGAAATTGGTATATATAAGCAGACAGCAACATCAATATGCAATGGTCTATAATGTAGTTTTATAGTGCACAAAAGGTTATTGTACTGAATGTATTTCGAACTGATGAATAAAACTGGTGGAAACGACAGCCAATTGATTTACATCCATTACATCCAAAGTAGTAGAAACTTTCAGTTGATTGGCAAGAGTGTTGATTTGTACTTTTATTTTCACAAATTTTGATGAACAGTGTCACGCTTCAATTTAAATATGAACGCACATACAATTCCTCATCAATAAGTGATTTGCACTTCATACTGTCATGAACTGGAATAGATTTCTAGCAATTTAATTGATGTAGAAATCTATTCCTCTCGCCACCATATTGGTGATAATTGTAAACAAACCCACGGGCAGCCAATGGCTGGTAATAATTGCCAGCCAATAACAAGCCAGGATGATGCGGATCATAATTCGCGTTTCACTCTCATTGCGTTTTAACTTGAGGTGAGGAATCTGCTGTTCGTTAACGCCACGGGGTGCCATTATTAAAATTTTGGGAGATAGAAACACACTCTCTATCTCCCAAAATTTTAATAATGGCACCCCGTCGCGTTCGTTAAGCCGCCATTTTGGACACGATGACGGCCTAGGGTGGGGGCTTAACGAAGCCCTGAGAATCAAAACGATCTAAAATTTTTCCGAGCATGGTCTCCAATCAAAACGTCCCTGATTGGCTGAGCACTTATTGGGTCCTTCCCGCCACACAGCCGCAATCAAATCCGCCATTAACCTCAATTTAACATAACCTAAGTTACTTAAATTACAAATATTAATAATGTTGGTGAAGGGTGGGTGACTTGTGGATTAGATAAGCCATTTTTAATGTTGCCTTCTATAGATTTGTGTTTTTTTGTCAATCTCGTTATCTTGTAGACATTAAGATAAATAGTTATATTTCGGGGGCCTATCACTCAGTACCGGTTTATCACAACAGTAGCAACTATTACGAATAGCTGTACTATAGTAAGATTTTCTGCACCTTCGCGAAATAGTGGCGGTGGTTTGAGATTATTTTTGACTACCATTATGGGGTTTTAATAGTTTTTCATAGAGCATTTTTGTTGTCTTGTAGGCATGATTGATTTGACAAGTTAGGTCTGCATGTAGCCTACAGTTTTTTTTCTGGTTTTTGGAATAATGCTCATTCTCATTAACATTAAGTGCAGCCGTGTTGACCGACTGAAAGACATTGAATATTTCGTTCACTAAGGCAGCACTGAAATATGGGTTCCAACACGATATGGACTTGGAACTTATGTTCGCTTAACAAAATAACGATACATCAACAAGTCATCCTTGTAATCTCTGCAAATAATAATAATATTTCCAATCCAATATAGGCCTATTCATGTTGAACGGTAGAAAGTTATCAACCTTTATTAAGGCAACACTGAAAAATGTTCATTTTGATCTAGCCTACTTACTCGGAGTCATCTGCATCAATGTCCCTAGAGGTTCAGTTTTTTAAATTCTCCCTTTCTATGGTCAAATAACACATGGATGTTCCCTATATTTCTTAAGGGGATTCAATGATCTTATGCTGAACTAATTAAGAATAGGGCATGTATCAGGATAAAAATAATGTCCATAACCATCAGAAACTTGAGAACACAGATCAGGAGAATGTTGATCGACCATGGATGCAAGACCAGAAAGTCTTAAAGAGGAGTGTTTCATTTAGAGGCTTGGAACATCATGGTCAAGACCCCTGTACTTGGGTGTGTGCTCAATTTGTTTGAAAACCCGTTGACAGATCATAAGTTAATCTGTGGCTGGAATCCACTCCGTCCTATGCTAAGCTGTGCGTACTGGGCACCATTAGTGTTCTGTGACTACTGTATCAATTTCTGAAAATTGTGTCATAGGCCTATGCATAGACAAGTCGCTGAGAATGTTCTCTGAATGGTGAATACCAGTAGGCTAGCCTACTTAGCTGCCTCCTTCACTAGCATTTCCAGGCACCTGGTTAGTTGGTAAAATCACTTGAATGATTCAAGTTGTCCTTGATTGCCCTCGAGGGACAGTGTACCCCATTCCAGATCTTAGTTCAGAATTAGTTTCCTTGACAGAGTTGGAGAAACAGTCACAATACGTATGGTACTACTAGACCTAGTACGGTACATGTAGATGGAAGCATTGTGAGACCAACCACTAGGTAGCTTATGTCCCATTAGTTGGGAGTGTTGGGGAATGGGAGATTGGTTCAACATTTCAGCCTATGTTGTTGTATATTTCATTAATATATGAGATCTAAAAGTGTATCATAGGAATATTAAAGCAAACCATATTATATTACCAGTTGGTCAATTGGATACAACAATTCAATGAAACATTCTGTTAATAATTAGGAAGTGTCGTAGGCAACCAGAGAAGCGACACAAGAAAAAACACCTGAGTCTCCCAGGCAGTTGTCATCAACTGTATTTCACATAGAGAAGAATGACTAAAATGGTTCCTCATGAAAAAAACAACTGGTCAATGGCTTGAAAGACAGTAGTAAGGACTTACATGCTGTCAGTAAAAGTGGAGTTAAGAAAGATGTCTGGAATATTTAAACCAGTAGTTGATAGCCATGATTTTTAAAATTAACCTAGTTAATTGCACCTTAATATGCTTAGTAGCCTACCGGTGTGTGCAAGATTTTAAATGGTAGGTTTTCCTGTGAACCAAAAAACAGCTCTTAACATGGATTATGCTCAGGTTAGGCCTACAAGTTATTGGGAGGGAGGTTTATTTTACATACCTGTTGCACATAAAATGAGCTTCTGATTAGAGCTCTGTGGGAATGTTTAAATGGTTTGATGATACAGGATTTATCAAGCCTCTTTCTATGCATCTTTTAAAAACATTTTAACAATTCATAAATTACTGTCATCATTGCTAATGCTGTAATCTGTCATGTTTATTTATGCAGCTTGAGGAATTAGGAAACATTGGTAGGATTGGTATATTGAGTGGATATATAGTAGGATAAAATGCAACTGTGTCATGGAAACCTAAGATGTATTTTTATTTCTCAACTTTATTTTCTGTAGACTCCAACACAGCCCACCACCAGGGGAAAAAAAAGTGTTGGTGATGTTTAATGAGAGCAAATCTTGAAATACTGTGATTTAAGTGGTTGGTATCAAAAGCTGTATAGGAAAAATGAAAATGTGAAGTCACGCCCAAGTTTATGAAGCCTTGCCAGACTCGGCTGAAATTATCTTCGATGCAAATCAAGTCTCAATAGTTAAAACTTTAGGACGACCTTTGACATGAGCACTATAATAGGCCTACATTTAGGATCGACATAGGCTGCAGTAGGTCTTGTGCTACTCTATGCACCTGGGCATGTTTAAAAAAAAACTCAGCCTGCAGGTTAATAAGGTAGTATATTACTATAAATCTATCTCAAGCAAATCCAAGAAGTTACCAGACTGAGAAACTACATATCAATATTTAAACAAAAAAAGGGAGGCAGTGCAAACTGCACTTTTAATCCTTGCTTCATTAGTTAAACCATAATATTTGTACATAAATACAGTAAGGAATTCACATTACAAACGGCCACTTAAATTATATGCCTTATTAGGCATAACCTACAAATTACATTTCATGAAATTGGTAAATATAAGCAGACAGCAACATCAATATGCAACGGTCTATAATGTAGTTTTATAGTGCACAAAAGGTTATTGTACTGAATGTATTTCGAACTGGTGAATAAAACTGGTAGAAACGACAGCCAATTGATTTACATCCATTACATCCAAAGTAGTAGAAACTTTCAGTTGATTGGCAAGAGTGTTGATTTGTACTTTTATTTTCACAAATTTTGATGAACAGTGTCACGCGTCAATTTAAATATAAACGCACATACAATTCCTCATCAATAAGTGATTTGCACTTCATACTGTCATGAACTGCAATAGATTTCTAGCAATTTAATTGATGTAGAAATCTATTCCTCTCGCCACCATGTTGGTGATAATTGTAAACAAACCCGCGGGCAGCCAATGGCTGGTAATAATTGCCAGCCAATAACAAGCCAGGATGACGCGGATCATATTTCGCGTTTCACTCTCATTGCGTTTTAACTTGAGATTTCGGATCAGCTGTTCGTTAACGCCACGGGGTGCCATTATTAAAATTTTGGGAGATAGAAACACGCTCGATATCAGTGAAGATCAGTGTCAAAAACAATATGGTGTGTATCGTGTGAATTATGAACCTTTCCACATCAAATAATAAAATATGCATTCTAGAGGAGTCTATGTGATTTCTTGAGAAGTGAACCTAACAATACTGTCATGAACTGGAATAGATTTCTAGCAATTTAATTGATGTAGAAATCTATTCCTCTCGCCACCATATTGGTGATAATTGTAAACAAACCCGCGGGCAGCCAATGGCTGGTAATAATTGCCAGCCAATAACAAGCCAGGATGATGCGGATCATAATTCGCGTTTCACTCTCATTGCGTTTTAACTTGAGGTGAGGAATCAGCTGTTCGTTAACGCCACGGGGTGCCATTATTAAAATTTTGGGAGGTAGAAACACACTCTCTATCTCCCAAAATTTTAATAATGGCACCCCGTCGCGTTCGTTAAGCCGCCATTTTGGACACGATGACGGCCTAGGGTGGGGGCTTAACGAAGCCCTGAGAATCAAAACGATCTAAAATTTTTCCGAGCATGGTCTCCAATCAAAACGTCCCTGATTGGCTGAGCACTTATTGGGTCCTTCCCGCCACACAGCCGCAATCAAATCCGCCATTAACCTCAATTTAACATAACCTAAGTTACTTAAATTACAAATATTAATAATGTTGGTGAAGGGTGGGTGACTTGTGGATTAGATAAGCCATTTTTAATGTTGCCTTCTATAGATTTGTGTTTTTTTGGCAATCTCGTTATCTTGTAGACATTAAGATAAATAGTTATATTTCGGGGGCCTATCACTCAGTACCGGTTTACATGGGCGCCCATAGGATTTTTTCCAGAGGGGGGCCAAGTAAATATTTTTGTTTCATTGCCTCCCTGTCACCCCCCCCCCCCCCTCCCCCCCCCCCCCCCACACACACACACACACAAAAGAAGTTTCATTTCTTACTTACTTCGTCTTCGTGATACTCATTATTTGACTGATCTGAAACCATTGGCTACTTTGTGGCAAGTTTGGGAGGAATGTTTTCTTTGAGTTTTTGTCCGTTAACGTTCGCTTTTCTTCGTGATTCAACGTCGTAATGTTCAGTTCTTGAAAACAGGAAAAAACTAGTGGTATCGACAAAAATAAAAATCAAGTACCGTGGTTCATTAAAATGGTATCGTTAATCCAGTTCGCCAACTTTTCAAATAACTGGATATATTTTCACATGATCCCAAATCACTAAGTTAAACTGTGGAAATATCCCAACATCTGAATCACACAATTATTTAAATAGCACTGTTTCCAAATACGGTAGGCTACGTTATCTAGTTAGTACTGGCCATTACAGCAGATCGTCACGTCTTTCCTCTTCTAAACAACCAATCGGAAATACTTCGCATTGCTCTTACTAGAATCATGAAACACTTGTAGTTAACGAACTGATAAACTCGAGCCTATGGTTTTAGTAAAAATTAGTTTTGTCAATAAAATATATTTCGCCCGATTATTAATAACCACTAAATAAAATGGATAAAAACCACTATATCACTTACTTCTTAATACCATTATTCGCATTCTCGACTGAAACATGAGGAATTGTGATACAGGAATGGTGATACGAACGTAAACATACCACTTCTTTCAATTTGTAATTGAGCCTTATGCTCAAGATTTTCTCTGTTTATGAAAATAATATACGATAAAATAAAACTAACAGATATCGTACAATTCCGTTGAGTTTTATAAAATAACAAGTGGTATATTTCGCCGTATTATTGTACCTGTGACGTAAAAAATATACTGTCTAACCAATCTAATACAAATACTTTTTGAGTTTTTAAATTTATGTGTGTTAAGGCTACCCTTGAAGAGGGGAAAATTAACCTTTTTATATTCCATAACTGGCATTGTTGTAAATGCAAACAGGTTTAAACTTCATCCCTTGTACTTGACTGTGAGTGAAATTCTGGTTTATGTTATAACGTGTCATTAGGCGAGTGTGTATATGTAATGTTATTTCCGAGTACCGATAGCGTAGTTTTGAGATGAGTGCCCCGGAACATGAAACATGATACGTACGTGGTATTTCCCTGAAGGTAGTGTTGAAAATATCATAGGCCTACTAGGGATGGCTGCTGTCAGCGTCGGTAATCAAATTTCGAATATTTAGGTAACCAGTCGTCATCGTGGAGCTTAAATTGAGGTACTCAACTACTCAGATGGGCTTAAAGATCAAATTACAACATTCTGTCCTTTCTTACAATGCATGCCACGATGGATTTACGTTGCTTCCCCCGACTTGGAATATGCAGATTTATTAAAGTTGTAACCTTCCCAGGTCACAAGGGATCGAACCCTTACTTTCGGGACGTACGATTTTCATAATCGTCCACATATTTTTATTTGATGCCTTTTTGTGTTTTATAATTATGTAATGAAGTGTATAATATTATGTGATTTATTTCCGATTAATTTGTTTAGGTTTTAAGGGATTGTAATTGGCAGGATCTGAGTCTAGTTGTATGTGAATATTTTAACATTGGAATAATCTTCAGTCAGAGAGTCTGGAATTGTGTGCAAGAACCAGGAAGTAGGCTTGTTGTCGCCTGGGTTTTTCTCTCGCAAGCTCAAGTGCATGATGACTCATGCAGGTAGGAGGCTTGGCAACCCTGTGCTAGGGGTGTGTCTAGGGTATTTTGAAGACCAAGAAGGCACTCCTTATATGGTAATGTTTTGTTTTGATTGGCTGGTCCCGTGAGGGAAGCCAGGTAGGCCAGTGATTTGTGGAGGGGAGATGAATGTTATTAGGACTTGACGAAGCTGTGAGAGCGACTCATTCTTAGGACTCCGTGGGGAGTAGTACTCAATCTTTGGACCGCGTGTAGGGCGGTGTACTCATCCTTTGGACTCCGTGTGGAGTGGTTCGTATTCTTGGAAGACTCCGTGAGGGAGTGGAACTTGTATTTTGGACTTGTGTGTTTTTGGTGGAGAAGGAAGGTATTTCAGACGATCACAAGTTGGTGTTCGATGTGCAATTACTGAGTTGCTGGCTATACATTCTCAAGGGAATTATGAGCCTAGTTTCAAACAATTAGTCTAGATTGTTTGTCTCGAATCGCATGAAGTATTGTAAACTAACGTCTGTTTACCGAAATTCTGAGACCATAGCGGTAAATTGTTATACGACAAATACTAGTAAAATATGTATTAGTAAACTCAGGAGCGAACTAGATGCGATAATCCAACACACGGATTTAAAGCATCTTTGTATAATCAGATCCACGAAACTAGATAAATCGTTGGATGCTGACCATCAAAATAATAATGTACATAATAGTCATAGTTGAGAGGCTTGCGTGTGAAATATATAGTAATTGTGCTGCGAGTAAGTAGGAGTGATTCTCTGGGAGCAACTAACCCTCGAATCAGTAGAGTTAAGTCGTCACAGCTGAAGTCTACGCCTGTAAGTACCAGTCATCATTATTTCCGAGGGTCATCAATATGTCATAAGTGTGCCTGTGTGAATATGATAGGGAGTTTTAGATAGTCTGTATGACGAGGATCGTGCGAAGTGTATTTCATGTCTGGTATCAGAATATATTGTACATTTTACCAAATCTATAGTGCTTTTATTTATGAGGTGTAGTTAAGAGTGAATGTTTATTGCTGTTACTCATACCGTACAGGTGTTTAACCCTCACGCAACCAGTGAAGCCGAGCAGTTACAAAGTTTCCATAACATATGAGGCTGTTTCTTCGCCTGAGTGTGTATTTAACTATGAGTGGCATACGCTATAAATATGCGTTTGCTAAAATTACAAATTAAAAAAATAATACAAAGAATGTAGATTAAATTTTAACTGATATCATACACAACCAATGTGCAAAAACAATTATTTAAATACCGGTACCAAGTTTGGAATTTCCTCATTGGTACAATTTCACATTCAAGTCAGATCAACAGCAAGAACACCAAGGTGACTAAGGCGATCCTTTCATTTATGTCCTTAAATAATCAACAATGCCAAAGTATATTCTCTTGTCGAGGGCCTAAACTTAATCAACTTGACGTTTAATGACCAAGCAGTTTTGTACAGTTTTCCAGAATATTTTCCGTCCCTAAAACCTGCCGCCTTAGCAGTTGCAAGTTTGTCCCCCCGTCAATACGGGTCTGAATATAGTAAATTATCCAATATTGTAAGCACGACCTTACAGGACCAGTGTTTTACTAGTCAGCATAGAAAAGCTTATTTTAGGAGTTAAGAAACGCTATCGATGTTGCAATGTCTAAAAATATCTCCAGAACGTGCTTTTCATATCGACACTGCCGAAGTGAGGTGGCAAAAGTAGTAGCCACTCAAGATAGTGATAGGGAAACATACGGTATTTAACACTAGGCATAACCGTATTGAAATTTGGAGCTTACCTAGATATTAGGCCCCTTTAAACATCAATTATCATCATCATCCATTGGTGACAGAGTGCATGGCATCATTAGAACCATATTTTTATTTCATCATCATCATCTTGAGCAGTTTCCAACCGCTGGTCGGGTCTGCTTGGAACATAAGCCTCTCCATCGTTTCCTGTCCATCCACCATCTCTCGTCATTTACTGTGTCCCAGCACACTCCTCTTTCCTCCACACTCTTCTTAACTCCTTTTGTCCATCTGTCCCTTGGTCTTCCCCTTGGCCTCCTTCCCGTCATTTCCATTCCAAACATCATCTTCGGTATCCTCTCCTCTTCCATCCTCCTCACATGTCCATACCATTGTAGCCTAGATCGCTCTATTCTATTTTGCAATGGTTCCTCTCTTACCATCTCCCTGACTCTCTCATTCCTTACTCTGTCCATTCTTGTCACTCCTACCCTACTCCTCTGGAACTTCATCTCCACTGCTCGTATTTTATTCTTGTCCCTTTCCTTCATCACCCATGTTTCTGAACCATATGTCAAAATTGGCACAAAGTAGGTCTTGTAGATGATTCCTTTACATTTTTGTGGTACATCTTTATTCCATATCATCCCCCTAACACTCTTGAAAAATCCATCTGCACACCTTCCCCTCTCATTTATTTCCATCCTATTGCCTCCCTTTTCTTCAATTATGCTTCCCAAGTACTTGAAGCATTCTACTTTCTGCAACTGCTGTCCTCCAAGTGTTATACCCATATCCAGTCTGTTCTTCTTCCTCGTTGTGATGACCACTTCACTCTTTTGTGCTGAGAACTTCATCCCATATGATAACACTACCTTCTCCCACTCATCTAATTGCTCTTGTACTTCTTCCTCATCCTCGCCTCATACCAGAAGGTCATCAGCAAACAACATTGCCTTCATTTTCCTTTCCCCAATGCTATTTACCACTTTTCGTATGATTTCATCCATCACCACTATAAATAACAGGGGTGAGAGGGCACTTCCCTGTTTCAGACCACTCTCCAGTTGAAACCATTCCGTTCTCTCTCTTCCCACCTTTACACAGCTTTTGCTTCCCTCGTACATTGCTTTCACTCTTGCCACTGTCTCCTTGTTCACTGCTTTTGCTCTCATTGCTTCCCATACCTTGTTTCTATTAATACTATCATATGCTTTCTCAATATCCAAGAAGGTCATCACCAGATCTTTCCCATATTCATAATGGTGTTCTTGTAGCTGTCTTTCTGCAAAGATGAGGTCAACTGTTGACCTTCCTGGCCTGAATCCATACTGTTCTTCCCTCAGCCCATCTTCAACTTCTGTCCGAATTCTTCTCTCCAGTACCTTCTCAAATATTTTGGCGCAGTGGCACATGAGTGTAATTCCCCTGTAGTTCTTGCATTCCTTCCTACTTCCCTTTTTAAATATGGGTATTAATATCCCTCTTTTCCAGTCCTCTGGTATTTTCTTCTCCCTCCATATCACTTTCATTACTCGAAAGAGCCACTGTGTTCCTATCACCCCTGCTGCTCTCACCATCTCCACACTCACTTCGTCTATTCCCGGTGCCTTTCCCCCTTTCATCTTCTTTAATGCTTCCTCCACTTCTTTCCATGTCAATTCCTTCTCTGAAATGTCTTGGTCACTGTCTGTTTCTTCCTCCACAATGTCCACTACGCTGGTTTTAGTTGGATTTAGGAGTTCCTTGAAGTATTCTCTCCAGATAACCTTTACTTCTTCCATATTTTCGACCTCCTTTCCATTCCTGTCCACCATTCTGACATTTTCCCCTGTATCTCTTCTCTTTGCCTTTATCATTCCATACAACACTTTCTTACTGCCATCACAGTCCTCCTCCATCATTTCTGTCCATTTCTCCAGCCATTTCTTTTTCTCTTCCTTCACTACTTCTCCTGCTTCTTTCTTCCGCTCTTGGTATTCTTCTCTTGTTCTGTCTGTCCTCTGTTGGAACCATTTCCTGAATGCTTCATTTTTCTTTTTCACTGCTTCCTTAGTTCTGGGGTTCCACCATGGTGTTTCCTTCCACCTTTTCTTTCCACTAGTTCTGCCACACACGACTTCCGCTGCTTCTACCAACACGTCCTTGAACCTATTCCATTCTTCTTCACCTGTTTTTGGATCATCCTTCGGTAATTTGTTCCTCACTAATATCTGGAACTTCTCCTTATTTCCATCCTCCTTCAGCTTCCATGTCCTTATTCTTCTTTCTTGGTTCTCAGTTCTCCTCTTTTCCTTCAGTCCTCTCACCTTGGCGACCAGCAGACGGTGGTCACTGTCCAGGGCTTCTGAAGGTATTACCCTTATATCCGTGATACTCTTCTTTGTCTCCTTCCCGCATAGAATATAGTCCACCACTGATTTCCTAGTCAAATCCCTGCTGTACCAAGTAATTTTATGGCTCTCTTCTTTTTATTTAACAAGTGTAAATACATATTACGTCAGCAACATTACAGAATTTTGTTATTGTGACAGTTGTCAGTTGACTATTTGTAACTTCCATTTATGAAATAAACTGGTGTGACAATGAACAATCTTATTTCAACATTCTCGGAAATCCAGGCCCCCTAAGGGCGCCCACGATATTAACCCATGCATGAGTACCAAATGGTCGAACAGACCCACTTAAAGGTTGAATATTCTAAGAACAATTCTTAGTCAGCACCCACAAACTGAGAGTAATCAACATGCAAAATTTCAGTTTCATAGCCCTTGTGGTTACAAAGATACGATGAATAACGAGTGAGTATCTCCTTTTTGGATTATATATATAATAAGATAAGATTGCATTACTTACCTTTAAATTAAATATAAATAGATTCGTGGACGAAGTACACAAAATTAATAAATAATACTGTCGGCACACAGACACAGTTTAGGCGGCCGTTCATAGTGAACACAATACACACGAATGGAATGTAGGCTACGCGCATATAAATTACAATATTCCTTTGTAATATTACCCAAGTGTCTAATTTAAAGCGAAAGCACACCAGAACTATTGCATAACTGACATAATATGTAGGATGATTTTAACCTTCCGGTGGGTGCTACTGATCTTATCTCATATTCGTCAACTACCTTACAGAAGTTACGTCTTTCCACATGACATTCAAATCCATATCGGCCAGTTTGTCAATGACCCTTCTACACATTTGCTGTTGTTGCAAAAGTGATATGCGAGGTAGATTGCGCCTGATCGAGCACCATTAAGTAATAGACTATGTAGAGAACGAATGAGTGTTTCACTAATTGAAGCAAAACTATTCTTCAACAAATATTGTAATTTTTAAAATTCAGATTTCTGAGGTGTGCCAGACAGGCTTAATGCGCCCACTGCCACTATACATTATTTAATGTATGGCCTGTCAGAATGTTAAATATCTGAAGTACGGTATTTATATTTAGTACAAATTAATTAGAATACTGTAAGCTCTTTTGCAAAAAAAAATGTTTGTTCTCAGTCTGATTTTCATATCGTTTTATTTTTCAAGGATCCAGGGGGGGGCCATGGCCCCCCCCCTGCCCCCCCGTATGGGCGCCCATGCCGGTTTATCACAACAGTAGCAACTATTACGAATAGCTGTACTATAGTAAGATTTTCTGCACCTTCGCGAAATAGTGGCGGTGGTTTGAGATTATTTTTGACTACCATTATGGGGTTTTAATAGTTTTTCATAGAGCATTTTTGTTGTCTTGTAGGCATGATTGATTTGACAAGTTAGGTCTGCATGTAGCCTACAGTTTTTTTCTGGTTTTTGGAATAATGCTCATTCTCATTAACATTAAGTACAGCCGTGTTGACCGACTGAAAGACATTGAATATTTCGTTCACTAAGGCAGCACTGAAATATGGGTTCCAACACGATATGGACTTGGAACTTATGTTCGCTTAACAAAATAACGATACATCAACAAGTCATCCTTGTAATCTCTGCAAATAATAAAAATATTTCCAATCCAATATAGGCCTATTCATGTTGAACGGTAGAAAGTTATCAACCTTTATTAAGGCAACACTGAAAAATGTTCATTTTGATCTAGCCTACTTACTCGGAGTCATCTGCATCAATGTCCCTAGAGGTTCAGTTTTTTAAATTCTCCCTTTCTATGGTCAAATAACACATGGATGTTCCCTATATTTCTTAAGGGGATTCAAAGATCTTATGCTGAACTAATTAAGAATAGGGCATGTATCAGGATAAAAATAATGTCCATAACCATCAGAAACTTGAGAACACAGATCAGGAGAATGTTGATCGACCATGGATGCAAGACCAGAAAGTCTTAAAGAGGAGTGTTTCATTTAGAGGCTTGGAACATCATGGTCAAGACCCCTGCACTTGGGTGTGTGCTCAATTTGTTTGAAAACCCGTTGACAGATCATAAGTTAATCTGTGGCTGGAATCCACTCCGTCCTATGCTAAGCTGTGCGTACTGGGCACCATTAGTGTTCTGTGACTACTGTATCAATTTCTGAAAATTGTGTCATAGGCCTATGCATAGACAAGTCGCTGAGAATGTTCTCTGAATGGTGAATACCAGTAGGCTAGCCTACTTAGCTGCCTCCTTCACTAGCATTTCCAGGCACCTGGTTAGTTGGTAAAATCACTTGAATGATTCAAGTTGTCCTTGATTGCCCTCGAGGGACAGTGTACCCCATTCCAGATCTTAGTTCAGAATTAGTTTCCTTGACAGAGTTGGAGAAACAGTCACAATACGTATGGTACTACTAGACCTAGTACGGTACATGTAGATGGAAGCATTGTGAGACCAACCACTAGGTAGCTTATGTCCCATTAGTTGGGAGTGTTGGGGAATGGGAGATTGGTTCAACATTTCAGCCTATGTTGTTGTATATTTCATTAATATATGAGATCTAAAAGTGTATCATAGGAATATTAAAGCAAACCATAATATATTACCAGTTGGTCAATTGGATACAACAATTCAATGAAACATTCTGTTAATAATTAAGAAGTGTCGTAGGCAACCAGAGAAGCGACACAAGAAAAAACACCCGAGTCTCCCAGGCAGTTGTCATCAACTGTATTTCACATAGAGAAGAATGACTAAAATGGTTCCTCATGAAAAAAAAAAACAACTGGTCAATGGCTTGAAAGACAGTAGTAAGGACATACATGCTGTCAGTAAAAGTGGAGTTAAGAAAGATGTCTGGAATATTTAAATCAGTAGTTGATAGCCATGATTTTTAAAATTAACCTAGTTAATTGCACCTTAATATGCTTAGTAGCCTACCGGTATGTGCAAGATTTTAAATGGTAGGTTTTCCTGTGAACCAAAAAACAGCTCTTAACATGGATTATGCTCAGGTTAGGCCTACAAGTTATTGGGAGGGAGGTTTATTTTACATACCTGTTGCACATAAAATGAGCTTCTGATTAGAGCTCTGTGGGAATGTTTAAATGGTTTGATGATACAGGATTTATCAATGATGTTCATAGGCATAACACAAGACAAAATCAAAACATTCATATTTCACACACACACACAAGCATATATCAAAAAGGAACTTTTCACACTGGAGTTAAATTATACAATAAACTACCCCAGTATATAAAACTGGCCCCAAAAATAAAAACCTTTGATAGAATGTTGAAAGCTTATCTGCAGTGCCATTGTTTTTACTCAGTAGTTGAATATTTTAGCGTATAGGAGTGATGGAATCTATAACTATATTTTACTTTTTTAATTTAATTTTAATACCTAGCTGTATGTTGTTGTATTTATAGAATTAAGTTTTCATATTATGATAATAGAGTGAGGTGTAAATAGTTGTGGAATAAGATTGTATCTATTAAGATTTGCTATTATAATAAGTTATAAATAGTTTTAATCTTAGTAATATATACCTGTTAGTTCTTTTATTTTATGCATGTAAATTCTGACGTGTCCTATATCAAAAATGTATTGAATGCATGTATTTGATCAAATGGAATTAATAAAAATCTATCTATCTATCTATCTATGCATCTTTTAAAAACATTTTAACAATTCATAAATTACTGTCATCATTGCTAATGCTGTAATCTGTCATGTTTATTTATGCAGCATGAGGAATTAGGAAACATTGGTAGGATTGGTATATTGAGTGGATATATAGTAGGATAAAATGCAACTGTGTCATGGAAACCTAAGATGTATTTTTATTTCTCAACTTTATTTTCTGTAGACTCCAACACAGCCCACCACCAGGGAAAAAAAAAGTGTTGGTGATGTTTAATGAGAGCAAATCTTGAAATACTGTGATTTAAGTGGTTGGTATCAAAAGCTGTATAGGAAAAATGAAAATGTGAAGTCACGCCCAAGTTTATGAAGCCATGCCAGACTCGGCTGAAATTATCTTCGATGCAAATCAAGTCTCAATAGTTAAAACTTTAGGACGACCTTTGACATGAGCACTGTAATAGGCCTACATTTAGGATCGACATAGGCTGCAGTAGGTCTTGTGCTACTGTATGCACCTGGGCATGTTTTAAAAAAACTCAGCCTGCAGGTTAATAAGGTAGTATATTACTATAAATCTATCTCAAGCAAATCCAAGAAGTTACCAGACTGAGAAACTACATATCAATATTTAAACAAAAAAAGAGTGGCAGTGCAAACTGCACTTTTAATCCTTGCTTCATTAGTTAAAACATAATATTTGTACATAAATACAGTAAGGACTTCACATTACAAATGGCCACTTAAATTATATGCCTTATTAGGCATAACCTACAAATTACATTTCATGAAATTGGTAAATATAAGCAGACAGCAACATCAATATGCAACGGTCTATAATGTAGTTTTATAGTGCACAAAAGGTTATTGTACTGAATGTATTTCGAACTGGTGAATAAAACTGGTAGAAACGACAGCCAATTGATTTACATCCATTACATCCAAAGTAGTAGAAACTTTCAGTTGATTGGCAAGAGTGTTGATTTGTACTTTTATTTTCACAAATTTTGATGAACAGTGTCACGCTTCAATTTAAATATAAACGCACATATAATTCCTCATCAATAAGTGATTTGCACTTCATACTGTCATGAACTGCAATAGATTTCTAGCAATTTAATTGATGTAGAAATCTATTCCTCTCGCCACCATGTTGGTGATAATTGTAAACAAACCCGCGGGCAGCCAATGGCTGGTAATAATTGCCAGCCAATAACAAGCCAGGATGACGCGGATCATAATTCGCGTTTCACGCTCATTGCGTTTTAACTTGAGATTTCGGATCAGCTGTTCGTTAACGCCACGGGGTGCCATTATTAAAATTTTGGGAGATAGAAACACGCTCGATATCAGTGAAGATCAGTGTCAAAAACAATATGGTGTGTATCGTGTGAATTATGAACCTTTCCACAACAAATTATAAAATATGCATTCTAGAGGAGTCTATGTGATTTCTTGAGAAGTGAACCTAACAATACTGTCATGAACTGGAATAGATTTCTAGCAATTTAATTGATGTAGAAATCTATTCCTCTCGCCACCATATTGGTGATAATTGTAAACAAACCCGCGGGCAGCCAATGGCTGGTAATAATTGCCAGCCAATAACAAGCCAGGATGATGCGGATCATAATTCGCGTTTCACTCTCATTGCGTTTTAACTTGAGGTGAGGAATCAGCTGTTCGTTAACGCCACGGGGTGCCATTATTAAAATTTTGGGAGATAGAAACTCACTCTCTATCTCCCAAAATTTTAATAATGGCACCCCGTCACGTTCGTTAAGCCGCCATTTTGGACACGATGACGGCCTAGGGCGAGGGCTTAACGAAGCCCTGAGAATCAAAACGATCTAAAATTTTTCCGAGCATGGTCTACAATCAAAACGTCCCTGATTGGCTGAGCACTTATTGGGTCCTTCCCGCCACACAGCCGCAATCAAATCCGCCATTAACCTCAATTTAACATAACCTAAGTTACTTAAATTACAAATATTAATAATGTTGGTGAAGGGTGGGTGACTTGTGGATTAGATAAGCCATTTTTAATGTTGCCTTCTATAGATTTGTGTTTTATTTGGCAATCTCGTTATCTTGTAGACATTAAGATAAATAGTTATATTTCGGGGGCCTATCACTCAGTACCGGTTTATCACAACAGTAGCAACTATTACGAATAGCTGTACTATAGTAAGATTTTCTGCACCTTCGCGAAATAGTGGCTGTGGTTTGAGATTATTTTTGACTACCATTATGGGGTTTTAATAGTTTTTCATAGAGCATTTTTGTTGTCTTGTAGGCATGATTGATTTGACAAGTTAGGTCTGCATGTAGCCTACAGTTTTTTTTCTGGTTTTTGGAATAATGCTCATTCTCATTAACATTAAGTGCAACCGTGTTGACCGACTGAAAGACATTGAATATTTCGTTTACTAAGGCAGCACTGAAATATGGGTTCCAACACGATATGGACTTGGAACTTATGTTCGCTTAACAAAATAACGATACATCAACAAGTCATCCTTGTAATCTCTGCAAATAATAAAAATATTTCCAATCCAATATAGGCCTATTCATGTTGAACGGTAGAAAGTTATCAACCTTTATTAAGGCAACACTGAAAAATGTTCATTTTGATCTAGCCTACTTACTCGGAGTCATCTGCATCAATGTCCCTAGAGGTTCAGTTTTTTAAATTCTCCCTTTCTATGGTCAAATAACACATGGATGTTCCCTATATTTCTTAAGGGGATTCAATGATCTTATGCTGAACTAATTAAGAATAGGGCATGTATCAGGATAAAAATAATGTCCATAACCATCAGAAACTTGAGAACACAGATCAGGAGAATGTTGATCGACCATGGATGCAAGACCAGAAAGTCTTAAAGAGGAGTGTTTCATTTAGAGGCTTGGAACATCATGGTCAAGACCCCTGTACTTGGGTGTGTGCTCAATTTGTTTGAAAACCCGTTGACAGATCATAAGTTAATCTGTTGCTGGAATCCACTCCGTCCTATGCTAAGCTGTGCGTACTGGGCACCATTAGTGTTCTGTGACTACTGTATCAATTTCTGAAAATTGTGTCATAGGCCTATGCATAGACAAGTCGCTGAGAATGTTCTCTGAATGGTGAATACCAGTAGGCTAGCCTACTTAGCTGCCTCCTTCACTAGCATTTCCAGGCACCTGGTTAGTTGGTAAAATCACTTGAATGATTCAAGTTGTCCTTGATTGCCCTCGAGGGACAGTGTACCCCATTCCAGATCTTAGTTCAGAATTAGTTTCCTTAACAGAGTTGGAGAAACAGTCACAATACGTATGGTACTACTAGACCTAGTACGGTACATGTAGATGGAAGCATTGTGAGACCAACCACTAGGTAGCTTATGTCCCATTAGTTGGGAGTGTTGGGGAATGGGAGATTGGTTCAACATTTCAGCCTATGTTGTTGTATATTTCATTAATATATGAGATCTAAAAGTGTATCATCGGAATATTAAAGCAAACCATAATATATTACCAGTTGGTCAATTGGATACAACAATTCAATGAAACATTCTGTTAATAATTAGGAAGTGTCGTAGGCAACCAGAGAAGCGACACAAGAAAAAACACCTGAGTCTCCCAGGCAGTTGTCATCAACTGTATTTCACATAGAGAAGAATGACTAAAATGGTTCCTCATGAAAAAAACAACTGGTCAATGGCTTGAAAGACAGTAGTAAGGACTTACATGCTGTCAGTAAAAGTGGAGTTAAGAAAGATGTCTGGAATATTTAAATCAGTAGTTGATAGCCATGATTTTTAAAATTAACCTAGTTAATTGCACCTTAATATGCTTAGTAGCCTACCGGTATGTGCAAGATTTTAAATGGTAGGTTTTCCTGTGAACCAAAAAACAGCTCTTAACATGGATTATGCTCAGGTTAGGCCTACAAGTTATTGGGAGGGAGGTTTATTTTACATACCTGTTGCACATAAAATGAGCTTCTGATTAGAGCTCTGTGGGAATGTTTAAATGGTTTGATGATACAGGATTTATCAAGCCTCTTTCTATGCATCTTTTAAAAGCATTTTAACAATTCATAAATTACTGTCATCATTGCTAATGCTGTAATCTGTCATGTTTATTTATGCAGCATGAGGAATTAGGAAACATTGGTAGGATTGGTATATTGAGTGGATATATAGTAGGATAAAATGCAACTGTGTCATGGAAACCTAAGATGTATTTTTATTTCTCAACTTTATTTTCTGTAGACTCCAACACAGCCCACCACCAGGGGAAAAAAAAGTGTTGGTGATGTTTAATGAGAGCAAATCTTGAAATACTGTGATTTAAGTGGTTGGTATCAAAAGCTGTATAGGAAAAATGAAAATGTGAAGTCACGCCCAAGTTTATGAAGCCTTGCCAGACTCGGCTGAAATTATCTTCGATGCAAATCAAGTCTCAATAGTTAAAACTTTAGTACGACCTTTGACATGAGCACTATAATAGGCCTACATTTAGGATCGACATAGGCTGCAGTAGGTCTTGTGCTACTGTATGCACCTGGGCATGTTTTAAAAAAACTCAGCCTGCAGGTTAATAAGGTAGTATATTACTATAAATCTATCTCAAGCAAATCCAAGAAGTTACCAGACTGAGAAACTACATATCAATATTAAAAAAAAAAAAAAGGGTGGCAGTGCAAACTGCACTTTTAATCCTTGCTTCATTAGTTAAAACATAATATTTGTACATAAATACAGTAAGGACTTCACATTACAAACGGCCACTTAAATTATATGCCTTATTAGGCATAACCTACAAATTACATGTCATGAAATTGGTATATATAAGCAGACAGCAACATCAATATGCAATGGTCTATAATGTAGTTTTATAGTGCACAAAAGGTTATTGTACTGAATGTATTTCGAACTGATGAATAAAACTGGTGGAAACGACAGCCAATTGATTTACATCCATTACATCCAAAGTAGTAGAAACTTTCAGTTGATTGGCAAGAGTGTTGATTTGTACTTTTATTTTCACAAATTTTGATGAACAGTGTCACGCTTCAATTTAAATATAAACGCACATACAATTCCTCATCAATAAGTGATTTGCACTTCATACTGTCATGAACTGCAATAGATTTCTAGCAATTTAATTGATGTAGAAATCTATTCCTCTTGCCACCATATTGGTGATAATTGTAAACAAACCCGCGGGCAGCCAATGGCTGGTAATAATTGCCAGCCAATAACAAGCCAGGATGAAGCGGTTCATATTTCGCGTTTCACTCTCATTGCGTTTTAACTTGAGATTTCGGATCAGCTGTTCGTTAACGCCACGGGGTGCCATTATTAAAATTTTGGGAGATAGAAACACGCTCGATATCAGTGAAGATCAGTGTCAAAAACAATATGGTGTGTATCGTGTGAATTATGAACCTTTCCACAACAAATAATAAAATATGCATTCTAGAGGAGTCTATGTGATTTCTTGAGAAGTGAACCTAACAATACTGTCATGAACTGGAATAGATTTCTAGCAATTTAATTGATGTAGAAATCTATTCCTCTCGCCACCATATTGGTGATAATTGTAAACAAACCCGCGGGCAGCCAATGGCTGGTAATAATTGCCAGCCAATAACAAGCCAGGATGATGCGGATCATAATTCGCGTTTCACTCTCATTGCGTTTTAACTTGAGGTGAGGAATCAGCTGTTCGTTAACGCCACGGGGTGCCATTATTAAAATTTTGGGAGATAGAAACACACTCATAATAATATTTCAGATTGTTTCTGACACGGTCGACTCTAGAGTCGTGTTCCTGGTGACCGTGTTTCTGACCAACACACTGCCGGCTGGATCGCAACACTCCTGGTTGCTTTAAACTGCCTGCCCATTCGACGATTACAGCATTGTTTTGAGCGTACAACCTCGTTTCCAAATAAAGGCGCTAGGAAGCAGCACCAAGGCTCTGTAGCAGACATAAGTTTTGTATTGATGTTAATGGCGAATTCGTGTTTTGGAATGCTTTTTGTGTGATTTTATAATGGTGTACTGCTGCGTGCCCTTTTGTAAATCGGAACGGGGCAAGCTAGAATACCGGGGAATATCATTTTATTACCATAACACTTGAAGGTTACATAAATTATTATATAGTTTAATGTTTCTTTTCATGTCCCACCACCAGGGGCTTACAACTAGTGGGATGTGGGTTGGCTCCTCTCTTTCATCTTTCCTGCCAACTCTTGTTCCCCAACGTTATTAGGGTATTGGAGGCCTGTGATGTCTTTCATTTCCCTGCCTTAATTGGCTCTTGTCTTTTTCTTTCCTATTTTTTGTGGGATCAGAATCTTTGAAGAATGAGTATTGAGTATTTGGAAACTACTAGAGCCATAAAAGGCAGATAGAAAAGGGAAAGAGGAGAGGGTCCACCCCAAAGTCAATAAAAAGGGGAAAATGGATACAGCTCTGGATCCCCTCACAGTCGCTGACTTCCGAGCTCAAAAGCTGACGGTGTAGACTTAGCCATGTGCTGACCCTTCGAAGAAGGAGGGTATCAGGATAGATGATGTTAGGGCCAGTTAAGGCAGAAAAATGAAAAACTCCCTAGATTTCGGATACCCTAATACAGTCGGGGTTGGAAGAGAACAAGAGCTCGCTAGGGGAGGTCGACAGGTAGATGACAGAGAGGAGCCTGGCACAAGTAAGTGGAAATAATAACGGACAAGGCTGGGCTCCAGTGGTCTCGAAGCCAAGTCCCACTAGTTGTGATCCCTGGGGTTGGGGATATACCCTCAAGGGTTCATGGATAGTGAGGTTGGTAATAGGCATCTCGGAAGAATTTCTGAGCTGGGTTCGGTTTTCTCCTTTTCCCGTGACGGGGCTAACCCCTCTATCCGTTATTGTTTTAAGGGGCGGAAATACGAGGTCATCTCTCCCACACCCTTTTCTATCTGCCTTTCATAGCTTTACTTCCTTTCAAGTCCCTCAATCCTTCTCTCGTGGTTTAGCAGCTAGGATGCTTGGCACTAGCCCCGGAGGTAGAATTCAATTCCCTGTCTGCCAAGAAATTTAATTCTGGTTTGAGTGTTGGAACGGGGTATATTCGTCATCGCGAAGCAAAAATGAGTGGATGTGGGTTCGAATCCCACCTCAGCCATCCTCGAAGTGGTTTTACGTGGTTTCCCCACTTCTACTCTGGGCAAATGCCGGGATGGTTCCTAATTTAAGGCCGCGGTCGTCTCCTTCCCAATCCTCACTTGACTTAAAAATACACACACTAATACAGTCATCACAATACGATGGGTTATCAAACAAATTCAACACACATCTAAGTACATGGTGCTACATGACCACGATGTCGCAAAGCCCCTGAATAAATGAACATCCCATTTTTCGGCGGCCCTTTTTTGATCTTTTATTGCCCTTATTCTTTATTTTCATCTCTAGTATACCGACAGTAGTGGCTACGCGGGCTAAAGCGCTACGTTAGGTCAAGAGGCCAAGCTCTCTGCTGACTCGGTAGACGCGAGGGATCGAGCCCCACCGTCGGCTGTCCTTGAAATGGTTTTCCGTGCTTTCCCATTTTCAACACCAGGCAAATGCTGGGACAGTACCCTCTGACAGGCCACGGCCGCTTCCTTCCACATCCTTGCCCAGTTTCATTCATCTTCATCCATTCCATCTCTCATCCCGACGCGCAGGTCGCCCACGGGCGTCGACTAGAAAGACCTGCACTCGGCCTCTCAGGAGGCTACACGACAAAAAATAAATCTCTAGTATGTAAGTTAGATTTAAATCAGTTGGAAGTAGCCTAATTGTATTTTATTACCATCCGTATAATTACGGGCAAATGAGCTAGACATTTCGCCCCTTAAAAACAATCGCCACCACCACCATGCATTTTTGCTTTTCTTAATACTGAAAATTTGCCCGTAAGTATGTGTCTGAATACTTTTAGATGATTGAATAACAAAAGAACTAACTTATTGTAAAGTTTTCACGTCCGTCAATTTCGATATTGATCCTCCAAACATAGAAATTCTTCGTTTCAGGTATCTTCCTCTTTAAAAAGTCGCGAAAATTCCAGTGCCTTAGTGCTGCACCTAGCGGTGAATTAATGCATATATCTTGTACGCCTGTGAGTGTCGAATGGGCAGGCAGTTTAAAGCAACCAGGAGTGTTGCGATCCAGCCGGCAGTGGACCAACACATACATGCATGACATTGTTGCCAACATGATTTTACGTGCGCTGATAAATCCATTGTCTAACTACATGTAACAAGCAGGAAGACCAGCGGGAGGCATCTCGTGCTTTCTAAAGCCACACGTAGGGAAAATAAAAAACACTTACAGGGAAGACAACCTGATCATAGTAAGCACGGACACCATAACCATAGCAGGGATGTACTTTCCCCCACAGACTCACACCGTAGAAATCATAGACGCAGTTATGAACACTCTATGTCATATCAATCCACGAAACACTATAATTCTAGCGGGAGATTTCAACTGCAGGATTGACATTAAGACACAGAAAGGCGAAGAACTACTCAATTTGATGAGGGAAGAAGGTTTTATCCTCATAAACGATCCCAAAGAGAAAACCTACTTTGCTTACAATGGCAGCAGCACAATCGATCTCATCTTCTACAGGGGTCCACAAATCCAAATCAAAGGACTCGATATAGGCCATTTCCATACAGTAACACCTCTCAGGAAACACTGTCCACTAGTAACAGAGTTAAAAATACCCCAGGAAGTACAAACCCCAATAAAAGAAAACTCTAAGAAAGTTAAAAGAGTACTGAATATGGACACCCTTGCCGAAAACACGAACTATTTACAGGAGATCGAAAACCACATCAACAGTAGTCAGTTACAAGAAGCGGCGGAGAAAATGAAGGAGTTCATCCTAACAGGTAGTGTCCCCCAGATACATCGCTTCGCGAAGCCATGGTTTGATGCAGAGTGCTACCATGCAAGACAAAGAACTCTACAAGCTCTAAGAGTGGCAAGAGATTCAAATACAAAGAACGACCTTGCAGCGTACTCTTTGCATAGAAAAACATATAAGAACATTTTAAAGACAAAGCGAAATGCATACACAGAAGCGGAAGGAGAAAAAATGGCTATGGAAGCATTGAAAGACCCTTTCAAAGCACTGAGGCCAAGAAAATTCAACATAGCAGGGAAAATACCCATGGATACCTGGGCAAGCCACTTCAACGGTATACTTAACAAGAACGATGATCAACAAGCTTACCCCAACACAAGTGGAAGCACAAAGATTACAGGTCGGCATTACTTCACTAAAGAAGAGGTAGAGTCAACTATTTCAGCACTCAAGAATGGGAAAGCCGCTGGTCCAGACGGAGTGTTCAACGAACATATAAAACAGACATCAGATATATTACTGGATACATGGACGGACTTATTAAATAAATGCATAGAACTGGAAACAATACCAGAGAGCTGGAGAAGATCGACTATTAAAGTATTGTACAAGGGAAAAGGAGACTTCTCTGATCCCAACTCGTATAGGGGCATTGCACTCGAAAACAACATGTTTAAAGTACTGACAAGACTTATCACTGAACGCCTAACCATCGAGATCGACCATCTGATCCCAGAGGAGCAATTCGGATTCCGGAGAGGAAGAAGCACACTACATGCTGTAAAGAACCTCCTGGATGACATAGACGATACCTTACGGTTACCAAGAGGAAAGCTCCATTGTGTTTTCGTTGATTACTCCAAAGCCTTTGACATGATCGACAGAAAACTCCTAGTGTCAAAATTAGAACAGCTCACCGGAGAAGAACACCCGCTGACCAATATAATAAAGGACATCTTAACTTACAACAAGTTCTCGATTGATGACTCCGTATCTACAACATACGACCTAATCCAGACCAATGGCGTACTACAAGGGGACCCCCTCAGCCCGCTTTTATTCAACGTAGCTACAATCGACATCATTAAGACAATAAAACAGGCAACGAAGTCTACTTCACTTTATATGTATGCCGACGATATGGTTCTCGCATCGACCAACATTCAGGACATCCAGCTTTCCCTCAACGCGTTAGCACTATGGACAAATGAAAACAGCTTCACAGTAAACGAGAAGAAAACCCAACAAATGACCTTCCGAAAAGGGGGAAAACTCGCAGAGGAAGACATACTTTACTACAAGGACACTCCATTGTAAAGAGTAAATGCGTTCCGGTACTTAGGCATCACACTTCAGACTACGACGACATCGTTTCGGCTGCATATAAAGGAAAGAGTGACGGCAGCAATAAAAGCTTTTTATGGAATCAAAGACATAAGAAGTTTATCCATACATACAGCAATGGCTCTCTTCAAAGCAAAGATTATACCAATCTTAACCTATGGTTTGGACCTCATTTGGCTTAAACTGACGATAAAAGACCTATCAGCAATAGAAAAGGTGAAAGCCCGCTACTTGAAAGCAGCCTTAGGGTTATCAAGGTTCACGCTCTCAAGGCTCGTCTATGTGCTGGCAAGAGAGTCTTTCCTTATAGAGGACTTACGTCTACACTACGAACTTCAATCAACCGATGCGACCAGGAATTTAATGGAGGAGAGAGAGAAGAAACGACGAGAAATATGGCCGGAGTTCTTCTCTACAGATGCCATGCTAGACCGAACGTGGATGGGACCCAACCAAAATCTACGACACGTGCTGACCCGGTTGGCGGTGCACGGCTACCACCACTTGATCTGCGTAAAGACTCACTTTCATGAGCCAGACGATACTTGCGTGTGCAGCCTGTGCCATTCAGTGTGTGATAGATACCATATCACCTTATGCAAGCAAAGACAAATTTCTCTCACTGAGTATAGTGAAATGTGAACTAAATTACAGGGTTTATGATATTTATGTATTTATGTATTTTGTGACTGCACTTTCGTGCGCAATTATACTATTATTATTATTATTATTAACATCCATGTAGTGCTCTATTCGGTTACATTATACCAGGTATATTTCGAAATAACAAGAAATTTTGATTTTAACAACTTAATTTGGTAAAACTTCATTAGAGGGTTTCGCAATGGTTTTGCCTAGACCAATATTTTCGTCCAGACCAATGGTGGATTGATAGCGCGGCCCTGCGGCCCCTTGTTTTTGTCACGCACAGTGGGGGAAGTCACGCATCAATAATCTTTATCCAGGCCAATGTTTTGCCTTTTATTTCATGTCGTGAAGCCTTCTCGTAAAGAATTAATCTTAATTTCGTCATTATTCTAGATAGGTCCAAATAGATTAATCATTGGCATGCATCTTAAATTTTAAGAAAAGTAGGCTGTTTAGTTCGTTACGGTACTTCTTGTTCTTAGATGTTAAGGTACGAAATTTAGTTTATATGTTTGTAAATAAATATTTACTGTGTATTTTTAAGAAAATAAAAATTTACTTTTATCTCCTTGCTTTTTTAGCGGCATTTCTTTTCTATTTTGTCTATCTGGGGTTGGCGAAACTGGTGGAAGTGGGTGGAAGCGCGGGAAGTAAGGACCTGGGAGGTTTCCTTGCCGTAAAGTATAAGTGGTGACCTGTTTTTGTATATATCAATTTGCCATGGAGTTCGAACGTTTTCCAACATTTGAATCAATTTCAGACGTTGATTCATGGATTTTAAAGAACGATAACTCTGACGATATCTTTGTTTCGTCAGATGCACCAGAAATTTGCAAAGTGGAACCATGTATTCTCGGCGTAGATGAAGCTGGAAGAGGACCCGTACTAGGTGCAGTAGGCGTACCGTATTTCTTGGTTTAATGTAGAGAGTTGATAGTACTCGTAGTTCCAGGGTGCCGGTACTTTGCCCCGAAGGTGATATTCAACCTAAATTTACTGACGCATCACTTCCGCATTTAAGCAGCCTCAAATGCCACTGTTCACCTCGTTGCATAGTGGCTAGCACTCATGGCTGATACCGGGAAGGCCCGGGTTCCATTCTCGGGTCTGATAAATTGAATTCTGGTGTGTGGGCTGGAACAGTGAGGCAGATCTGAGAAGAGGTGGGTTTGATCCTGGTAGTGGCTTACCATGGTTTCCCCACTTCTACTCCAGGCAAATGCCTGGATGGTAGGCCTACTTACTCTAAGGCCATTCTAGCGATGCACAGGAGGGGAAGCAGCCAGTCAGGTATCAGTAGCAGCTACTCAATGTCAGTGCTGCTGTGCTCACCACTCGGCCTGCCTGCTCGGAATGAATCCAACGGTCTCTCGGCACTCCACTAAGAATGCGCTGTGGTATAGCAAAGCTCTTGGTAGAATAGCTGATAGGCCACGGCCGCTTCCTACTCTAGTCCTAGCTCCATTACAAATACTCGCACTGGTACAGACATCACAGTGAGAGGATATCGGTCAAATTCTACACACACTGTACATGGCCATGATGTCGCAAACCCCCTAGAAGAATCTGTGGCTCTCCTGTAGTATACGTTGCCAGTTTCGAAAGTGCGTTATTTTACTTAGTAGCGCTCTGAAAATGGTTTGTAATTACTCTGCCACGTTATTTAAGCCATTTGCCATTAACAAACATCGCGTAAACACTTCCAAAATAAGGAAATTGTCACCATGAACTTTCAAGTAATATACTTATCAAAAAGCACGTCGCCATGTTTGATTACGTAATGCTGCCAACTTACTGATTGTACTACTAGGCAAAACCATTGGCCTGGATAAAGATTATTGATGCGTGACTATCCCCACTGTGAGTGACAAAAACCAGGGGTGCTTATATTAACCTAACGCGGCCCGCGCTACAGGCCGCGCTACCTAACCTTTATTGGCCTGGACGAAAACCATTGGTCTGGATGAAAATATTGGTCTGGAAACAATAATGTTGGCACTCTGAAAAAATACAGTAACACTCTCTAGCGATAAAATATTCAACTCCTGTATAATAGTAACATTGGCCTTTTCTATAGAAAATTTTTCGGATTTTAATGGCGCCGGGCAACGTATACTACAAGAGTTCCGAATCGGTAGCAGTGAATGACGAATGACTTTGTCATAACTTTTCTAAAGTAGAAAAACTAACCAAAATACCTGTAGTAATGGTCAGGAAAATATCTGGGGAAAATGTAGTAATATATGAGTACTCCTCCGCCATCTGTGACCCACCCAACCTTCCCTAATAGGATCACGACTTGTATAGCCAAAATTACAGCTGTGGCCGCTTTAGTCCAAATCAATCATCATCGGTTATAGTCGTGAGTGTTCGGGTCTCTTCGTTGGGTCCGCTGGTCTGTCATCAAAACGGCACTGCCAACCTCGCCCTTACGGTACTATATAAAACAAAGAAGCGCCCAATTCATTCTCTAGTGAGCATCATTCATATGCAGCAGCACTCAGTTCATTTGATAGTGTGCCGAATTGAATTATTTATTCACTAAGGATTGTCGAAGTTGCCAGATAACAATCAGTAACTTCAATCGGCGGTTCTGTGATAACCTAAGAAGTTGCTGCAGCTAATGCAACAACACAATTTAGTACCAAAAACACTACCGTACGCGAAATGCCATCGTGAAGTGGAAGTGGGTGGATAAAACATAACCTATCTGTAACCTGCAACAAGAGAATACCTGGACGTTGAACCCACACCCAACCATTCTAACGTTCGCTTTGTCCAATCCAATGTTTTTGACAATGGTTACAGCCTAACGCGCCCAGATCAATAGTTTTGTGTCAACCATGTCCCGCTAGCTCCGCGCTGCCAAGACCGCACCTACACCCGACCATTCTAACCATAGTTATGTCCAGTCCTATGTTTTTGGCAATGGTTACAGCCTAACTCTTCCAGATCAATGATTTTTGATTGCGGTAAAGTGAATTTGGCACCACTGCCTCATACAAGCATTATTTACAAATAGGCCTACAAATAATACACAAAAGCCCAATTATTTCTTTTTTCACATAATTACATTACATGTGTGTCGTCTGATGTATTTTGTATCGGACATGTTGGCAACTACTGAGCGCTCGCTGTGGCAGTTTCACATACTAAAGAACATCGGACGAACATGGCTCCGGCTGTTAAATAAAACATATATCGGGTGCAAAAGTGGGTTGTAGTATATATCCCGAGTCCCGGGGTTTAGTGAGCTTTTGGTGATCTCAATGACGTCACCTATGACGTGGTAAATGTACTTACCTGATTGGTGAGTTGAAATTCATTGTCTCGATTGTGATTGGCCAGCTCATGTGCGCCAGCTGATATGCGCCGTGCTTGTCAGGCGCCATTTTTTTTTTTTTTTACTTTGCGAGCTTTTGAAATGCTCGGTTGCTATACTTATGCGTTGCGAAAATAAATTAAAATAAGATTTAGTTATGGTATACCGTAATGTGGATGGTATATTAATAGTGATTGTGGTATTTTTGATGGTTGGTGGTGTGTATGTAAGAAGGCAGTGTCTGTGCATGTAAATTACACCTAATGAAGTTGCTGTTGGACTTCGGTGTCGAATGGGGTAAGTGTTGTATTTCTTCATATGCTTAGAGTGCTTCTGGTAGTTGAAGGATCAACAGCCCATGGATGTTTTGCTGTGTATCGCGATTGTTTGAAAATGAGGTGAAATGGAAAATTTTCGCCCGCGAAGAAAAAGTAAAGATCATGATACCCATGACAAATTTGCCATTTCTGCTAATTTTCAAGCAATCGCCTAACGCAGAAAAAAAAAAGATCTCTATACCCATCACAAATTTGCCATTTCAGCTCTTTTTCAAGGAATAGCGCTACGCAGATAAAAAGTAAAGAAGCTAGTGGGGCACTGTTCACACCAAACCATTGGTCTGGGCGGTTAGGCTGTAACCATTGGCAAAACCATTGGATTGGACGCAATGAAGGTTAGAGGTCTGTGGGTAGGTGTGCGGCAGCTAGAGGGGCACTGTTGACACTAAACCATTGGTCTGGGCGGTTAGGCTGTGACCATTGTCAAAACCATTGGATTGGACGCAACGAAGGTTAGAAGTCTGTGGGTAGGTGTGCGGCAGCTAGTGGGGCACTGTTGACACTAAACCATTGGTCTGGGCGGTTAGGCTGTAACCATTTTCAAAATCATTGGATTGGACGCAACGAAGGTTAGAAGTCTGTGGGTAGGTGTGCGGCAGCTAGTGGGGCACTGTTGACACTAAACCATTGGTCTGGGCGGTTAGGCTGTGACCATTGTCAAAACCATTGGATTGGACGCAACAAAGGTTAGAAGTCTTTGGGTAGGGGTGCGGCAGCTAGTGGGGCACTGTTGACACTAAACCATTGGTCTGGGCGGTTAGGCTGTAACCATTGCCAAAACCATTGGATTTGACGCAACGAAGGTTAGAAGTCTGTGGGTAGGTGTGCGGCAGCTAGTGGGGCACTGTTGACACTAAACCATTGGTCTGGGCGGTTAGGCTGTAACCATTGTCAAAACCATTGGATTGGACGCAACAAAGGTTAGAAGTCTGTGGGTAGGTGTGCGGCAGCTAGTGGGGCACTGTTCACACTAAACCATTGGTCTGGGCGGTTAGCCTGTGACCATTGCCAAAGCCATTGGATTGGACGCAACGAAGGTTAGAAGTCTGTGGGTAGGTGTGCGGCAGCTAGTGGGGCACTGTTCACACTAAACCATTGGTCTGGGAGGTTAGGCTGTAACCATTGTCAAAACCATTGGATTGGACGCAACGAAGGTTAGAAGTCTGTGGGTAGGTGTGCGGCAGCTAGTGGGGCACTGTTGACACTAAACCATTGCTCTGGGCGGTTAGGCTGTAACCATTGTCAAAACCATTGGATTGGACGCAACGAAGGTTAGAAGTCTGTGGGTAGGTGTGCGGCAGCTAGTGGGGCACTGTTGACACTAAACCATTGGTCTGGGCGGTTAGGCTGTAACCATTGTCAAAACCATTGGATTGGACGCAACAAAGGTTAGAAGTCTGTGGGTAGGTGTGCGGCAGCTAGTGGGGCACTGTTCACACTAAACCATTGGTCTGGGCGGTTAGCCTGTGACCATTGCCAAAGCCATTGGATTGGACGCAACGAAGGTTAGAAGTCTGTGGGTAGGTGTGCGGCAGCTAGTGGGGCACTGTTCACACTAAACCATTGGTCTGGGCGGTTAGCCTGTGACCATTGCCAAAACCATTGGATTGGACGCAACGAAGGTTAGAAGTCTGTGGGTAGGTGTGCGGCAGCTAGTGGGGCACTGTTCACACTAAACCATTGGTCTGGGCGGTTAGGCTGTAATCATTGTCAAAACCATTGGATTGGACGCAACAAAGGTTAGAAGTCTGTGGGTAGGGGTGCGGCAGCTAGTGGGGCACTGTTGACACTAAACCATTGGTCTGGGCGGTTAGGCTGTAACCATTGCCAAAACCATTGGATTGGACGCAACGAAGGTTAGAAGTCTGTGGGTAGGTGTGCGGCAGCTAGTGGGGCACTGTTGACACTAAACCATTGGTCTGGGCGGTTAGGCTGTAACCATTGCCAAAACCATTGGATTGGACGCAACGAAGGTTAGAAGTCTGTGGGTAGGTGTGCGGCAGCTAGTGGGGCACTGTTGACACTAAACCATTGGTCTGGGCGGTTAGGCTGTAACCATTGTCAAAACCATTGGATTGGACGCAACAAAGGTTAGAAGTCTGTGGGTAGGTGTGCGGCAGCTAGTGGGGCACTGTCCACACTAAACCATTGGTCTGGGCGGTTAGGCTGTAACCATTGTCAAAACCATTGGATTGGACGCAACGAAGGTTAGAAGTCTGTGGGTAGGTGTGCGGCAGCTAGTGGGGCACTGTTCACACTAAACCATTGGTCTGGGCGGTCAGGCTGTAACCATTGTCAAAACCATTGGATTGGATGCAACAAAGGTAAGAAGTTTGAGGGTAGGTGCAGCCTTTGGCTGTGGCCACAGAGGGGCACCAAAAATTAATTCCTCTAGGCAGGTTAGGCTGAAACTATTGACAAAAACCGTGTGTGTGTGTGAAATATTAAAAATGGACGGAAATGGCAAATTTATAATGGGTATCGCGATCTTTCCTTTCTTTACGTAGCGCGATTGCTTGAACATGAGTAGAAATGGCAAATTTGTGATGGGTATCGCGATCTTTATTTTTCTATGTGTAGCGCGGTTGCTTGAAAATGTGCAGAAACGGCGAATTTGTGATGGGTATCGCGATCTTTATTTTTCTCTGCGTAGCGCGATTGCTTGAAAATGTGCAGAAATGGCAAATTTGTGATGGGTATCGCGATCTTCATTTTTCTATGCGTAGCGTTATTGCTTGAAAATGAGGAGGAATGGCAAATTTGTGATGGGTATCGCGATCTTTATTTTTCACTGTGTAGCGCGATTGCTTGAAAAAGAGCTGAAATGGCGAATTTGTGATGGGTATCGCGATCTTTGTTTTTCTCTGCGTAGCGCGATTGGTTGAAAATGAGGAGAAATGGCAAATTTGTGATGGGTATCGCGATCTTGATTTTTCACTGCTTAGCGCGATTGCTTGAAAAAGTGCTGAAATGGCGAATTTGTGATGGGTATCGCGATCTTTATTTTTCACTGCGTAGCGCGATTGCTTGAAAAAGTGCTGAAATGGCGAATTTGTGATGGGTATCGCGATCTTTATTTTTCACTGCGTAGCGCGATTGCTTGAAAAAGTGCTGAAATGGCGAATTTGTGATGGGTATCGCGATCTTTATTTTTCACTGCGTAGCGCGATTGCTTGAAAAAGTGCTGAAATGGCGAATTTGTGATGGGTATCGCGATCTTTCTTTTTCACTGCGTAGCGCGATTACTTGAAAAAGTGCTGAAATGGCGAATTTGTGATGGGTATCGCGATCTTTATTTTTCACTGCGTAGCGCGATTGCTTGAAAAAGTGCTGAAATGGCGAATTTGTGATGGGTATCGCGATCTTTATTTTTCACTGCGTAGCGCGATTGCTTGAAAAAGTGCTGAAATGGCGAATTTGTGATGGGTATCGCGATCTTTATTTTTCACTGCGTAGCGCGATTACTTGAAAAAGTGCTGAAATGGCGAATTTGTGATGGGTATCGCGATCTTTATTTTTCACTGCGTAGCGCGATTGCTTGAAAATGTGCTGAAATGGCGAATTTGTGATGGGTATCGCGATCTTTATTTTTCACTGCGTAGCGCGATTGCTTGAAAAAGTGCTGAAATGGCGAATTTGTGATGGGTATCGCGATCTGTACTTGAGCAGGGGAGCTCAAGTAAAGATCGCGATACCGGCTTTTTTAAAAAAATGCGGTGAAATGTGGATCTTTTTCTTTGTATCGCGATTGTTTGAAAATGAGGTGAAATGGCAAATTTTTGATGGGTATCGCGATCTTTACTTGAGCGGGGGGGCTCAAGTAAAGATCGCGATACCCATCCCGTTTTTCACGTTTTTTGTTGTTCCCCACCCAAAACCCCCTATTCCCCAGGCTTTTCCCGTAAGCTTGCTAGAGGAGTATTTCGTGACGTCATTGATGACGTCACGGACGCCGCCATTTTGTCTTAGGGATATTTGGTGCCGCCGGGACTCGCGATCTATACTAATCCCCAAAAGTGATCCGGGTTGGAAGTTAAAATTGATAATTTCCCCCCAAAAGATAAAATAAGGTATGAAAATGATAACTTGACTTATATTGTCGAAATGGAAGTGAAAAGTGGTAAGTCGTGTATAATTAATGAAGAATCAACAAAGTGCGCCGGGATTCACAGCAAGCAACAAAGCTACCAAGCCGCCACGCAGCCCGCTCATTAGCATGATTAGCTTTCTTACGTAATGGACGATTTAGTTTTATTACTTTATTCTGAAGTGGAGTAGCAGCCTTAATGCGTTGGGCTCAAGTATAGATTGCGATTACCTGCTTTTGGTGGAATTTTAGAGACCTCGGTGACGTCACCTATGACGTATTCATGTTGATGCTCTTTTGTTCGACGTGTTTGTACGGTCTGGCTAGTGTCCGCCATTTTCTTTTTACCGGTTAGTGTTCCGTAGTGATGTGCTTGAGCCCGGCTCGAGCTGCTCGAACAGATGACGTCAGAGTTCGAACAAGTTCGAGCTGTGCTCGAGCCTTTGTGCGCGCCGTGACCTATCGGCGTGTTCTTATCACCCAGAAACCTCAAGAAGGCTGTGTTTAGAGTATTGTGCTAGGCGGAATCGACTCGTCATGTTGTTGCTGTGCACTGCTGTATAGTTTCTTACAGTATTACAGTATCTGTAATGTGGAGATAGCTACAATCTGTGTTTGTGCGATGATCCGAAGCACATGACTGTCTCCCCACCCCAGAATAAACAAACTGCCTACTGAACATCATTGGAGTGCACAGGACAACACTTCCTTAGTACAATGGTAGTACAATGGTGCGGCAACAGTCTGTGTATATATGCGATTGATTAATTAATTTGACCTCAGTGACTCCTGCATCAGCGGACTATATTTTTAATTCAGATGTTAAATTATGAGACTATCTGTTCTCCTTTTTCTTTTCAATGTTTCATTAAGCCGTGATATGATGTATGTGTGTACCATACCATACCATTAATAATAATAATAATAATAATTAGTTCCGTTGCAGGAACATATGTTTGCTACTATCCTCGACAGTATTACATCCTCCCCAGAAGCCATAGGCGTATCAGAGATGGGGTGTGGGGGAATTATCTTATTAATATTATTATTATGTACAATTTCTCTTTCCCTGCACAGAGCACCTGATGGTCACCACTCCACACACATCAATATACTGAGAGTAGTAGTCAAATAGGTTCATTCACACCGTACGCAAGAGAATCTCTACTTAGTACAAAACAAAGTACCCGATTCTTGGATGTCACGGGTAATCTCGAGAACTACTGAATGGATTTTGATGCGGCGCTCACCATTCTGCAAAGGTATTCTCGAGGAAGATTTCTGTAGAAAATAATTTATGTATGATCAAAGGGAGCCAAGCAGTAACGATTTCAGTGAAAAGGTCGAAAAAAGAACCTGGCGTCCGTGCGCTTTTTAAGCTTAAGCTTGGCAAACCGTTAAAAATATCAATATAATACGAGTGTAACAATTGTTCAGCATGAAAAATTCTACACAAAAGTCCGGGAGGGCATATCTCTATCTTCGGTACATCGCCCACTATAAGTGCTTTTTGTTTGGACGGAAGGGGGATTTGTGTCTCGTGCACCTCGCCATTCTTAAATTACGTCTGACAGGAATTCCTTGCACATTCATAACTATTCTCGGGCGAAGCCGGGGTGGGTTGCTAGTGGTTCCATAAAATATCGTCTGGGCGGTCAGCGCTTCGCATAGTTTATGTGTGTGGTCCCTTGACAGTTCGAACTGGTTCGATAGAGTATCGAGCTTAAGTAGCGTATCGGGCTGGCGCGACCCCGCTCGAACATGTGTATCATACGCTCCTAGTAATGCGCTTGAGCCCGGCTCGAGCTGCTGGAACAGATGACGTTGGAGTTCGAACTGGTTCGAGCTTGGCGCGAGCTTTTGAGCACACCGCGACCTATCGGCGTGTTCTCATCACCCAGAAACCTCAAGAAGGCTGTCCTTAGAGATTGTGCTAGGCGGAATCGACTCGTCATGTTGTTGCTGTGCACTGCTGTATAGTTTGTGCATATAACCCCTTCAAACAGTATCTGTAATGTGGGGACAGCTACAACCTGTGTTTGTGTGATGATTCGATGCACGTGTCTCCCCAGAATATACAAACTGCCTACAGAACATCATTGGAGTGCACAGAACCAAGGCGACGGGTTACAACACTTCCTTAGTACAATTGTGCGGCAACAGTATGTGTAGGCCTACATATGCGATTAATTTGTTCCGTTTCAGGAACATATATTTGTTTATATCCTTGACAGTATTACATCATTCCCAGAAGCCAAAGACGTATCAGAGATGGGGGGCGGTGAATAACCTATATTATTACAGTATTATTAAGTTATGTACAATTTGGTTTACGTCGCACCGACACAGATAGGTCGTATGGTGACAATGGGATAGAAGAGGGCTAGGCGCGGAAGGATGCGGCTGTGGCCTTTATAAAGTACAGCCCCAGCATGTGCGTGGTGTGCAAATGGGAAACCATGGAAGACCATCAGCAGGGCTGCCGACAGTGGGATTTGAAACACTTATAGCCTAATACGTTCACATATACTGTACGCAAGCAAAAGTTGTAGAAAATAACGTCTGGGCCGTCAGCGCTCCGCATACTTTATGTCTGGGGTCGCCTGGCAGCTCGAACAGGTTCGATACAGTATCGAGCTTGCGTTGAGTATCGAGCTGCCGCGAGCCCGCTCGAACTTCAGTATTATTCGCCCATCACTAGTTCGAACAGGTTCGAGACCGAATCGAGCCTACGTTGCGTATCGGGCTGGCGCGACCCCGCTTGAACTTGTGTATCATACGCTCGCTTGAGCCCAGCTCGAGCTGCTGGAACAGATGACGTCGGAGTTCGAACTGGTTCGAGCTGGGCGCGAGCATTTGAGCGCACCGCGACCTATCGGCGTGTTCTTATCACCCAGAAACCTCAAGAAGGATGTGTTTAGAGTATTGTGCTAGGCGGAATCGACTCGTCATGTTGTTGCTGTGCATTGCTGTATAGTCTGTGCATATAACCCCTTCAAACAGTATCTGTAATGTGGAGACCGCTACAACCTGTGTTTGTGCGATGATTCGATGCACACGTCTCCCCAGAATATACAAACTGCCTACTGAACATCATTGGAGTGCACAGAACAAAGGCGACGGGTCACAACAATTCCTTAGTACAATGGTGCGGCAACAGTATGTGCGATTAATTTGTTCCGTTTCAGGAACATATATTTGTTTATATCCTTGACAGTATTACATCATTCCCAGAGGCCAAAGACGTATCAGAGATGGGGGGCGGTGAATAACCTATATTAATACAGTATTATTATGTACAATTAGGTTTACGTAGCACCGACACAGGTAGGTCGTATACAGGGGCGGATCTAGGGGAGGGCGAGGAGGGCGACTGACCAGGGCCCCGAGGTCCGGGGGGCCCCGCGCCATGGTTTTTAAAAATTTAATTAATTAATTAATTATACTTTTCAAACTAAAGTATAATTCATATTCATTTTTTCAGTGCAGCTATGACCTCCCGTGACCGTTTAGCAAGTTTAGATTTCAGTGAAATTATAGAAGATTTCAGCTGGGAAAAACGTCACAAAGTAATATTTTAATAATTAATATTTTAATTTTAATATTTTCATAGTTTACATAATCTTCTTCAAGAGGACTTAAAGGTTTCTTTCATATTAAAAAAATGTACTGTAGTGTATTCAAAATATTGTAACTATTCTTTATTTTATTATTACCAAACTATTTTCCATTTGATTTGAAATTCTTTTATTTCCTATTGTTGTGGGCCCCACCTTATCATATCGCCCAGGGCCCCGCAAGGCCTGGGTCCGCTACTGGTCGTATGGTGACAATGGGATAGAAGAGGGCTAGGCGCGGAAGGATGCGGCCGTGGCCTTTATAAAGGTACAGCGTGCCTGGTGTGCAAATGGAAAACCACGGAAGACCATCAGTAGGGCTGCCGACAGTGAGATTCGAAACACTGATAGCCTAATACGTTCACATATACCGCACGCGAGCAAAAGTTTGCGGAAAATACCGTCTGGGCCGTCAGCGCTCCGCATACTTTATGTGTGGGGTCGCCTGGCAGCTCGAACAGGTTCGATACAGTATCGAGCTGCGATGAGTATCGAGCCGGCGCGAGCCAGCTCGAACTTCAGTATCATCCGCCCATCACTAGTGTTCCGTGAGATTTTGACACGTTCAGTCGCGTGCAGTGATGTGTTGAGGAAATAAGATTGAATTCGTCGATGTATAATGTGTAGGCTATGGTATTTTTATGCTGTTAGTGCTTTTTTGGTGGTAGGTATTGTGTTGGCAAGAAGTTTAAAAGTAATTAAGTTGGCTGCTGTATGACGTGAAATGGGTAAGTCATGTTTTTTTTGGTGATATTTTCCGTATTGTGCCATTGAATTGGAAGTGTGAACATCGTGAGACATTTGAGTTCGGGACAATACCAATTGTAATTTCCCTTCATTATGACTTATATACTGGAAATATGTGCTCTATTACGTTTGTTGTTGTTGTTGTTGTTGAATAATTTGAACTACGGCGGTCATATTGCTCACTCCAGCTGTAAGAGACACGACGAGTCATTATGTCACGGCAGTGTGCCCAACATGTATGATATAAAATTCACCACCACTAAGAAATCTGGACGCGTTAGGCTGTAACCAGTGTGAAAACCATTGATCTGGACGCGTTAGGCTGTATCCATTGTCAAAACCATTCATCTGGATGCGTTAGGCTGTAACCATTGTCAAAACCATTCATCTGGACGCGTTAGGCTGTAACCATTGTGAAAACCATTGATCTGGACGCGTTAGGCTGTAACCATTGTCAAAACCATTGATCTGGACACGTTAGGCTGTAACCATTGTCAAAACCATTGATCTGGATGCGTTAGGCTGTAACCATTGTCAAAAACCATTGGATTGGACAAAACGAAGGTTAGAAGGTCGGGGTTAGGAGCTGCCTTTGCCCGCGGGCAGCTAGCGGGGCACGGTTCACACGAAACCATTGGATTGGACGTATAAAAGTATAAATGAACATGGCGCTCTTGAATATTTTTCACCATATTGGCCATTTGGGTAGCGACATGGTCTAAAGTGAACAATAAATGCCATTTGTTGGTTAGACTACTGTCTTGATGAAAATTACTGATTGCACTGGAAGAAAGTCGGTCTGTGGACTAGTTTAGATCGCTATACATTTCCGTGTAAAATTCCCCCAAAATGAAACGGCGGGGTTGATACGTTATCGACGACGTCTCGAAATACTCCTTTAGCAAGCTTACAGGAAAAGTCTGGGAATAGGGGGTTTTGGGTGGGGGAAACATAAATAGAATTTAGCATCTCTGCTTAGTATAAAACGAAGTCCCCGATTCTTGGATGTTACGGGTAAACTCGAGAACCACTGGATGGATTTTGATGCGGTTTTCACTATTCTGTAAAGGATATCTTGAGGATGATTTCAGTAGAAAATAATTTATTTATGATCAAAGGAAGCCGAGCAGTAAGGATTTCAGTAGAAAAATCAAAAGAAAAAAAAAACTGGTGTCCGAGCGCTTTGTAAGCTTACGCTGGACAAACCGTTAATAATATCTCAATACTATGAGTGTAAGAATTGTTCACCATGAAAAGTTCTACAAAAAAGTCTGCGAGATCATATCTCTATCTTCAATACATCGCCCACTATAAGTGTTTTTACGTTTTAATTTCTTCCAACGATGTACATTTAACTACTGAGGCGACAGTTTACGAGCTAGCTAAGGGCGAGTCTATCATCCCTGTTACAACCTAGCTAGCGGTTGAACCTATTGCCCCAGATACAGCCAGCAGCAAACCGTCGAGTCTTGTTAAGTTAAGACTTCTGAGAAGGGTGGTTGTGTTTGGAGTTTTCCTAGAAGTGCAACTCGGGGTTTCTTCATTCCGCCTGTGAAACACAGTCAAGTTAAGATTGGACGGAAGGGGGATTTGAGTTTCATTCACTTCGCTATTGCCTGGAAGTGCAACTCTCATTTCGCCTGTGGGGGCGTGGTGTCTCAGCGGTCTAGCTGTATGCCTCTCACCAAAGCGGTCCGGGTTCGATTCCCGGTCAATGCATGCGAGATTTTCGAAGTGAAATGCCATGTCCTGTGGTTCGGATTCCACGTAAAAAGGAGGTCCTGTGGCTCATGATCTCGAGATTAACGGTCACGTTAAACTACAAGCTTTTTTCATTTCGCCTGTGAACTTTTCGTTCTGCAAAATTCACAGTCATTTTAAGATTGGATGGAAGGGGGATTATATTATATTAAATTATACTGATTACTAGGGCTCGGATTTTTAGGTGCTTAAAATCGGGAAAATATTTATTTTTTATGTATTAATAATACCTGAAATATGTGACAAAAATGTAACAATATGTTATTATAATTTGTATAAACAATATGCAGCACTCACGAATTCAATTTATGCCATGTTTCACTGACTACTGAAGCATTACAATACACAACGAGATGCATCTTCAGGTTGTCCATCACAAATGACTGACGATTATCGCGAAACACTTCCTCTTGTAACTTTTTACCAGCCCTTCTTGGGCGACTGATTTAAAACTTCCCAAAATCATCCTCCTATTTTTGATCGGAAGTACTTCATCATATACCACACAATTGAAATGGCAGGGTCGTGGAGTGTTGGACACACATTTGGTCAACCTAACTGGTATCATTTGGGCGTTCAACTATTAGGTGTAATTCCCTATAAAGAAAACTAATTATAACCTTCAAAATATGTGTATTAATATCAACTTTAAACATATGGCGGGGACTCTCGTCGAACAGACTATGGTTTACTATCTTCTCTCCTCGGCAATGACGAAAACATGTGACCCAAAATGAATGTTGGAATATAAAGATGTTTGTTACTCACTCATCGACGATCTAGCAGATAATCTACGAGACATGCTCGATAGATCAGTTCTCCCCAGCATTTCTAAGATTTTCCACACGTGGTTTGAGGTTAGAGATGTTTACTGGTTTACATAGCCACATCTCTGCGAGAGAAATGAATGTGCTTCCGTACCCAACTTGAATTGTGCTAACAGAGATAACATCGTTGTGATATGTAGCCGTTTCGAGTACATTCACAAGCCATGCTTTCAACAAAACTGTTTCTCCAAATAGGCCTACGCCAAATTACGAGAACGCGACCTTTCCAATCAGACGCTACAATAGAAGTGAAGCCTCGCTTGACGAAAAACCCACCGCTCATCTTGTAAACACATGTTTTCGTCTTTCTCCGCCAGGGTCATGATACCCTCCAACCCATACAAAATACACCAATAATCTCGAACCCATGTATATTTCTTACAACTCGTGGCGCGAAACTCTTCTCTGACGTCAGAACCTTACACAATTTACACAAAGCTTTCTTCAAGACAAGGGAAGTTATTCTCGGCCCAATCTAAATTTGGCCTAGAGTTTCCTGCTGTTGCAACATCTTGTAGCTTACCTACACAATCCGCTGTCTTGTATACTGACATCTCCCATACAAATTAAATGAAATATTCCTGACTGAGTCCCCGAGATACACAAGATATATATACACTAAATAAAATGAAATTCTACAACCTAAATGATGATGATGAACAAGAAAAGAAATGGTATGAACAAATTACCCTAACCTGACTTCTCTTGCAGTCAACCAAATAAGGGTTTGGGAACATTGTGACCGGAACAGTCACAATACGCCCCCATGTGATTCACACGGGTGAAACAAGTGTGGATCACAAACACTCAAACAAGCAACGCACTGAAAACACAAAGAATTACACTATTACATAAATAAACCCTGGAAGACATATATACATACACACTTGTCAAATTTTCACACATTCTCACTCTCTCGAATGTCTTATTGTGTCCATTTCCTAGCCTCACTGATTTCTCTCAAGTGTCTTAGGTCTACCACTTCATTTTCTTCGTCTCATCATGAGACCCTATCGCTTCACAAGCCATGGTATTTGCCTGCACAGGCCTTATCATACCATCTATCCATCTAACACTCGATGCCACTTTGCTGGTTAGCATTCTTCGTCACATCTCTTGAGTTTTGTCATGCCATCACGTTATGTTGACTGATTCTCTAAGAGTCCATGCCATATTATTTTACAGAGTGATATCTACGGAGATTCCTAATATTATGTGTACTGACAGACTTACCATCCTGGTCCGTTAAACTATAGGCACACTCACCAATACGTTTAACCACCTTAAAAGGCCCCTGAAATAGATGAAAAAACTTCCCTATCTCCTTATCTACAGCTGAAGACGGATATGGAACCCTCAGAAGCACCTGATCGCCTACTTCAAAAGAATCAAACTTTACCCGCTTCTGCTGGCGCCTACGCTTATTCCCTGCCTTGATTAAGTTGTCCCTAGCCAGCTGGATACAAACATCCTTCCCAATCTCCTCTCCCGTGACCAAACCTAGCATTCTAGCAAGCTCATTGGTAGGCTTCCTACCATACTGAATTTCATAGGGAGTGCATTTTACACTCTCATGGAACGTACTATTGAACCATCGTTCAATATCTCCTAACTTGGAGAACCACGCATTGTGGCGATTGCTCACATAGGTGCGAAATACTCTCCCTAATTCTCTCATAACTCGTTCGGACAAATTCCCTTGAGGATATCGAATAGATGAGAATATGTGCTTGATACCCAATTCACTCAACTTGGTTTTCCAGATCTTTGAGGTGAATTGACTACCGTGGTCTGATAGTATCCTGAGAGGCACCCCAAACTCAGGTACATACTTATCAGTGATCTGTAGGACACAACCCTTCCCGGTCGCTTTTCTCAGGGGATACAGTTTGACGAGTTTACTGAATGCGTCAACAACCACGAAGATATACTGATATCCAAACTGAGCTTTAACCAATGGACCATACAGATCGACACAGAGTAAATCCCTTGGTTTTTCTGTGATCACCATTTGCCGAGGTCCCTCAAGAAACCTCGTTGGGCATTTACACCGTTGACACGAGTCACAACTTGCCAGAACTTTCCTAATCTGCCTTCCCATGTTCTTCCAAATGAAATGCTGCTGAACAGCAAAAAGAACCTTGCTTGATCCAAAATGCCCTAAAGCCTTGTGATGATACCAAATCATCGTTACCTGCAATGAGCTTGGCACACACACTCTCCAGGCACCTTCATGGCACAGCCTAGCCAAGAAACCACACTCCAACTTGTACCAATACTTTCCAACCTTAATTCTACTATCCACATCCATACCTCTCAACTGAGTCAAGATATCACCTAAGACCTCATCCTTCTCCTGCTCTACAAGCAGATTCCTTAAGCAGCGTATCTCATAATCACACTCGCTTACCTTGGTTACGCAGATAACAACACCTTCCTGTACCTCCAGTACCTGATGACCCTCATCACCCCCAATGTTTCTACTCATGAAGTCAGCCACAATGTTCTCAGTACCCTTAATATGCCTTACCTCAAAGTTATATTCACTTATAGCCAATATCCACCTTGACATCCTGTTCGAAGTGAGCTTGCAGGATCCAATAAAAAGTAATGCATGATGGTCAGTCAGTATCTGCAACTTACTGCCCAACACATAACTCCTAAACTTCCCTAGAGAGTATACGATTGCTAACATCTCTATTTCAGTAATTGTATATCTCTTCTCCGCCATGCTTAGCCCTCTGCTTGCTAATGAGACAATCCCTAGATTGCCCTCACTATCCTCCTGACACAAAATGCCTGAGATGCCTTGCATGCTCGCATCAGTCATCAAAATGTAGGGACAATCCAGACGAGGATACCTAAGCATGACAGTCTCTACAAAGCCTCTCTTCAACTCCTTAAAAGCCTCATCGTGCACCTGGGTCCATACCCACTTAGTACCCTGCTTCAGCAATTCCCTAAACGGTTCTACAAGACAGGAATATTTAACTACGAATCTACGAAAATAATTGAAAACCCCTAATATTGACCTCAATTGTTTGGCGTTACGTGGTGTAGCAGTGTTGTGAATCTTGTCTAATCGTGACTGTTCGGGAGACACCCCTTGTGTTGTGATAGTATGCCCTAAAAATGTGATTGATGTTGTGCAAAACAGAGACTTCTTAAGTTTAATTGTAAATCCCCCCGTCCCTTAATTTCCCCAAAACAATGTCTAAGTGATCCAGGTGTTCCTTTAATGTGTAAGATGCAACAATTAAATCATCTATGTACATTGTCACAAACTCGTGTGTGTCCCTCCCTAACACTAGATTTAAGGCCCTAATCAACGCTGAACTGCTGGTCTTTGTTCCGAAAGGAACGACCCTGAATTGGTACAAACCACTCTTAAAGCTAAACGCAGTCAACTTCCTGTCCTGTTCTCTCAACGGTACCTGCCAAAATGATGCACTCAGATCCATAGTGGAAAACCATTGCTTACCATTGAATTTCTGAACCAGTTCCTCAACACATTCTGGCCTCTGTTGGTCCCCAGATATCCTACAATTGAGCTGCCTGGCATCAATACACAACCTGACCGAGCCATCACTCTTCCCAACCACAACTAAGGGATTCAGATATGCACTAGTTGAAGGCTCAATAATACCCTGATTCAGCATAATGCCTATTTCTTTCTCCACAGCATCAGCAAATTTGTGAGGTATCGGGTACTTGGGTCCTGAAAATGGAGAATGATCTACAATTTCGAACTGATGCGTATAGACATGTGTTAGCCCTGGCTTGTCACTGAAAACTTCTTGGTTTAGCTCTAAAACCTCTAACAACTTATCCCTCTCCTCAACACTTAAACCACTCTTATCCACAGCCTGCTGGAGTTGATCACACTTATCACCCTCCACAGCAATGTGACATAAATCCACAACTTCCTCCTCATCGTCAGCCTTACCTTCTGCCATATCCCCTACAGTGACCTCAGTAACACATGCCTTTACTGTCTTATCTACACTCTTGCATTTCATTCTCATCTCCTGGCTTATATTCCCCCTCACAAAGTTGATGACACCCCGGTCAAAATCAATAACAGCACTATGCTCGTTAAGCCAGTCTATCCCCAAAATCATTTCATAAATTAGGTTAGGAATTACCAAGCAAGTCTTGTGGTCAACTTCATTACCAAACCTCATGGGCAACAATACCTGCTTTCCCACTCTTTGGGATTTATTACCAACAGCAGTTACCACATATGTCGACTTAACTGGAATTTCTTCCAACTTACCACCGTCCTTGATTAAAGTATCATAAAATCCCTTACTGATGACACTTCTCTCACTCCCCGAATCCACCAATGCCTGCACTCTCTTACCTAGTATGCTCAACTCAACAGTTGACATAAAAGCCTCCTTCTCCCCGATACATGAGAACTCCTGCTGGTCAGCTAGCAGATCCTCCCGACTCATAGGCATAAAATCCTCCTCACCCACAATAACACACTGCTTGACTTCATTTCTTACGGACTGCCTGACTGACCTCCCTGCACAGCCCGTTCGGAGTTTAAAGCTCCTTGACCACCTTGTTCTTGTCTCCTCTGGTTCACCTGTACTCTTTCGTTACCACCTTCCTGACGCCCCCCACCTCTCTGATAGTTACCTTCCTGTCGCTGTGAATTATCCTGACGCCCCCCACCTCTCTGATAGTTTTCCTGCCTCTGCTGATAATCTCTTTGCTCCTGATTAAATCTACCCCTATTAAACTCCTGATTATTCCCCCTATTGCCCCTAAATTCCTGTTTGACCTCTGGCCTCTCCATGTGCTGCTTGCCTAAAACGTCAAAGCTCGTAAGAAGCTCTTCCAACTCTTCTACCGTCCTTACCTTCTGCATACAAGCTGCCTCCTGAATTCTAGGTGGGAAGTGCTTCAACATGACCCTAACCACATCACTGTCAGAGGTCAGCCCATCCAAATTCTTCCAAATAAGTACATGTGCCAAAAAATATTCTGTCAGGGATACCCCTTCTCTCTCCTTATATTTCCCAAAAGTTAATTTTTCCCTTTCCCTGGACTGTACCCCCTCCCCCCAGAACTTAGCTTTGAATTTATCCCTGAATTCCCTTAAACTATTCATGTTAGGCCTGTATATTTGGAACCATGCTTTCACATCCCCTTGAAATGAGTTAGACAAGATCTCCAACACTGTTTCCCATTCGACAACCCCGTCTTCTAGATCCTTGCTGAATTTCTTCTCAATGGTTTTTAAAAACTCCATAGGGTTGAACTGCCTTGAGTTAAATTGTGGCAGACCAGGGTCCCTGAGTAGCAAACTAGATGGCATCACAACCCTTTGACTCATCGGTCGCTCTTTCAACTCTCTCCTGACCTTTATCAGCTCTTCCTGCAGCTTTTCGTTTTTCTCGGTCAATGCCACCTGCTTCCCTCTCAGACCCTCAATCTCTCCCAACTTATTTTCAACGGCACCTACTCTATCTAAATATTCCCTCTTATTCCCACTTACAGTGTTGCATATCTCATCACACTTTCCCGTTACATTCTGTACTTCTGCCCTTGAACTAGCTATCTCTGACTTAATTTTCGTTATTTCCACATCTTGCTGGTTCTGATGGCCTTCCATTCCTTCTAGCCTACTTGTGATCCCAGCCTGATTCCCCTGCATTTCTGCCCTGATTTCCTCTCCCTGTTTGCTAATTTTCCCACTTAATTCCAGGTTCATACTCTCCATTCTACTATTAAGGACAGACTTATGGTCCCATATTTCTTTGCTGAGACTCTCTATCCTTGTGTTCGTGGCCCTGTTGCTCTCCTGAATTTCCTTACTTACAAATTCCTTCACTTCTACTATCTGTTTGGTCACTGACTCTACCTTCTCATTTACAGAGCCTACCTGCTCCTTAATTTCCTTACTCATAGATTCTCCTTGCTTCTTAATCTCTTTTATTTCACTCAGTAGCATTTGGATCAAACTATCGTTCATAACCCCCCCATTTACATTTAAGTTACTACCTTCAGCGATCAGCTGCGACTCAGTAGTAACAATGGTAACATATGTTCCCACTGTCTTTTCCACATCTTCCTCACTGCCACTTCCCCCAGTTTCCTGATTACCTGACATTTTACTGTTTGATTTACACACAACCCTTGACCTTAATTCTAAATTGTCTGATGTGGACATACCCCTTAAAACAAAACAAATTACTGTGAACCCTAATACTCCTAAGGTGTCTATCGGCTGTGTGCATATGTGCCCTAATGATACCTGCTAGGTTTCCCTACTCTTGCCCCACGTTGAGGTGCTATGTTGTAACTTTTTACCAGCCCTTCTTGGGCGACTGATTTAAAACTTCCCAAAATCATCCTCCTATTTTTGATCGGAAGTACTTCATCATATACCACACAATTGAAATGGCAGGGTCGTGGAGTGTTGGACACACATTTGGTCAACCTAACTGGTATCATTTGGGCGTTCAACTATTAGGTGTAATTCCCTATAAAGAAAACTAATTATAACCTTCAAAATATGTGTATTAATATCAACTTTAAACATATGGCGGGGACTCTCGTCGAACAGACTATGGTTTACTATCTTCTCTCCTCGGCAATGACGAAAACATGTGACCCAAAATGAATGTTGGAATATAAAGATGTTTGTTACTCACTCATCGACGATCTAGCAGATAATCTACGAGACATGCTCGATAGATCAGTTCTCCCCAGCATTTCTAAGATTTTCCACATGTGGTTTGAGGTTAGAGATGTTTACTGGTTTACATAGCCACATCTCTGCGAGAGAAATGAATGTGCTTCCGTACCCAACTTGAATTGTGCTAACAGAGATAACATCGTTGTGATATGTAGCCGTTTCGAGTACATTCACAAGCCATGCTTTCAACAAAACTGTTTCTCCAAATAGGCCTACGCCAAATTACGAGAACGCGACCTTTCCAATCAGACGCTACAATAGAAGTGAAGCCTCGCTTGACGAAAAACCCACCGCTCATCTTGTAAACACATGTTTTCGTCTTTCTCCGCCAGGGTCATGATACCCTCCAACCCATACAAAATACACCAATAATCTCGAACCCATGTATATTTCTTACAACTCGTGGCGCGAAACTCTTCTCTGACGTCAGAACCTTACACAATTTACACAAAGCTTTCTTCAAGACAAGGGAAGTTATTCTCGGCCCAATCTAAATTTGGCCTAGAGTTTCCTGCTGTTGCAACATCTTGTAGCTTACCTACACAATCCGCTGTCTTGTATACTGACATCTCCCATACAAATTAAATGAAATATTCCTGACTGAGTCCCCGAGATACACAAGATATATATACACTAAATAAAATGAAATTCTACAACCTAAATGATGATGATGAACAAGAAAAGAAATGGTATGAACAAATTACCCTAACCTGACTTCTCTTGCAGTCAACCAAATAAGGGTTTGGGAACATTGTGACCGGAACAGTCACACTCTGAAGGCGCGAAACTGCGTTAATATGTTTCTCGCCCCTGAGGTGTTGTGTATTTAGAGATCGCTGTTCAGTCTTGATTGCTTTCCCATATGGTTGGCAGAGCAGAACGCCCCCATCAGAAGTAAAATGATCTTTAAATTCTGCAACAGACGATAACTTGTAGTTGTTTTTACTTTAGGCATCGTAGAACTGCCTTACACTTCATAGTGCCAGAAATGAACTGCGTGAGAGTGACACTGGTTCCAGGTAGCTGGGGAGGTCTAGCACGTGGTGCAATATGGCTATGGACAAGGAAATCCCCGGCTTCCACAGTAAGTTAAGAATAACACAGTTGCAAGCTGACATACGCTCTGCACAACGCTTTGGCTGTCCTTGACGCTTTGTTGATCTAATCCAAGCTCTCCATGATGGCATGACCGGTCAGGTTTGTCAGCAAAATAAGATCTCTGACGAATTTCTTATCACTCGTGGACTGAAACAAGGCTGCGTACTTGCTCCAACACTGTTTGCATTGTATTTGGCTGCAGTGCTCTATAAATCGCCCACAAACATCCCAGGTGTAGATGTCAGGTACCGATTTGATGGAGGGCTCTTCAACCTAGCTCGATTTCGCTCCAAGAAGCTTACTCAGGTTACGAAGATGACCAATATGTTGTATGCAGATGATGCGGCATCGCCTACACTCACTCCAGTGGAGTTGCAACAGACTGTTAATTGCTACATTGGTCTCGCCATTAATGTTCAGAAGACCAAGGTTCTGGCACAACCCTCGCCAGGCACTTCCCTTCCACACTTCAACATTTCTATCTCAGGTACTCCATTGGAGCAGGTAGACCACTTCTCGTATCTGGGCAGTCTGCTATCTGTACACGGCAATTGTGGGCAGGATGTTGAGAAGAGAATCGGTGCTGTCCATGCGGCATTTGGGCGACTATCGCACCGGGTCTTCTAGAATAAAGATCTGACCGTGAAGACGAAGCTCATGGTGTACCAAGCTGTTGCCATCTCAACATTGTTGTATGGCTGTGAAACCTGGACCCTCTATCGACATGACTTCCGAAAGCTTGAGCGCTTCCATCAACAGAAACTTCGATCCATTCTTAAGATAAAGTGGGAAGACCCACATCACCAATCTTGATGTTCTTGAGAAAGCGCTTGCTAATAGTATAGAATCATCCATCATTGGTCATCAACTTAGATGGATTGGACATGCCCATCGGATGGATGATACGAGACTACCACGCCAGGTTCTGTATGGTGAACTCACCTCCGGCACCAGACCTCATGGAGGCCCTAAGAGACATTACAAGGACCAATTTAAGCAGAATATGAAGTTGACAGGACTCAATCCACAAACCTGGGACCAGCTTGTTAAAGATCGTTCAACTTGGCGCCCGACCATCCCAGCTGCTGTCAAAATGTTTGAAGAAGAACATTGTAGAATTGTTAAGGCCAAGCGACAAGCACGAAAGCTCCGTGCAGCACAGCCACGCCCTCCACCAACAGTTCTGTGTGATCTGTGTGGATGTTTGTTTCATGCACGCATTGGGCTGTTCAGTCACCGCAAACATGCCCACAGACCTCAACCTTTGATTATTTTAGACTGTTTTGGAAGAAGATGTATACTCGGAAACGAGTTAAAGCCGACGACGACGCTCTGCATGAAGATTAGGTAACACAGAACAAAAGTGCAATACACTGAAATAACTAGCATACTGGTTAAAAAAAAAAGTTAATATTATGTCTTTTTATGTGCTAATAAGTGAAAAGCAGGAATTTATGTATTCATAGAAAAAATGCTTAAAATATGTATTTACATAAAAAAAAATATTTACCTAAAAATCCGAGCCCTACTGTTTACCGTATAATTGCTACTTAGTATAAAACAAAGTCCCCGAATCTTGGATGTCACAGGTAATCTCGAGAACCACTGGATCGATTTTGATGCGGTTTTCACCATTCTGTAAAGGATACCTCGAGGAAGGTTTCTATAGAAAAGTATTTATGATCAAAGGAAGCCGAGCAGTAACGATTTCAGAGAGAAAGTCGAAAAAAAATCCTGGCGTACGTGCGCTTTTTAAGCTTACTTATATCAATATACAATGAGTGTAAGAATTGTGCAGCATGACAAGTTCTACAAAATCGTACGCGAAGCACATCTCTATATTGAATACATCGTCCACTATAAGTGTTTTTAGCTTGGACGGAAGGGGGATTTGTGTTTCATGCACCTCGCCATTCTTAAATTAAGTCTGACAAGAATTTGTTGCACATGCATCTCCATGATGAAAATGTCTAGCTGAATGCCTCTCACCAAGGCGGTCCCGGGTTCGATTCCCGGTCAATGCATGTGAGATTTTCGAAGTGAAATGCCATGTCCTGTGGTTCGGATTCCACGTTAAAAGGAGGTCCCGTGGCTCATAATCACTAGATTCACGGTCACGTAAAACTACAATCTTCCTTCCTTCCTTCTTCCATGATGAAAATGAAAATCCTCAGCCTGTTTCCAGTCTTCTACTGGGTCAGGAATGGAATGAATGAAGCCCCCATCTAGCGGCGAGGATATGAACTGTGCCGGCTGCCGAGGCCTGACACACTCCTCTGGGGCAATGATTAAATGAATGACAGATGAAATGAAATGATAGTGGAGAGTGTTGCTGGAATGAAATTTTGACAGGGAAAACCGGAGTACCCGGAGAAAAACCTGTCTGCCTCCGTTTTGTCCAGCACAGATCTCACATGGAGCGACCGGGATTTGAACCACGGACCCAGCGGTGAGAGGCCGGCATGCTGCCGCCTAAGCCACGGAGGCTCCATGATAATATAGTTAATAGGCCAGTCAGTGATTTTAACCCATCATGCCGAGACGTAAAACGGATATAAATCGTAGTTCATTGACATCGTAAAGAAGCGCTTATCACGTAATGCATTCACAACTGATCCCGGGCGAAGCCGGGCCTGGTTGCTAGTTTACAATAAACGTTGGAAAGGAGATGTGTAGCGAGATGTATATCGCGATCTTATTTGACCTCCTACAGAGGCTAAGAAATCAGAACGCGTTAGGCTGTAACCATTGTGAAAACCATTGATCTGGACGCGTTAGGCTGTAACCATTGTGAAAACCATTGATCTGGACGCGTTAGGCTGTATCCATTGTCAAAACCATTCATCACGTTGACTTGACCTCCTACGGAGGTATATTTTTAAATATCAGCTGAAATGCGAAAATTTCCATGTGCATTGCGATTTTTTAAAGATCAGCTGAAGTGCCCAAGTCTCTATGTGTATCGCGATATTTACTTGACCTCCTATATAGGTCAAGTAAAGATTGTGATACAAGTCGAAAATTTGCCATTTGAGCTCATTTTAATCAAATCGCAAATTTGCCATTCAGCTCATTAAAAAAAAAATTTAAACCTTTCTAGGTCAAGTAAATATACATGTTTTTATAAAAAATAACTGAAATGTGGATATTTTTATGTGTATCACTTTTTTTTTAATGAGCAGAAATGGCAAATTTTCTATGTGTATCGCGCTTTACTTGATCTATATAGGTCTAGTAAAGATGGGGATACACATCCAGTTGTCAACGTTTTTTGTAAATGCTAATTTCCGTTTGTTTCCCCCACCCAAAACGCCCTATTCCCCAGGCTTTTCCCATAAGCTTGCTAGAGGAGTATTTCGTGATGTCATCGATGACTTCACCAATGACTCCAATTTGTTTTTGGGGAATTTTGTACGGGAATATATAGCGATCTATACTAAGTTAATCCCATGCTTTGATTAATTCTGGGGGAGACAAAATCCTGACTTATAATCTTCTACCTGGTATGTTATGGGAAATATATGATTTTCATACCTTTCTGGGAGTCGTTAGGAATAGACAATATCACTGCTGCAACGGAAATGTTACGTAAATAAGCCTATGTATTTATGTCTTGCTCATTCAACGACGGCAGCCATGTTCCTGAGGCACATGAGGTTCTTCAACTGTGACTCTGACGCACACATTGACGACAGTTCATTGTGGCTAACATGTGGGATACAAAATTCACCACATGACACTAGTGATGTAAAATACCCAGGTATTTATAAATCGGAGTAAATACTTGGGTAAATACCCAATTTGGGTAAATACCCGGGTATTCTAGATTTTTCATTAAAAATCCTGTGTCATGGTAAGTTGAACCTTAAAAAGGATACCGTTATGCAAACTACCGTATTCTACATTAACTTTTTAGAAATGTAACATTAGATAGTTAATAAAATTAAATTTAATTAGAATTGGGGCCTACAAACAAAATTAGAATTGGGAATTAGCTCAGGAGATATAAACTAACTACTCCACTACACTGAAAAAGTTAGCTTAGGTACAGTAGGCATCAAACAAAGAATAGAAAATGCGAGGGAAGTACAGTGTCAGTTTGAATTCTGGGTAGGATGAGCTGAGCAGTGTTGCCAACCCATATGCTTGCTGGCATGCATCTTCACCCATTATAGAGCCCACATACTACAAAAACTTCCTGACATGCATTTATACTATTTAGAGTATGATTTAAAAAATTAATATTTTTTTATATTTAAAATTGAATAAAAATAACTTAAAGCTCTTTTACTAAGCTTTTTTTTTTTCAAATGTCCTTTCTATTGAATATATTTTATTACCATTTGAGTTTTGGCATACACATTTCAATTAATATGCATACTCATATTACTACAAAAGTAGCTTTTCCCACTCACATCTTTGTTGCTCATTTCCAGTACCGTAATAAAACTCTACCTTCTCAATATTTTGGAATTTATTAAAAATTTAAAACAAAAAACATCCAAAAGGTTTTATCCAATATTTTACTTTAGTTTAAGAAAAAAAAAACCACTTAAAGACAAGGTTACAGTGCCAAAACATATAAATACCCAAAAATACCCGGACGTCCATTTTCCTTTTCTTTTAGTTTTGAAGGATCAATATTGTTCCTGATATCAATTTAGGGCATCAAATACCTGTGTTTCAGTCCTTGTTTGTCCAACACTTCATCAACACATCCAAGTGTTGTACAAAGCTCAAAAAACTGAAAATACCCTCATTTTCGGTATTTAAATGACCACTGGGTAAATACCCAATTTATATTTACCTTCCCACTGGGTATTTACCCGGCCCACATCACCACATGACACATGTAATATTGTAATTATGTGTAAAAGCATTAATTGGCCTGGATAAAATTATTGATATGTGACTACCCCCACTGTGCGTGGCAAAAACCAGGGGTGTATATATTAGCTGAGGGCTGCGCTACCTTGCAATTATTGGTCTAAGCAAAAACCATTGGTTGGATGATAATTATTCAGTGTTAGCGGATGTGAGCGAATAGAGCAGATGTTATTTTAAAAACTGGTGCTGTCGGATGTCTCGAGGGTGATAAGTTTTGAATAGGTGCTAGAATGGCAGTTTTTTTTTTTTTTTATGATATCGGCTATACAGTAGTACCGTATGCATGGGGTTGGCTACACTGTATTTGTTCATAAATCACTCGTACAATGGCGTACCTGGCTTATAAGTCGTGATCTAAAGAAGGGTCGGTGGGTGTGTAAAGTCGGAGGAGTAAACATCTAAAGTACTAAATCATCTCCAGATTTTTATAGGAAATATATGATTTTCATACCTTTCTGGGAGTTGTTAGGAGTTGAAATTACTGACAATAATCACTGCTGCAACGGAAATGTTATGTAAATAGGCCTATGTATTTATTTCTTGCTCATTCAACGACGGCAGCCATGTTCCTGAGGCACATGAGGTTCTTCAACTGTGACTCTGACGCACACATTGACAACAGTTCATTGTGGCCAACATGTGCGATACAAAATACTAAATCGTCTCCAGAGTTTTTCCCCGATCTTTACCACAGGTATTTTGGCTAATTTGAGGGTGGCGCTGCAGAGTAGCCTACCCCATCGTTTGTATAAACATTTTTAGGAACTTACCTGAATATATAATCGGGAGAATATCTGGAGAAGATGTTCACTCCTCCGCTGTCATAGACCCGCCAACCCACCCTAATGGGAGCACGGCTTATATACAGTAGTTGAAATTGGAGTTCTGACAGCCATCTTGTGAATCTTGGTGAATGAGTCCCCACGCATTCGGTACTAGATCGTATCCGGCAGACCAATGGTTGTGCCTAGACCAATATTTTCGTCCAGACCAACGGTGGGCCACGCCAGCTAATAGAAAACACCCCTGCTTTTTGCCACGCACAGGGGGGGGGGCAGTCACGCATCAATAATCTTTATCCAGGCCAATGGTTTTGCCTTTTATTTTATTATTCATGTTGGCAACGTGTCACGTGGGTATGATGATGATGATGATGATGATTGTTGTTTTAAGGGGCCTAACATCTAGGTTATCGGCCCCTACGTGGGTATGACGTAGTGTCCGATTAAGGTTTTGAATATTCCCGAAGGGAATATGATGTAGTTTCCATTTGAGGGGACGAATTATCAATAAATGATAAAAATGGTCCGGTTAGCTCAAACAATGCCAGCGTTTCGCCCCAGTGTGCCGTTGGGCTCGTCAGTTGGTACAGACACACCTACCAATACGCGTGGCTAGCACATACTGAGAAGGCCATGCAAGACACAAAATACAAGCAGTATTGACGTCACGAGCATGCGAATGTGCTACGGGAGTAAAACTCCCTTTCATAAAAACAAAAGCCTTACCTTGGCAATCCAAATAAGGTTTTGAATATTCCCGAAGGGAATATGATGTAGTTTCCATTTGAGCGGACGAATTATCAATAAATGATAAAAATGGTCCGGTTAGCTCAAACAATGCCAGCGTTTCGCCCCAGTGTGCCGTTGGGCTCGTCAGTTGGTACAGACACACCTACCAATACGCGTGGCTAGCACATACTGAGAAGGCCATGCAAGACACAAAATACAAGCAGTATTGACGTCACGAGCATGCCAATGTGCTACGGGAGTAAAACTCCCTTTCATAAAAACAAAAGCCTTACCTTGGCAATCCAAATAAGGTTTTGAATATTCCCGAAGGGAATATGATGTAGTTTCCATTTGAGCGGACGAATTATCAATAAATGCCCAACGGCACACTGGGGCGAAACGCTGGCATTGTTTGAGCTAACCGGACCATTTTTATCATTTATTGATAATTCGTCCGCTCAAATGGAAACTACATCATATTCCCTTCGGGAATATTCAAAACCTTATTTGTATTGCCAAGGTAAGGCTTTTGTTTTTATGAAAGGGAGTTTTACTCCCGTAGCACATTGGCATGCTCGTGACGTCAATACTGCTTGTATTTTGTGTCTTGCATGGCCTTCTCAGTATGTGCTAGCCACGCGTATTGGTAGGTGTGTCTGTACCAATTGACGAGCCCAACGGCACACTGGGGCGAAACGCTGGCATTGTTTGAGCTAACCGGACCATTTTTATCATTTATTGATAATTCGTCCGCTCAAATGGAAACTACATCATATTCCCTTCGGGAATATTCAAAACCTTATTTGGATTGCCAAGGTAAGGCTTTTGTTTTTATTATTAAAAGGAAAGCGCACAATGTGCAAATACATATTTGTACATAAATGATCAATTATGCTAATGCCAGTCTTATTATTGAGGTTGTCCTCATTTTGCAGTTTTGTGCGTGGTACCTTTCACAATGATCGTTGCACAGGTCACACACACAGTCTTCATTCGGTTGGTGGAAATTCTTGGTTTTGCAAAATCTATAGTGAAATCCATGGGTGGCGTAACGTGTTATTACGTGTCGTAGCTCGTAATTAGCTTGTTTCCACTCTTCTGTCATTATGGCATCTGTGGAGTAAAAGTTGGACCAAATGGCATTTCGTTTCTCATTTAAGATTCGGCGTGCATTCTCATAGGCTTTGGTGTTTGGTGGGTAAAACTGTATTTTGATGTCGTCGATGAAGTAGTCCTCCTTAGTTAATACATCATCATCATCATCGGCTTTAACTCGAATCCGAGTATAAATCTTCTTCCTTCAGTCCAGTTTGTGGATGTGTTTACGGTGACTAAAGAGTCCAATCCTGGCATGGAACAAGCGACCACACAAGTCGCATAGTATTGCTGGAGGAGGACGTGGTTGGGCTGCTCGAAGTTTCCTAGCTTGACGCTTGGCCTCTTCCTGTATGCGTCGATCCCTTTCAAACGTCTTTACAGAATCCGAGATGGTACGGCGCCAAGTTGAGCGGTTTTCAGCCAGCATGTCCCAGGTTTGTGGATCAAGACCTGTCAATTTCAGGGTCTGCTTAAATTGGTCCTTGTAGCGCCTCTTAGGACCACCATGAGGTCTGGTGCCATAGCATAACTCACCATATAGCATTTGACGAGGTAATCTCACATCATCCATCCGATGGACATGACCAATCCATCTAAATTGGTGACCTATTATGGATGATTCTATGCTGTTGATTTGAGCCTTTTCCAGAACAGCAATATTGGTAATGCGGTCTTCCCATTTAATCCTCAGGATTGATAGAAGTTTTTGTAGGTGAAAACGCTCAAGCTTCCTAAGATCACGTCGGTAAAGGGTCCACGTTTCACAGCCATACAACAATGTAGAAATGACTACTGCTTTGTACACCATAAGCTTTGTACTCATGGATAGATCTTTATTCATGAAGACCCGGTGCGCTAATCGTCCATGTGCTGCATGGGCTGCGCCAATTCTCTTATCCACATCCTGCTCACAGGTACAGCTCACAGAAATGGTACTGCCCAGGTACGAGAAGTGGTCAACCTGTTCTAATGGCAAATTTGAAATGGAGATATTGAACTGAGGAAGAGGTGTGCCTGGTGAAGGTTGTGCCAAGACTTTAGTCTTATTGACATTTATGGTAAGACCAAAGCGATCACATGCACTTTTGTAACAGTTAACTGACTCTTGCAGCTCTTCTGGTGTGAGAGTTGGTGACGCAGCATCATCTGCATAAAACATGTTAGTAACCTTAGTAACCTGAGTTTTCCTCAAGGAGCGGAGACGAGTTAGGTTGAAAAGCCCTCCATCAAAACGATACTTGATCTCCACACCTGGGATGTTTGTGGGTGAATCATAAAGCATTGCAGCCAAGTACAGCGTAAAAAGCGTTGGAGCCAGTACACATCCTTGTTTCAGTCCATGGGTAATGGGAAATTCATCGGACATCTTATTCTGATGGCAAACCTGACCTGTCATGCCATCATGGAGAGCTTTGATTAGATCTACAAAACGCTGAGGGCAACCAAACCGCTTCAGCACTGCCCACATGGCTGGTCTTGGAACCGAATCAAATGCCTTTTCCAAGTCATAAAAGACTAAGAAGAGTGGATTCTGTTGTTCTCTACATTTTTCTTGTAGCTGTCTCACACAGAAAATCAAGTCAATTGTGCTTCTGGAAGTTCTAAATCCGCATTGTGACTCTGGGAGGATCCTCTCAGAGATAACCTTGAGGCGGTTAAGTAGAATTCTTGCAAGAATCTTCCCCACAATTGATAGCAGTGATATACCACGGTAGTTGCCACAAACACTGCGATCACCCTTTTTAAAGATAGTGACGATAGTGGCATTCTTTAGGTCTCCAGGTACCTTTCTTGATTCCCAAATTCTGAGGATAAGGATGAAAATTCATGATTTGAGGGAATGACCTCCGGCTTGAATTAGTTCCAGAGGGATGTTATCTGGGCCAGGTGCTTTTCTGGGTTTCCATTGGGTGAGAGCTAATACATATGTCAACCTTGAAGGGGCACATTGGCATGCTCGTGACGTCAATACTGCTTGTATTTTGTGTCTTGCATGGCCTTCTCAGTATGTGCTAGCCTCGCGTATTGGTAGGTGTGTCTGTACCAACTGACGAGCCCAACGGCACACTGGGGCGAAACGCTGGCATTGTTTGAGCTAACCGGACCATTTTTATCATTTATTGATAGGTAGTGTCCGATGTCGATGTAAAATGGTGGATGACCAAAAATGCTTGCTTTACGTAAAAAGCCATTTTATTTCTGGTGTAGGCAGTGGAAATTCAAACAAATGACCTCGCTCAGACTCCCAGAAAGGTATTTGAATCATAAATGATATATTTTCAATAAGCTATCTTGTTAAAAGGGAGGATGAGGTACTCTGCAGTTTTAATAATTTCAGTTGTTTTTTAAGTTTTTGCCCCAGGATTCAGTCTTCTCCAGTTTACCACAAATTTTTACTACTTGTTAGTACATGTTTCAGTCATATAATGGTACTTTTATCAGCTAACATATGAGGGCTGGTTTGTTTTCAAGTTCCAATGGACTGTATAAAAATAACAGATTGACATACCAAACTGATTTTACTACTAAATGTTTGCTTGATTTATTCTTGTCTCAACATAATCGCCAAAACGATAGAAACTTTTGTTGTATTGTTACACCAGCTTTCCAATGCCCTCGGAAAAAAATTCTGCGCCACTGAGGTGGGTACGTCTGGGCAGTGTCCTGAAGTGTTTCCTTTTTGGCGAAGCGTTTCCGCCCAACAATACCTTCAATTTTCGAAAAAAGTGAAAATTATTCAGTGCTGGTTTGGACTAAACGGCAGATGGTCCAAAACTTCACACTTGAATTCTTTGATAAAGTCTATCGTAACGTTGGCACAGTGTGGTCATGAATGATTTTCACCTTGAAAATTAATTAATAAATGTAAAACAAAAATACTGGAATGCAGCCGAAATAAATCAGAAACCTCTATGGAGATCAAATTGGCAGGTGAAAAGCTGAAGGAAGTAGGAGACTTCTGTTACTTAGGAAGCAGAATAACCAGTGATGGATGAAGCAAAGAGGATATAAAAAGTAGGTTGGCTCAGGCAAGAAAAGCATTTCTACAAAAAAGGAATCTGCTGACATCGAATATAGATTTAGGTATTAGGAAGTCATTTTTGAAAGCCTTTGTCTGGAGCGTGGCGCTCTATGGAAGTGAAACTTGGACTATTGGTGCAGCAGAAAAGAGGAGAATTGAAGCATTTGAAATGTGGTGTTACAGGAGAATGATGAAGATCAGATGGGTAGATAGGGTTACAAACAAAGAGGTATTAAGACGAGTGGGAGAGGGGAGATGTTTCTGGCGACTGCTAATGAAGCGAAGAGATAGGTTGGTAGGACACATATTAAGACACCCAGGAATAGCAAGCTTAGTTATGGAAGGAAGGGTCGAGGACAAGAACTGTAGGGGTAGACCAAGGTTAGAATATGTTAAACAGATTGCCTCGGATGTAGGGTGTGGTAGCTATGTAGAGATGGAACGATTAGCTCAGGACAGGGAGGCATGGAGAGCTGCATCAAACCAGTCAAAAGACTGAAGACTCAAACAACAACAACTTAAAAAGAAAAAGACCAGCCCTTGTACATCAAAACAATGTATAATACAGGGAGCGGCAAAAAGATCTGTCGGTTTATGTCGTTGTACGGCTGAGCGAGTTAGTGGTGGGTGGTAGTGGGGATTGGCGCGATGATGAGCCTACGTGATGCCATTTCAGTAGCCATGGAGCTGTGGACAGGTGAACAACGTGCGTTTGTTGTCGAGGCATTTTTTAAAAGTGGTGAGTCTTGCGTCGTTACTCAGCGTCAGTTCCGTCAACACTTTAATGTGGGTCGAAGAGGACGCGTTCCATCTCGTAACACAATTTTGTTATGGGTGAGTAATTTTAGAGCTACAGGTTCAGCCTTAAAACGTACCTCGACAGGCCGTCCAAGGTCAGCCAGGACACCAGAAAATGTTGAGCGAGTGAGACAAGCTGTGGGAACCAGTCCACAGCGGCCGGCTCGTAAACAAGCTGCTGCTTTGCAAATGTCTGATCGGACAGTCAGACGAATATTGCGTTTCGATTTGCATTTTCATCAGTATAAAATGGTTATTGTCCAGCAGTTGAAGCCTAATGTCTATGCAAAGCTTCAGTACAAGACTGGAAGAATGCATGGCAAAAGATGGGCATCATTTGAAAGACGTTATCTTCAAATCTTAAAAGTTATAATCTATTGTTCTTTCATGTTTTCCATTAATTGACATGTACACCTTGCTGTTATAAGTAATAAAAGAGTTTGTATCATTTAAAATGTTTGTGTTGTTGTGATTTAAAAACCGTCAGATCTTTTTGCCGCTCCCTGTACAACCATGGACGGATTGAAGCCAAGATTATGGAGGAGGGTGGGGGGGGGGGGAGGGCGTCTGGGGCTCAGACGGTGCGCGACGTATCACACTTTTACTTTTCGCTTTCATTTCGACAATATATAATGTTCATATCTTATGTCATCTTTTGGAGGGACATTATCAATTTGTGACTACTAACCTTGATCAATTCTGCACCGGATATTTGCTAAATCACTTAAATACAGGGTCTTTCATATAAAATAGGAGCGCCAAGCAGCGGCTTTGTTAGCCGCGGTCACCTTGGCCGAGCTTTTGGCGCGCCAAGGCCCCCTGCTTTAAGCGTGTGTACAATCCTATGTGATGCAGCGGCCTTGCTAGCGTGTGTACAATGCTGACATCTTAATTTAGTTAGTTATTGATGAAACCAAAACCACTACTTGTGCTAATTTTGTGAGTGATTTATTCCGAGACCGTTCAAGATTCTCGCCAATGTCATCTAGCTCATCCTCTGTTAAAACTGTTCGTGTGCGGGCATGTTTTTTATTGAGCACCGAGCCAGTAGTGTCAAACTTATTTGCAATTACGTGAATCTGTGCTAGTGAAGGTGGCCCTTCATCAGGAAATTGCTGAACAAATGCATCACGTACCTGCCGAGCCGACTCGTACTTAAAATAAGTTTTACATAAAAAAATACGATGTTGCAATGATAACTGTCTCACCATGTTAGTACTTGAGGTTTAGACTGGCGACTGAGCAACCGCAGCTGCGGTTAACAAAGCCGCCGCTTGGCGCTCTTATATGAAAGACTCTGTATGTGTTTATTTAACAATCGCAGCCTCGTTCGTCAGCGTATTTAGTATGTGAAACTGCACTGACTTCTATATCCGATGTCAACAGATTCCTTTTGAGTAGAAATGATTTCCTTGCCTGAGCCAACCTACCTTTTATATCCTCTTCGTCCACCACCGGTTATTTTGCTTCATAAGTAACGGAAGTCTCCTATTTACAAATACAAATACAAATAATACTCAAAAGTCTGGTGTGTTTTGTATCGGACATGTTGGCAACAGTGATGGGACGTGATATGACGTCGATGTGTGCGCCTGGAGCATGGCTGCTGTCGTTGAACAAGCAAGAAATAAATACCTTTATTTATGTAATATTACAAATATTTCCAGTGCAGCAGTGATAGTTCAATTACTAATTACTCCCAGAAAGGTACGTGTATCATCTCTACTTAGTATAAAACAAAGTCCCTGATTCTTGGATGTCACGGGTAGATAGATAGATGTCATTTATTGCAGAAACACAAGAGAACATCAAGTACAATGCAATCGTCAAACAAACTAACATATGGAAATGTAGAATATATATATGTAGGAAAGGATTTTGGCAAGCGAACAAACCGAACACGTCTTTAAGTAATTTTAAGTATAAAAACTGTATTTACACATAAGATTACAACAGATAAGATTGCACAAAACTTAGCGTGACTTCACTCGACACAAAACTGACACACTGCTCGTCCTCTTTTTTTCACGGCTTCCTCTCGGTTCTTCTACGCGGCGCCACCGGGCGGTCCCGAGACTGGCGGGAAACCCACGAACGGTTCATCATCTTCCGATTCCCACAATCGGCCATCCTGCAGATCCTCCGCCTCGGATGATGAGTCGTCTTCAGCCCATGGTTTGAGGAACTCAGCACAAGTAGTTGTTCGATTGGGGCCTAAGTGATTCCCTTCACGACAGACGTCGTAAGTGTCATTTGGCTTGACTCTGGAGATTCTGTAAGGCCCAAGGTACTTTTTCTTCAATTTAAGGCCTGGTCCAAACTGGGTCCTCTTGATGGCGACGATATCGCCAACTTGGTACTGGTGTGCAGGCCGTCGACGTCGATCGAACAACACCCTGTTTTCTTGTTGCACTTTCTGGATTTGTGCCCTTGCTTCTTCACGGTGTTCATCTCTCCTGGTCTCAAACTCGTCTAGCATCTCTTCATTGATCAACTCAACTATTCTCAGGTCATTTTCACAGTGCATTTTAACTCCTGTCAAAAGTTCAAACGGCGTCTGCTTGATACTGCGGTTGTAAGTGGAATTCATGGCTCTCTGAGTGGCTTCGACGTGTTTGTACCAATCTCCTGGGTTTTCGATGGACAACTTAGCCAGCACAGAGATGATCGTGGAGTTCATCCTTTCTACCTGACCATTGGCACGAGGGAGTCCGGTTGTGATTAGTGAATGGGTGATGTTGTTGGCAGTGCAGTACTCTTCGAATTCGTGTGAAATATAGGCGGCTCCACGGTCGGTGACGATCTGCGCTGGATTACCAAATACTCCTTTTTGCACGTCCAGCTTCGCCGTAGTTTCTTTCGTGGTCGTCGTTTTAGTGGGATACAGCCACACAAACTTTGTGAAGCTGTCCGTTACTGCGAGGATATGCTTGTATCCTTTTTTCGTTGAATCCAAAGGCCCGAGATGGTCAGCATGGTAAGTGTGAAATGGTGTGCTTTCTTTAAACAAGAGATGCAAGAGTCCTTCTTGTTTCCCAGCCTTGCGGTTGACCAGCAGACACTTCACGCAGTTGGAGATGACACGGCCAACTATCTTCTTCAAATTGGGTATATAAAATTCTCTCTTGATCTCTTCTTCTGTGCGCAGGGCAGCGTAGTGTCCTTTCTCATGAGCGGCTCTCACCACCTCGTTCTGCATTGGCCGTGGGACGACAAGTAGATTTTGTCCATCACAGAACTTGAAGAGGATACCATCCTGCAGGGTGTAATCCTTGTATGGCTTCGACTTCAGGTGCTCCATGATCGCACACAGACCTTCATCAGCTTGCTGAGCTCGTTTCAACCTGGCAACGAGTCCATCGATGAGACCGTAGAGGACCATGGGATGGCGACTCAAGGCATCGGCGTGAGGAATTCTCGCACCCGGTCTATGCTCGATCGAGTAATCAAACTCCTCTAACATCATGGCCCACCTTGCAACTCTCGGGGTGAGGTCCTTCTTGTCCATCGTCTTCTGGAAGGCAGAGCAGTCGGTTATGATCTTGAACTTGATTCCAAGCAGGTACACTCGGAGCTTTTTCAAGGCCGTCACCACAGCTAACACCTCGAGCTCGTAGCTGCTGTACCTTTCCTCCTGTGGCGTAGTCTTCTTGCTCAGGTATTGAACAGGATGCAGTTGACCATCGTCTGGGAAACGTTGCAGTAGCACTGCTCCATAACCATACTTGCTTGCATCAGTATGGACTTCCGTCTCGTAAGCCGGGTTATAGATGATGAGGACTGGATCTTCGGATAAGGCTTTTTTCAGACTCGTGAATGCAATCCTCTGTTCTTGCTCAAACTTGAATCCACCGGTTGACTTCAACAAATCACTGAGCGGCTTTGCAATCTTGGCGTAGTTTGGGATGTACTTCCAGAAATATCCGGAAAGGCCCAAAAAACTGTGGACTTCGGCCAGCGACTTGGGTTCTGGGTAATGTTGAACTGCGGCTGCTTTCCTAGGAGATGGTGAGACAGTTCCATCTTCTACAACGTGTCCTAGGAACTCGATTTTCTTTTTCAGGAACTGGCACTTCGAGAATTTAATATCCAGATCATGAGTTTCAGCTACCTCCATCACTTGCCCAAGCTTCTCTATGGCATCATTTTCATCTTTTGCTGGGATTACTACATCGTCCATGTACACTAGGACTGTGCCGGCTTGAATTTGTTCTCTGAATACACAGTTGATAAAGCGTTGGAACACAGGAGGCGAGTTGCAGAAACCAAATGGAACTTTCAGGAACTCATATTGGCCTGAATGTGTCACAAAGGCCAAATACTTTCTGCTCTCTTCCTTGACTGCGACGTGAAAAAATCCATTTCGCAGATCCAGAGTACTGAATACTCGGGCATCACTCAGCTTGTCCAGGACGTCATCAATGAGTGGTAGTGGGTATCGATCTTTGACAGCTTTTCTATTCACTGGACGGTAATCGACGCACACCCTCGGAGACCCATCTTTCTTCCACACAACTACCACTGGACTAGCGTACTCAGACATACTGGGTCGGATGATGCCATCTTGGAGCCACTGCTGCACTTGCTTCTCTACAATCTCTTTCTCCGCTGGTGATAAGCGTCTTGGGTGACTGTGAATCGGTTCTTCTTGTTTCATCGTGATGCTCATCTCAACGCTGGTACTCTTCTCCTTGTGTGGCGAATATTCATTGACCATCTTTCTGATTCTCAAAACAGCCTCTTCCAATGCCTCTCCTATGTCCAATTCCTCGCCTGCTATCACGTCGATTCGGTACAAGTACGCTTCTGATATCTCCTTGGACATCTTGACACCGGTTTTGCTGATGGTAGTTACGGCTTGGTCCAGCAAGTCGTTACCCACGATAGCTGGCAACTTGAGTACATCTCCAGACACCACATAGAAATCAGTCAAGTAAGTGTCGTCGTCAATCTGGACGTCGGATGGAAAATATCCTAGGGGTGGCACCTCACTTTCACCGAAACCCTTAAGTACTATGGCGGTCGTCTTCAGTTCCAAATCCCCCATCTCTGCATAAATGTCTTCGCGGATCAGATTGATTGGGCAGCCCGTGTCCACCAATGCGTTGATCTTCTGGCCCTGGAGCAACAATTCCTTCATCTTCATATTCGACTTGGTTCCCAAAGCAACGTTCACTGTCTTGTTCTCTGCATTCTGCTCAGGATTTGGGCACTTGGAAGCTATGTGTCCGAAGCTGCTGCAATTGAAGCACTTTGGACCTTGACTCTTGTGTGGACATCCGCTGGACTCATGACTGTTCTTCTGACCACAATTGTAACATCTCTTTACAGACGAGATCTGCTTCAGCCTGTTGTCTTCTCTTGGTGTATGTTTGTTTGTCGTCTTCACATTTTTTGTCAACTTCTGGGAGTTTCGTGTGTAAGCTCTCTCATAGATCTTCAACTTGTCCTTGAATTCCTTGATGTCCCTTGCTCCATATAGAACCATCTTGGATCCAGTGTCGTCCTCGATGCCATCGATGACGTATTGTATCAACGATTTATCATCGATTGCCGACCTGCTGGCTATTTCTCGCATCACCAGGAAATATTCCTGAAGAGTTTCAACTTTAGTTTTTCGTCGGTTGGTTAGCAGTCGATGAATCTCTGCTGCACTGGTATCATCTCGGAACTCTTTCTTCAGGGCTTTCTTCAACTTGTGCCAAGATGTGATGCCACGTTCACTCTGCACGAACAACTTAGCCAGGCCTGACAGTGACTTTTTTGCAAAAACATATTTTTGCATCTCGTCCCAGCCCATCAACGTTGCCGTTTCCTCAAAGTCCTCAATCCAACGTCGCACCGGATAGTTCTCGCTGCCGTCATAGAGTCTGACAGAGCCCACTACATCTCGGAAAGTCAACGCAAACTTGTGTGCAACTCCCCGGTTTGCAGTGTGCCGCAAGTCCACCACGTCCTGGTCGACTTCCCCTTCACTTGAGCTTTCTACTACAGTCTTCGATTTGTGTTTGGTCTTTGTTATGTTTTTATGGTTAGGCCTACCTCCTATTGCTTTGGAGAGTTTCTGGTCTTCGGACGAGCTAGATGAATCCAATGATGATCCTGACATGCTAGAGGTTGAATGTTTCATGGATTTCATACCAGCCATTTTCTCCTTTAACTCACGTAATTCTTCCGCCAGCAATTCGTTGGCCTCTTTCATCTTGCTCATCACATCTTTTCGTTTTACCAGTCTCTTCTTCTTCATCATCATCATCTTCGTCTTTGGGCATCCCCAGCAACGAAAGGTCCATTAAGTTGTCACAGATGCGTTGCACAAGCACTGCTTTCTCTCCCGTATATTGAATGTTTAACACAGTGCAAATGGCAATTAGACCAGCCTCGGTGAATTCGCACTCAATGAACTTCAATTTCTCCAGGTGTTTTGGTGAGTCACATTCAAACTCGAATCCTGAGAATTCTCTTAAGCGCTGCCTGTTCTTTCGATCACGTGGCAGTTTTTCGAAAATGAGGTTATGTAACGTCTTAATCACGGCCGTAGGCGCCGTCTTAATGTTATTATTAACTTTTTCAATATCTTGTAAACACGCCACATTGTCCGCCATTTTTCTTTGTCTTTCGGCACTCGCACTAATCACTTTTCTTTTCGTCGTCGTCTTAGGGTTCAGGATCCTCGAAATCGTCTTTTGCAGCCTGCTCGAATCACCACGTCTTTGGAAGTTGAACAGCTACTCGTCTTCTATATTCCACGGACCCACGTCGTCGTCGATCTTGCCAGAAAAATGTCGTCACCTCACGCCTTGGTTTTATCGCTGTAGCCTAACCAAGATTGCCGTTCCGCACTCAAAATACTTCGTATTTCGGACAATCCCCCAAATGTAGGAAAGGATTTTGGCAAGCGAACAAACCGAACACGTCTTTAAGTAATTTTAAGTATAAAAACTGTATTTACACATAAGATTACAACAGATAAGATTGCACAAAACTTAGCGTGACTTCACTCGACACAAAACTGACACACTGCTCGTCCTCTTTTTTTCACGGCTTCCTCTCGGTTCTTCTACGCGGCGCCACCGGGCGGTCCCGAGACTGGCGGGAAACCCACGAACGGTTCATCATCTTCCGATTCCCACAATCGGCCATCCTGCAGATCCTCCGCCTCGGATGATGAGTCGTCTTCAGCCCATGGTTTGAGGAACTCAGCACAAGTAGTTGTTCGATTGGGGCCTAAGTGATTCCCTTCACGACAGACGTCGTAAGTGTCATTTGGCTTGACTCTGGAGATTCTGTAAGGCCCAAGGTACTTTTTCTTCAATTTAAGGCCTGGTCCAAACTGGGTCCTCTTGATGGCGACGATATCGCCAACTTGGTACTGGTGTGCAGGCCGTCGACGTCGATCGAACAACACCCTGTTTTCTTGTTGCACTTTCTGGATTTGTGCCCTTGCTTCTTCACGGTGTTCATCTCTCCTGGTCTCAAACTCGTCTAGCATCTCTTCATTGATCAACTCAACTATTCTCAGGTCATTTTCACAGTGCATTTTAACTCCTGTCAAAAGTTCAAACGGCGTCTGCTTGATACTGCGGTTGTAAGTGGAATTCATGGCTCTCTGAGTGGCTTCGACGTGTTTGTACCAATCTCCTGGGTTTTCGATGGACAACTTAGCCAGCACAGAGATGATCGTGGAGTTCATCCTTTCTACCTGACCATTGGCACGAGGGAGTCCGGTTGTGATTAGTGAATGGGTGATGTTGTTGGCAGTGCAGTACTCTTCGAATTCGTGTGAAATATAGGCGGCTCCACGGTCGGTGACGATCTGCGCTGGATTACCAAATACTCCTTTTTGCACGTCCAGCTTCGCCGTAGTTTCTTTCGTGGTCGTCGTTTTAGTGGGATACAGCCACACAAACTTTGTGAAGCTGTCCGTTACTGCGAGGATATGCTTGTATCCTTTTTTCGTTGAATCCAAAGGCCCGAGATGGTCAGCATGGTAAGTGTGAAATGGTGTGCTTTCTTTAAACAAGGGATGCAAGAGTCCTTCTTGTTTCCCAGCCTTGCGGTTGACCAGCAGACACTTCACGCAGTTGGAGATGACACGGCCAACTATCTTCTTCAAATTGGGTATATAAAATTCTCTCTTGATCTCTTCTTCTGTGCGCAGGGCAGCGTAGTGTCCTTTCTCATGAGCGGCTCTCACCACCTCGTTCTGCATTGGCCGTGGGACGACAAGTAGATTTTGTCCATCACAGAACTTGAAGAGGATACCATCCTGCAGGGTGTAATCCTTGTATGGCTTCGACTTCAGGTGCTCCATGATCGCACACAGACCTTCATCAGCTTGCTGAGCTCGTTTCAACCTGGCAACGAGTCCATCGATGAGACCGTAGAGGACCATGGGATGGCGACTCAAGGCATCGGCGTGAGGAATTCTCGCACCCGGTCTATGCTCGATCGAGTAATCAAACTCCTCTAACATCATGGCCCACCTTGCAACTCTCGGGGTGAGGTCCTTCTTGTCCATCGTCTTCTGGAAGGCAGAGCAGTCGGTTATGATCTTGAACTTGATTCCAAGCAGGTACACTCGGAGCTTTTTCAAGGCCGTCACCACAGCTAACACCTCGAGCTCGTAGCTGCTGTACCTTTCCTCCTGTGGCGTAGTCTTCTTGCTCAGGTATTGAACAGGATGCAGTTGACCATCGTCTGGGAAACGTTGCAGTAGCACTGCTCCATAACCATACTTGCTTGCATCAGTATGGACTTCCGTCTCGTAAGCCGGGTTATAGATGATGAGGACTGGATCTTCGGATAAGGCTTTTTTCAGACTCGTGAATGCAATCCTCTGTTCTTGCTCAAACTTGAATCCACCGGTTGACTTCAACAAATCACTGAGCGGCTTTGCAATCTTGGCGTAGTTTGGGATGTACTTCCAGAAATATCCGGAAAGGCCCAAAAAACTGTGGACTTCGGCCAGCGACTTGGGTTCTGGGTAATGTTGAACTGCGGCTGCTTTCCTAGGAGATGGTGAGACAGTTCCATCTTCTACAACGTGTCCTAGGAACTCGATTTTCTTTTTCAGGAACTGGCACTTCGAGAATTTAATATCCAGATCATGAGTTTCAGCTACCTCCATCACTTGCCCAAGCTTCTCTATGGCATCATTTTCATCTTTTGCTGGGATTACTACATCGTCCATGTACACTAGGACTGTGCCGGCTTGAATTTGTTCTCTGAATACACAGTTGATAAAGCGTTGGAACACAGGAGGCGAGTTGCAGAAACCAAATGGAACTTTCAGGAACTCATATTGGCCTGAATGTGTCACAAAGGCCAAATACTTTCTGCTCTCTTCCTTGACTGCGACGTGAAAAAATCCATTTCGCAGATCCAGAGTACTGAATACTCGGGCATCACTCAGCTTGTCCAGGACGTCATCAATGAGTGGTAGTGGGTATCGATCTTTGACAGCTTTTCTATTCACTGGACGGTAATCGACGCACACCCTCGGAGACCCATCTTTCTTCCACACAACTACCACTGGACTAGCGTACTCAGACATACTGGGTCGGATGATGCCATCTTGGAGCCACTGCTGCACTTGCTTCTCTACAATCTCTTTCTCCGCTGGTGATAAGCGTCTTGGGTGACTGTGAATCGGTTCTTCTTGTTTCATCGTGATGCTCATCTCAACGCTGGTACTCTTCTCCTTGTGTGGCGAATATTCATTGACCATCTTTCTGATTCTCAAAACAGCCTCTTCCAATGCCTCTCCTATGTCCAATTCCTCGCCTGCTATCACGTCGATTCGGTACAAGTACGCTTCTGATATCTCCTTGGACATCTTGACACCGGTTTTGCTGATGGTAGTTACGGCTTGGTCCAGCAAGTCGTTACCCACGATAGCTGGCAACTTGAGTACATCTCCAGACACCACATAGAAATCAGTCAAGTAAGTGTCGTCGTCAATCTGGACGTCGGATGGAAAATATCCTAGGGGTGGCACCTCACTTTCACCGAAACCCTTAAGTACTATGGCGGTCGTCTTCAGTTCCAAATCCCCCATCTCTGCATAAATGTCTTCGCGGATCAGATTGATTGGGCAGCCCGTGTCCACCAATGCGTTGATCTTCTGGCCCTGGAGCAACAATTCCTTCATCTTCATATTCGACTTGGTTCCCAAAGCAACGTTCACTGTCTTGTTCTCTGCATTCTGCTCAGGATTTGGGCACTTGGAAGCTATGTGTCCGAAGCTGCTGCAATTGAAGCACTTTGGACCTTGACTCTTGTGTGGACATCCGCTGGACTCATGACTGTTCTTCTGACCACAATTGTAACATCTCTTTACAGACGAGATCTGCTTCAGCCTGTTGTCTTCTCTTGGTGTATGTTTGTTTGTCGTCTTCACATTTTTTGTCAACTTCTGGGAGTTTCGTGTGTAAGCTCTCTCATAGATCTTCAACTTGTCCTTGAATTCCTTGATGTCCCTTGCTCCATATAGAACCATCTTGGATCCAGTGTCGTCCTCGATGCCATCGATGACGTATTGTATCAACGATTTATCATCGATTGCCGACCTGCTGGCTATTTCTCGCATCACCAGGAAATATTCCTGAAGAGTTTCAACTTTAGTTTTTCGTCGGTTGGTTAGCAGTCGATGAATCTCTGCTGCACTGGTATCATCTCGGAACTCTTTCTTCAGGGCTTTCTTCAACTTGTGCCAAGATGTGATGCCACGTTCACTCTGCACGAACAACTTAGCCAGGCCTGACAGTGACTTTTTTGCAAAAACATATTTTTGCATCTCGTCCCAGCCCATCAACGTTGCCGTTTCCTCAAAGTCCTCAATCCAACGTCGCACCGGATAGTTCTCGCTGCCGTCATAGAGTCTGACAGAGCCCACTACATCTCGGAAAGTCAACGCAAACTTGTGTGCAACTCCCCGGTTTGCAGTGTGCCGCAAGTCCACCACGTCCTGGTCGACTTCCCCTTCACTTGAGCTTTCTACTACAGTCTTCGATTTGTGTTTGGTCTTTGTTATGTTTTTATGGTTAGGCCTACCTCCTATTGCTTTGGAGAGTTTCTGGTCTTCGGACGAGCTAGATGAATCCAATGATGATCCTGACATGCTAGAGGTTGAATGTTTCATGGATTTCATACCAGCCATTTTCTCCTTTAACTCACGTAATTCTTCCGCCAGCAATTCGTTGGCCTCTTTCATCTTGCTCATCACATCTTTTCGTTTTACCAGTCTCTTCTTCTTCATCATCATCATCTTCGTCTTTGGGCATCCCCAGCAACGAAAGGTCCATTAAGTTGTCACAGATGCGTTGCACAAGCACTGCTTTCTCTCCCGTATATTGAATGTTTAACACAGTGCAAATGGCAATTAGACCAGCCTCGGTGAATTCGCACTCAATGAACTTCAATTTCTCCAGGTGTTTTGGTGAGTCACATTCAAACTCGAATCCTGAGAATTCTCTTAAGCGCTGCCTGTTCTTTCGATCACGTGGCAGTTTTTCGAAAATGAGGTTATGTAACGTCTTAATCACGGCCGTAGGCGCCGTCTTAATGTTATTATTAACTTTTTCAATATCTTGTAAACACGCCACATTGTCCGCCATTTTTCTTTGTCTTTCGGCACTCGCACTAATCACTTTTCTTTTCGTCGTCGTCTTAGGGTTCAGGATCCTCGAAATCGTCTTTTGCAGCCTGCTCGAATCACCACGTCTTTGGAAGTTGAACAGCTACTCGTCTTCTATATTCCACGGACCCACGTCGTCGTCGATCTTGCCAGAAAAATGTCGTCACCTCACGCCTTGGTTTTATCGCTGTAGCCTAACCAAGATTGCCGTTCCGCACTCAAAATACTTCGTATTTCGGACAATCCCCCAAATGTAGGAAAGGATTTTGGCAAGCGAACAAACCGAACACGTCTTTAAGTAATTTTAAGTATAAAAACTGTATTTACACATAAGATTACAACAGATAAGATTGCACAAAACTTAGCGTGACTTCACTCTACACAAAACTGACACACTGCTCGTCCTCTTTTTTTCACGGCTTCCTCTCGGTTCTTCTACGCGGCGCCACCGGGCGGTCCCGAGAACCCACGAACGGTTCATCATCTTCCGATTCCCACATATATATATAGACTTCAAAAAAGCTTATGATTTTATACATAGATCTTCATTGCTGAAAATACTAAGGAATTTTGGACTTCATCCTAAATTAATAAAAATTATAAAACTAACTCTAACAAACACCAAATCTAAAGTAAAATTCAGAGGAGAAATATCTGAACCATTTACGATTAAAACAGGATTAAGACAAGGAGATGGTTTATCGCCTCTACTTTTCAATTGTGCTTTGGAATATGTAATGAGGGAATGGTACAGGGAAAATCCTAGGAGCATAAGAATTGGAACCAAGAAAGATCAAATAGACTTAAATTGCTTGGGATTCACAGATGACTTAGCGTTACTGGCTAATAATATTCAAGAAGCCAGAAATCAAATAATAAGCCTACAAAATATAGCACAAAAAATTGGACTTCAGATATCATTTGAAAAGACAGATAATGGTAGCAAATCCACTTGTAATCAAATCACATAACAGTAAATAACATGAAAGTTAAAATAGTGAAGCAATTTAAATACTTAGGAGAAATTATAACTTACAACTTGGATGAGAAACCTGCATGGCAAGAAAGAACTAATAAAATGATAAAAGCCCAAAAATTAACATGGTCTACATATAAAAGAAAATGTCTATCAATCGCAACAAAATTAAAACATTACAAGACTGTGGTTCAACCAGAGGGGACATATGGAAGTGAAACTCTTTTTAAAGTTACTCAAAAAAACAGAATCAACAAAATTTTAAAAGTAGAAAGAAGAATAGCTAGAACATGCATAAATAAAAAATATCAGAAAGATGGTAGGTGGCGGATAGTACCAAATGAAGTGGTATACAGAGAACTGGAGCCCATCACGAATACTATTCGGAAGAAACGGTTTTCTTTTTTTGGTCACATCATGAGGACACCAGAAACCAGGTTATCTAGAAAAATTGTAGTGAAACTTTGGAATATGAAACAACAAGTAGGATGGATTAAGGAAATTAGAGAAGATATGAAAGAATTAGAAATAACCTTGGATGACTTGCAAAACAAAACAAAAAAACTGAGAGATATAAAAATAAGATTTCAGGCTGAAATAGACAAACGTAATACAGTATAAAGGGTATTTACAGATGAGGAACGCCTGAGAAGATCAGAGCGAATGAAAAGCTACTGGGCAACACGGAAAGGAAACATACTGAAGAAGAGGACCAAAAATGATTGACTGAAGTGGTCCAATGAGGCCGTAAAAGAAGAAGAAGAATATACACAGTGTTGTGCTCTGAATCACACATGCACGCACACACAAGAGTTCAATATTTACAGCATACATTTGATATAAATGCATATTACAAAGCAAGGTCAACCTGCCAGTTTAAGCCCTACATCAGAAATAATAGTGAACTACACCAAAAGCTAAATATGTCTAATTGACTTACAGACTTCAAAGAATTCATCTGTTTTATAAATGCTGTTGTTAGTTAGTAGAGACTTAATCTTTTGTTTGTAGATATTCAAAGGCAAATGCCTAACAATGACTGGAAGGGAATTGAAAAATTTCAGGGATATATAAATGAATGTCTTCAGAGTTCTACTGAACTTACATCCGTAAAGTCCTAAGTTGTTCCCATTCCTTGTGCTATAACAATGTGATAGACCCAGCACCTCATACTTGTTGTGGTTTTCTTTGATATATAAGAGGCACTGGAAAATGAACACTGCTGGCAAAGTCATGACACCTACAGTAACAAATGCTTGCCTACAGTGACTTCGAGGAGGAAGACCACAAATTAACCTCAGAGCTCTTTTCTGCAATCTGATCAATTTCTCCGCATGCGACATGTGACCCCAAAGTAATGTTCCATAGGCCAAATGGCTAATCGCGAGAACCACTGGATGGATTTTGATGCTGTTTTCACCATTCTGTAAAGGATATCTCGAGGAAGGTTTCTGTAGAAAATTATTTATTTATGATCAAAGGAAGCCGAGCAGTAACAATTTCAGTGAAAAGGTAAAAAAAAGGGCGTCCATGAGCTTTTTGAGCTTACGCTGGGCAAACCTTTAAAAATATCAATATACTATGAGTGTAAGAATTGTTCAGCATGAAATGTTCTACAAAAAAGTATGGGACAGCATATCTCTATCTTCAATGCATCGCCCACTATAGGTGTTTTTACGTTTTCATTTCTTCCAACAATCTCCATTCAATTACTAGCTTCGAGGCAGCTTACGAGATAGCTGGCTGGCAAGCGAGCCTATCACCCCAGACACTGTAGAGTCGTGTCGAGTTAAGACATCAGAGAAGATGGGATGTATTTGGAGTTTCTCTGGGAGTTAAACTCTGCTTTTCTTTACTTCACCTGTGAACTTTTCATACTGCAGAATACACAGTCAAGTTTACATTGGACGCAAGGGGGATTTGTGTTTCATGCACCTTGCCATTCTTAAATTACGTCTGACAAGAATTCGTTGCACATGCATTTCCATGATATAGTTAATAGTCCAGTCAGTGATTTTAACTCATCATGCTGACACGGAAAAAGGATGAGGGTATTTTCAGTTTTTTGAGCTTTGTACAACACTTTTTGATGTGTTGATGAAGTGTTGGACAAACAAGGACTGAAACACAGGTATTTGATGCCCTAAATTGATATCAGGAACAATATTGATCCTTCAAAACTAAAAGAAAAGGAAAATGGATGTCCGGGTATTTTTGGGTGTTTATATGTTTTGGCACTGTAACCTTGTCTTTAAGTGTTTTTTTTTTCTTAAACTAAAGTAAAATATTGGATAAAACCTTTTGGTTGTTTTGTGTTTTACATTTTTAATAAATACCAAAATATTGAGAAGGTATAGTTTTATTACGGTACTGAAAATGAGCAATGAACAAATACAGTGTAGCCAACCCCATGCATACGGTACTACTGTATAGCTGATATTGTAAATAAAAACCTGCCGTTCTAGCACCTATTCAAAACTTATCACCCTCGAGACATCCGACAGCACCAGTTTTTAAAATAACATCTGCTCTATCCGCTCACATTCGCTAACACTGAATAATTATCATCCAGACCAATGGTTTTTGCTTAGACCAATAATTGCAAGGTAGCGAGCGCAGCCCTCAGCTAATATATACACCCCTGGTTTTTGCCACGCACAGTGGGGGTAGTCTCATCAATAATTTTATCCAGGCCAATTAATGCTTTTACACATAATTACAATATTACATGTGTCATGTGGTGATGTGGGCCGGGTAAATACCCAGTGGGAAGGTAAATATAAATTGGGTATTTACCCAGGTATATAGCCTACCCAGTGGTCATTTAAATACCGAAAATGAGGGTATTTTCAGTTTTTTGAGCTTTGTACAACACTTTATGATGTGTTGATGAAGTGTTGGACAAACAAGGACTGAAACACAGGTAAGTGATGCCTTAAATTGAAATCGGGAACAATATTGATCCTTCAAAACTAAAAGAAAAGGAAAATGGACGTCCGGGTATTTTTGAGTATTTATGGTTTGGCACTGTAACCTTGGCTCTAAGTGTGTTTTCTCCTTAAACTAAAGTAAAATATTGTATAAAACCTTTTGGTTGTTTTGTGTTATACATTTTTAATAAATACCAAGATTTTGAGAAGGTCAAGTTTTATTACGGTACTGGAAATGAGCAACAAAGATGTGGGTGGGAAAAGCTACTTTTGTAGTAATAATAGTAGGCTATATGCATATTAATTGAAATGTGTATGTTAAAACTCAAAAGGTAATAAAATATATTCAATAGAAAGGACATTTGAAAGAAAGAAATGCATAGTAAAAGTGCTTTAAGTTATTTTTTATTCAATTTTTAATATAAAAATAATAATTTTAAACCATTCTCTAAATAATATAAATGTGGGCTCTATAATGGGTGAAGATGTATGCCTTATACCTACTTGGTTTCCCCAAAGATGCCATACGGCAGAGCAAACCCCTCAATGCTTGTTAGGACAGTGAACTTGGTTTCATCAATAACTAACTAAATTAAGATGTCAGCATTGTACACACGCTAGCAAGTTCGCTGCATCATATAGGATTGTACACACGCTTAAAGCCTTGGCGCGCCAAAAGCTCGGCCAAGGTGACCGCGGCCGCGATTAACAAAGCCGCCGCTTGACGCTCTTATTTTATATGTAAGACCCTGTATTTAAGTGATTTAGCACATATATCCGGTGCAGAATTGATCAAGGTTCATCATCATCATCTTGTACAGTTTCCAGCCCCAGGCTGGGTCTGTTTGGAACATAAGCCTCGCCACTTAGTTCTTTCTTCCCACCACCTCTCCGCTGTCACTTTGGTCCAGTCCTCGCCTCTCTTCTTGACACATTCCTCCACTCCTTTCAGCCATCTATCTCTTGGTCTTCCCCTTGGTCGTTTCTTCTGCATCTGCATCTCGTGTATCCTCTTGGGAATCTTCTTCTCATCCATTCTCTTTAAGTGTCCATACCACCTCAGTCTTGATGTCTCAATCCTACCTTGCAAGGGCTCCTCTTTCACCATTTCCCTGACCTTTTCATTCCTCACCCTGTCTCTTCTTGTTACTCCGATCCTACTTCGCAAGAACTTCATTTCACCTGCCTGTATTCTGCTTATGTCTCTTTTCTTCATTGTCCACGTTTCTGAAGCATAGGTCAGTATCGGGATATAGTAGCTTCTGAACACTTCCTTGCTTTTTTGTGGGATATCTTTATTCCACACTAAGCTCCTAATGCTTCTCACAAGGGAAGTCTCTGAACCGGGGAATCACGGATCCTGCTGAAACTTAGCAAATATGTTGCTTGAGCCCAACTAGGCAGAACCATGAAGAAAAATCTTTCGGAAATTAACTCCTGCCCTCCGTTGACGGCAATAAGTACAACAATTTTGAACTGTGCGCGCTGGTCAAGCGCGGGTGTGCCTCACGCCTGATTGGTGGCTCAAAAGGTAGTGCTCCAAACGACTGCCCTCCCGTACTCGCGCTCACAACCTGCGCTGCGGCATGGACATTAATGCTGCATCTTTACAATATATTGCACGTCGTGCTTTATTATTAATCATGCAATGTAAGGTATCACAAATACATATCATTACAACACAACACAGAGTAAACTGAACCAATAGTCAAACAAGTGAGTAAGTGACCAAGCTACTTCACATAGTTCTGACAACAGTGATGTTCGTGGTAATAATGTTGGAAACACAAACTGGTTTTACACCATCCACACCGTATGAAACACGGGCGAGTGCAAGTACTACATTGTATTGCACTGATATCGAAACAATATGGCACAGGGTGTTCAAACCCACCGGGATTGTCGGACAGGTACTGACTTCGGTACCATGCGTATTGCCACATTGAAGTAAAACGAGGGGACGACAATTGGTGATATGTCAGATTGTATTTCTCTGGGCCAAATTGATGTCAAAATTCAATAACCGAACGGTGTTCGAAAATCTACGGACAAAGCTTTTCCAGACCCTAACGCTGTATACATCCAATGGTTGACAGTAGGCTGTGGCATTATTGTATAACTGTGCGTTGTGGCCCCCAATGATTGCACTTTGGAGCAAACAGTTTTCGACCCTTTTATAGCCAGTGTCCTACCCGAACACATCTCCAAATTGAAACCACTTTGATCACTAATACATACGTTCCCAGGGCCGAGAGAATCAAGAACCGATGTAACCTCTTCTACGAATATTTCTGCTGCTGACATAATAATCCATTTCTCGATGGGCATTCTTTGATGTCGTCACAGTTGTTATTTTTCGCGAAATGATATTATAGCGATCCTTAAAGTGCTGCACCCAGGAATGGCTGGCTTTAAACCCCGTACATTTTACGTCCTGTGCAGCTAGCATAGCCCATTGCTGAATTGTCACGTCATGTATTACTTCATTATTCTGATGGGCAATGTCAAATTGGGCTTTTACGACACATGTTATTCTCCTCAATTTGTCGCGGCGGGTGCCTCCCCTTTTCACTTGCTCTGCCCACAAATATAAATCTTTCTTGCTTTTTAAACGGTGAAACTTACTTTTTACCGACGAAAAGGAAAGCGGACGCCTCTTACCGCTTTTCCAATAATCAACAGCATTTTGTTTGTATTCCATACCTACAGCTTGATCTGACACTTTCCTGGGTGAGCTATCGGTGGCAGCCCAAATATTATCTTCATCAGAGATGTTGGTGTTACTGTCATCCAGTAGTTCATGTATGGCGACAGTAAGAGTAGAATAGGAGTCCACGTTCATAGTGCTGTTCTCTATACAACCAGTTTTTTTTTTTGTCGTGTGGCCTCCTGAGAGGCCGAGTGCAGGTCTTTCTAGTCGACGCCCGTGGGCGACCTGCGCGTCGGGATATGAGATGGAATGGATGAAGATGAATGAAATTGGGTAAGGATGTGGAAGGAAGCGGCCGTGGCCTATCAGAAGGTACCGTCCCAGCATTTGCCTTGTGTTGAAAATGGGAAACCACTGAAAACCATTTCAAGGACGGCCGACGGTGGGGCTCGAACCCACGCGTCTACCGAGTCAGCAGAGAGCTTGGCCCCATGACCTAATCACTGCTCTTTAGCCAGCGTAGCCACTGCTGTCGGTAACCAGTTATGATACCTGTAAATATCAATAAGCACAACAAATAAACACACTTGTTACAAGAGACGAACGCCAGAAAGTCAGATAGGCACAAAACCATCAATAGCCTATAGTCTACAATCCAAACTGTCCAACAGGTCCTGTTCTTGAATGCTGAGAGGCCTTTCCATACATTTTCCATATTTTTCCTCCAGACAACATATAACTTTTGAAATGTTAATATTCATCATGCAATGCATGGGACACTCTCCGTATACGGATATAAGTGTATGCCGAGTCTGTCGCCTCTCATTCGGTGACTGCACGCCGTAGGCCGGGAAGCAACCTCTGACGCAGCCAATTTAAACGTGTAAATCTTAATTTTTCATCTAGTACAAGGGGAAGTTAATTTCCGAAAGATTTCTCTTCACGGTTCTGCCTATTTGGGCTCACGCAACGTATCTGCAAAGTTCCAGCAGGATCTGCGATTCCCCGGTTCAGAGACTTCCCTTGTCAGGAATGCTTCTGCCTGTTGGCCACGTTCCGTAATCTCTTTGTCATTTCTCCCATTTTCCTCCACTATACTTCCCAAGTACTTGAGACTTTCCACCTTCTCCAGTTGTCCACCTCCAAGTGTTATCCCACTCATTGGTCTGTCCTTTTTCCTGGTCGTTAACAGGATCTCACATTTACTGATGTTGAACTTCCATCCGTACTCTCCCACTGTTTCTTCCCAAGCCTTCAGTTGCTCCTGAATTTCCTCCTCCTTGTTTCCCCAGACCATGAGATCATCTGCAAACACCATTGCTTTCATCTTATCTTCTCCTATCTTTCCTGCTATCCGTGTCATTACCTCGTCCATAACCACTATAAAGAGAAGGGGTGACAGCGTACTACCCTGTTTCAGGCCACTCATTTGTCTGAACCAGTCTGTTCTTTCCCCTCCAACTTTCACACAACTCACACTTCCACAATACATCTCCTTCACTCTGCCTACAGTCTCTTTTTCCACTCCCATGTTTTCCATTGCTTTCCAAACCTTCTCCCTACACACACTATCATAGGCCTTTTCGATGTCCAGGAAGGCCATCAACAGATCCTCTCCAAATTCGTAGTGGTGTTCCTGGAGCTGTCTCACTGAAAATATGAGATCCACTGTTGATCTCCCAGGTCTGAATCCATACTGTTCCTCTCTCAATTTTCTCTCCACTTTGGCTCGTATTCTATTTTCTAATATCTTTTCATATATCTTGGCACAGTGAGGTATGAGTGTGACTCCCCTGTAATTTCTGCACTCCTTTCTGCTTCCTTTCTTAAATATTGGGACAATTAATCCTTTCTTCCAATCTTCTGGGGTCTTTTTCTCCTTCCATATCACCCTCATCACACGGTACAGCCACTGTTTCCCAACCTCCCCTGCTGCCTTCACCATTTCAACACTCACTTCATCCACACCTGGTGCCCTTCCTCCTTTCATCTTGTCTATAGCCTTTTCCAGTTCTCTCCAAGTCAGGTCCTTTTCCATTCCTGGGTTGTCTTCTCCATCTTCCAATACATTGTCTTCCTCCCTATGACCATTTGGATTCAGCAAATCCTCAAAGTACTCTTTCCACACTGTCTTGAGTGTCTCTTTGTTGTGTACCTCATTTCCGTTTTTGTCCATCATTACCACATCCTCTCGCAGACCTCTTCTCTTACTTTTGACCATCCCATAAAGTACTTTCTTATTTCCTCTGCTGTCTTCCTCCATCATCTCTGTCCACTTTACCATCCACTTCTTCCTTTCCTCTGCGACAATCTTGTTTGCTTCTTTCTTCTTTATCTTATAATCTTCCCTTGCCAGATCAGTTCTTTCCTGGAACCACACTCTGAAAGCCTTGTTCTTCCTTCCCACAGCTTCTTTTACTCTCTCATTCCACCATGGTGTCTCTTTACACCACTTTATGTTGCTTGTTCTTCCACATACTGCCACTGCAGCTTCCACCATTGTGTTTTTGAATTGCTTCCATTCCTCTTCCCCTGTTTTAGGATTGTCTGTTGGCATCCTTTCCCTTATTATCTTCTGGAATTCTTCCTTGACTTCCTTTTCCTTGAGTTTCCATACTTTGATTCTCCTTTCCTGGTACTCTGTCCTCTTGCTATCCTTAACAACTCCCAGGTTCATTACAAGTAATCTGTGGTCGCTATCTAAGGCCTCTGATGGTATTACCTTTATATCTCTGACACTTCTCTTCATTTCCCAGTCGTACAGCATGTAATCTACCAAAGATTTCCTTGTTAAATCACTGCTGTACCACCTTACCTTGTGGCTTTCTTTCTTCCGGAATCAGGAGTTGCCTACCACTAAACAGTTTCTCTTGCAAAAATCCAGCAACTTTCTCCCGTCTTCATTCCTGCTACCCCATCCTTTTGCTCCCAATACATTTTCATATCCTTGCCTTTCACTTCCTACATGTGCATTCAAATCTCCCATAACAATGATGCTCTGACCATTCAACTGCTGTTGTAGCTCCTCCTCAAAGTCTTCCTTCTCTTGAGCTGTACATCCAACTTGAGGGGCATATACCTGGGCTATCTCCAGGCTTCTTCCCTTTACAGTTACTCTGATCTTCATGATCCTGTCACTTATTCCCTTTACCTCTTCCTTCATTCCATCTCTCACAACTACTCCTACTCCGCTGCTCCTTCCTTCACTGTTCCCACTCCAGTACAACCGGTACCCTTTCCTCAGTTCTTTGCGACCTTCTCCTTTCCATCTTGTTTCTGCCAAGCCCAGTACATCCAGTTTTCTTCTCTCCATCACATCTACAATCTCCTTCACTTTTCCTGTCAGTGTCTGTATGTTTAATGTCCCAACACATAGTCCATTAGCATATCCGGGTCGTCGTCGTTTGCATCCGTCCTTTCCGAGGCCTGTTCCTGGTTTGAAAGCAAATATGATATCCACTACTGGCTTGCTAGGCCTATCGTAGCTTCACCCGAGCCCCGTCAGCCGTCACTTTTCAGGGTTACCATAGAGCCTTCACAGCTACCGTAGCGGTTCCGGGGCACACAAAGTCCCCACTGTACTTCACCCCTACAGGCAATCCCCTACTTCATGCCGTTGCCCGTCTCCCACCACGTGGAGGAGGGGTTGGACTTGTGGGAGACATGATCAAGGTTAGTAGTCACAAATTGATAATGTCCCTCCAAAAGATGACATAAGATATGAACATTATATATTGTCGAAATGAAAAAGTAAAGAAAAGTGAAAGTGTGATACGTCGTGCACCGTCTGAGCTCCAGACCCCAGGTCCCCCCCCCTACCCACCCTCCATAATCTTGGCTTCAATCCGTCCATGGTTGTACAGGGAGCGGCCGGAGGCTGGAATGCACAAACTGGTGACGACATCGGCTAATCGTGGCGTGTGTTACAAGGTGTGGTTCCGACCAGAGCGTGCAAGGTCACAGCCCGTCGCTAGAGGGCACGCGTGCACGTCACATGACGATACAATGCGAGCAGCAGCATGCATCAATTGTCCAACCAACCAAGACAGTAGGCCATTCGACATGCTTCCTGGTGTGGTTGAAGACTGTGGGGCACCCATTGGGCACACACTTTTCGCACGTGCAGTCGTTCCTTCATGATGGTGTGCACACTTCCGACGCTCAATCCGACCACGGCGGCTATGGCGTTCACTGTCACTTGGCGGTCCTGGGTAATGAGTGCATCAACCAGCTGGATGTTAATAAATGATAAAACAAAGTACAATATAAATAGTTTAATTATATTCCAGTCAATGGTTATAGCAGGGTATTTAAATCAATCATCTGTGAACTCCTAGCAAGTCTAACTTCATGTAGTTCTAACTGAGGGTTACTATATATACCACTGTCACTGACACCTAGCGGTGAACATTGGAACTTGATAGAGTGATAGAAACCAGCGGTCACCAGTTAAGTGAGCTAAGCAACACTGCTCAGCTCATCCTACCCAGAATTCAAACTGACACTGTACTTCCCTCCCATTCTCTATTGTTTGATGCCTACTGTACTTACTGTCGGGGAAATAAGTATAGATACTCGAGTTTAGAGGTCAATAAAACCTTTACCCTTAGTCTTACGTAAGAACAACCTACACCAAAAGTTTCCTTGTTTTATTTGTCGTTTAACGATATAGAGTAAATATTTTCATTGTATCTCGTTAGAATTTTATAGCAGATTGAACAAAAAAAGTACCGGTGTTTCTTACCAAGTTCACGGAGCGCTCACTTAGAAGGGTCATTACGTTAAAAGTATTGATCGGATCGTAACGAAACTCTAATAGGTCTTAAAGGAACTTATTGTTAACGCGTATGTGAAGTTTTAATCTGATCTGACGTTTCTTTAAGTAGTTGTGAATTTTGTAAAACATCTTTTTCTCGGGCCTGGGTGGTCATAGCAGTATGAAATATGGCTTGTTATGAGGCTCATAGCAATGCAAGGCTTAACGTAAAACTACATTTTATCTACTTTTGATAATTGCTTTTATATCGATTGATATTTAATCGGGTGGTTATGTGAGAAGAATGTATCGTAGCAAGCGACGGGAATAATGCGCTCGGTCGAGGAAACTCTTGCGACGTTGCTCTGTGAAACATAATACGCGCGCGTTCCAAGCCGTAAGGTCTGTGAATTTCTGTTGTTGTATTGTAATTTGTGTTAGGCCGGTATTACACTGCTAAAGAAATGTGTCAGATAAATTTTATCAAATATTTTATAAAACTGAACTTTTATCAAAGTTATACAAAGCAATTATCACACCATTACACTACATCAAATATTTTATCATAATTCAGCAAAATGGATGAAGGACAGTTCCGTGTTCACTTAACTATATTATGGTAGTTGAAATTCTGTGGTGGCAATACCGGTATATAAAAGAAACGGAAAGATAAAGTGAATGTCAATGGGTTAAACCATGGGTCGCTCACGTGACAAGGAAGATATTATTTTATACGAGTAAAATCTTGGTAAAAGAGCTGCAGTACGAGGACTTGAAAAATGACATTAATTAAAATAAATTAAAAACCATACGAGAAATTGACGAATTATAATACAAAAATTATAATATATATTCGCCTTCGTGGTGTAGTGGTCAGAGTGCTTAGCTGCCACCCCGGAGGTCCGTGGTTCGATTCCCGGCTCTGCCACGAAATTTGAAAATTGGTATGAGGATTGGAACGGGGTCAACTCAGCCTCGGGTGCTCCAAATGAGTCGAGGGGGGTTCGATTCCCACCTCAGCCATCCTTGAAGTGGTTTACGTGGTTTCCCACTTCGTCTCCAGGCAAATGCTGGGATGATACCTAACGTAAGGCCACGGCCGCCTCATACCCTCTTCCTTGCCTATCCCTCCCAATCTTCCCATCCCTCATAAGGTCCCTGTTCGCTTTGTAAGTGAGGCCGCCTGGGCGAAGTGCTGGTTACACACCCCAGTTGTATACCCGATCCCGAAGTTTCAAAATGGAGGCGGTAAATGTGGGATCCATCGCTGAGTCTGAGGGAATAGCCAACCCCGGAGGGTAATACGATTGAGATAAAAATAAAATACACTATCATTCACGTCTATTTAACTTAACTATTTAATTCTCCTTTATATCCTGAAATATGCGTCCCTTATGTACAGCGCTAATAGCCTCTGTGCTAATTTTGCCTACAAGTTATAGAAACATGTCTTATATTTCATTTCCGCAAGAAGTTAAACATTTCTCAACACCTTTTTTAATGAGGGCTTTGGACCTCCATTGGCAGGTTTTAAAATGGTGTGTCAGCTGAAAAGCTATTATTATAAGATTAATTGTTTGAAGTAATTTACACTTTGAGATTATAAGATTATAAAATTGCTCCCTTATTAACTGTCTGAAAAATCACTGCCCGATGAATCAGATGAACTGTCATTTAAGTTTATAACAAGTGGCTCAACAACGGGGACGTCTTCTGTTAGCCAATCCTTTTCCCAGTAATGTTTCTCTATTTTTTTGGTGTGTTCGATGCATTTTTTCCATAGCTCCGGTGTTACAGACCTCAAGGCTTCTTTACAGAGATTTCGCATCACCTCCATTGATCTTCCTCTCTCCACCTGGTTACTCATATTCACTTAAGCTATTTTATTTTTCACGTAGGACCAAACCAGCTCTATGGGGTTGAGCTCACAATGAGCAACTGGCAACCAGACGAGTTCGACGTCAGGACTAACATCCTTGATTATCTGTTCCAGCTTCTTTTTAGGTGCCCTGAAGTGAGGTTTGGCGTGAACAATTAGCTCTGCTTTCGTCATACTTTCATACTTTTGGATTCTGGGAAGAAGAGGAATATCTTTAATTGCAGCGGCACATCTCTTCACCGTGGCTATCGACCTTCCAATACACTTCGATACTACAGTATTTGCTAAACCCTCTTATCATTATTGCTTTCTCTCTCTCATCTAAAAAAACATATTGCTCTTATAATCATGGCAAATTCTCCCTCCGTTAACTGCGGATTAGCTGGCATCTTGATCGATGTGCAAACAATAGATAATACAGACAGTGATAGTTGCTGCTTGTTGCTAATGACTCAACGAAGAACAAAGATCAGAGTTTGGTGTGCGTAGGAACTAGCGCGCAGCAACTGGCAACATTGCCAGGCTGCTGCGGTACTATCGCCGCCCTCAATGGTCCGATTAAATATCCATATAAAATCGATAATCACATGTAGATAAAATGTAGTTTTACGTTAAGCCTTGCATTGCTATGAGCCTCATAACAGCCATATTTCATACTGCTATGACCACCCAGGCCCGAGAAAAAGTTGTTTTACAAAATTCACAACAACTATTTTAAGAAACGTCAGATCAGATTAAAACTTCATATACGCGTTAACAATAAGTTCCTTTAAGAGGTATTAAAGTTTCGTTACGATCAGATCAATACTTTTAACGTAATGATCTTTCTAAGTGAGCGCTCCGTAAACTTGGTAAGAAAAACCGGTACTTTTTGTGTCAATCTGCTATAAAATTTTAACGAGATACAATGCAAATATTTACTCTATATCGTTAAACGACAAATAAAACAAGGAATATTTTGGTGTAGGTTGTTCTTATGTAAGACTAAGGGTAAAGGTTTTATTGATCTCTAAACTCGAGTATCTATACTTATTTCCCCGACAGTAAGCTAACTTTTTCAGTGTAGTGGAGTTGTTAGTTTATATCTCCTGATCTAATTCCCAATTCCAGTTCTGTTTTTAAGTCCCAATTCTAATTTATTTTATTAACGATCTAATGTTGTTACATTTCTAAAAAGTTAATGTAGAATAGTTTGCATACCGGTGCACTTTTTAAGCTTCAATTTACGACACAGGATTTTTAATGAAAAATATAAATACCCGGGTATCTACCCAAATTGGGTATTTACCCGAGTATACACCCTGGGTATTTGCCCCGATGTATAAATACCTGGGCATTTTACATCACTACTATCACGTAACAATGAAACTGAGCAACGAATTCTCGATTGTCACGAGAGAGAGACAGAAAGAATTCCACACGTTCCTTTGACACAGGGAAGAAATGTTCATGGTTTGTGGTCCGATAAAGAGAATTCTGCTATAAATTATGATTCCTCCATAAATTATATAAATGATGCTTCAGTTTCTGGGCGAAGCTCCGCGGGTTGCTAGTTTGTCATATATTTACAATAATCTTCCAGGTTCTGGTCAAGGGAAGAATGAGTCACGTCAAAGCATTGTATAGAAATGCCAACAAGGAATACAATAACGCCAAAATATATGGCAATGAAAAAGTTAAAATAGCCAGCATCTGTAAAGAGATAATATTTCTGACATCTTGTCTAAATAGCAAGCAAGTACCAACAATTTCGACGAATCAAGGAATGAACAAAAAAAAAAAAAACGAACATGAAAGGAAAACATACAGCATAATTAATAAAACAATACTAATTCTAAATTCCAATTAACAAAATGTATGAAAGTCGTTTGAATGCCAGGTCGCAATACCTTACACTACAAAATTCCCCTACACACAAACTGGCGGCGTGGACGACACTAAAGGTTTATTCGATGCATACATGTAAAATTGTGTATGTTAATACGGCTTTGTAGACAAGCCCAGACCCCCTTGCTTATAGTACAAGCAGTAACCTAACCTAGTTGGCTTTACAAGAGTGCAGTGCATGTTTTCAATTAAATTGATCGACTAAAAGTAATTGACGACCAAACCTCACACTTTGACTGCATCGGCGTGTTTGAAACTTTATACAGCTGAGTAATTCAAGGCACATCAATATGTAGATTAAGGCTTTCACGACCCGGATTACTATACAAATAATTCATGGCTAATGCCGTGTGAAATTCAATTAGATACCAGTTGTTTCAAAGGAACCTTGCCTCCTTTTTCAATGGAATCCATTCCATTCCTTTTTCAATGGAATCCATTCCATTCCTCTTTCAATGGAATCCATTCCATTCCTCTTTCAATGGAATCCATTCCATTGAAAAAAGGAGGCAAGGTTCCTTTGTATAAAATAACGGGCTACTATATTCCGATAATCATGAATGAGAGCTTCAAATCGAGGCCAAGTTTCCTGCTATACAATTGTCCTGGGCTGAGAAAACTTTACTTCAGAAGAAGTATAAGAAATTTTTATTGGGTAGTTGTAAAAAATTCAAACTTTAGATTTACACTACCAATACTTGTGTCTATAACATATAACAATTTCATTCATTACCCTCAGCCAAGTAGTTTCCATGTACTTAGTTTTAAGTGAGCGGTTCCGAGAAAAACGTCGAAAACCCAGACAATTTTTCATACAACCACAAATTTAAAAAATAATTAAGAAACTTGAGAATAATTGGCTTATATAGTGTAACGCAGAATTAAACAAGGAACATATTGGTATAACTCATTTTACAATAGATCTGTTGGTTTGATTGTAATTAAGGCATAAGCTGCTTGCCTCCTACCAACAGTGCTGACAATTCGATTCCTGGTTAATGCAAGTGCTTTTTTTAAATACTGGAAACTTCTTTAATCAAATTGATAAGTACTTGAATGACTTATCATTCTGAGATTAACAGTCAAATAAAACTACAACTTTTCCTCATAATCATCATTAGCAGCTGGTAAACTAGACCTTAAAAGAACAATTTCAATTTTGTTAATTCAGTTTTTTTAATTTTCTTGAATCCAGTTCCATATTCAACTAGCTTGAAACCATGTAATAATGATGATGATTATGTAGCTCTATGCAAAGAGTATTTTCAAAAAGAAACAAAAAATATATTTTGAAAACCATTAATTACATTACAATTATTTTAAACATAAAATATATAGGCTATATTTTGGCTTTGGATTGCCAAGCAAGTGTGTTGCTCTTGGTATTACAAAGTGCAGTATGTTCAGTACCAACCAATGTAGTGCACGCTTCATGCTTAGACTGGCTTTGTTGTGATCGGAAATCAGAGGCACTGACATTCGTGATCCTGAGTGTGGTTGAGTTGTTGTGTACACTTACGTGAAGGTTTCTAACTTAGTAAATCCATTTCACAGTAGGTAGCGCACGAGTAAATGTTAAAAATGAGTGGCAGCCCACGAATCGTTTAAACAAAATTCCGTATGTGTTCATATCCCATTCCACCGATTGCGATGAAACTTTGGTGAATTGTTGAGAACGCTCCCACGAATGTTTCTTAATTATTTAATCCATTTTGCGATAGTTTAGAGGCAGTTAACGGAAATTGAAAAGGATTGTTTCCAAAAGCTCTCGAAGAAACAAAATTACAACGCCAACACTTTCTTTGATTGGCATTGCAACGCATGCCGGGTACAGCTAGTATGTATATATATATATATATATTATTGTATACCATAAGGTGCATGATTTGTGAACCTTCTTGAAAAAATAAATATACATTTTACCACTTGAGTCCCTGCTTCACACTTCCCATGTTTAACGCTGAATATAATCAACCATTATATGATCTTAATATAGCCATCAAATCCACTTCATATCACGCCTGTATTATTGCATGCTAATTGTATACATGGGTTCACTTGGTAACCGAAATGAGCCAACTGGATCTCTGCTAGGACTGTTATGATGGCCCTGCATCACAGCAAGTATGAGGTGTGTTTCATGAGTGAATCCATTTGTTAGGGCAAACAGTTACAATGCAGTTTGCCGGACACAAGAAGCTGTCACGCTGCAGTGATACTTGAACTGAATACAGGGCGCCAGGAAATGTTCTCCACAGTGACTGCAGTTTAGTTGGCAGCACTGTGTCCTTGACAGGCTGAATCCCACACGTGTGGGCTGTAAGCTGTCAGTGTGTATTGCAGTAAGCGAGTGTTCAGATAGATTATTGGAAGAGTGCAACAGTGCAGCGATACCGTTCGGAATTTGATAAGTAAATTTCATGTGACTGCCTCAGTTAACGATGTACTTGGAATAGGCAAGCCTACACTTTTAACAGACGATAAACTTCTCGGATATAATGCTGCGCAGTCCAAGTAAATCAACACTCAAATTTAGCTCAGCAAACAGGAATCTGTAAGCTTCAAGGACAACACTACTACCATCTGTTGTGGACGAACATAAAGCTTCAAGGACAACACTACTACTGTCTGTTGTGGACGAACATAAAGCTTCAAGGACAACACTACCACCATCTGTTGTGGACGAACATAAAGCTTCAAGGACAACACTACCACCATCTGTTGTGGACGAACATAAAGCTTCAAGGACAACACTACTACCATCTGTTGTGGACGAACATAAAGCTTCAAGGACAACACTACCACCATCTGTTGTGGACGAACATAAAGCTTCAAGGACAACACTACCACCATCTGTTGTGGACGAACATAAAGCTTCAAGGACAACACTACCACCATCTGTTGTGGACGAACATAAAGCTTCAAGGACAACACTACCACCATCTGTTGTGGACGAACATAAAGCTTCAAGGACAACACTACCACCATCTGTTGTGGACGAACATAAAGCTTCAAGGACAACACTACCACCATCTGTTGTGGACGAACATAAAGCTTCAAGGACAACACTACCACCATCTGTTGAGGACGAACATAAAGCTTCAAGGACAACACTACCACCATCTGTTGTGAATGGCTGTGGTGAGCACAAGCGACAGCCATGCTGCCAACATAACTGCTGATGCTAGCTCTCGCTGTAGCTTGTATACACTGCGGAGAACATTTCCGGGCACCCTGTATCACCACAACATTCTGTGTAATATTTGACTTACTTTTCATTAGGTCCAATGGTTTATGGTATCTGCTACTGTCCAGTTTCCAAAGTTGATGTATTCAAAGACCTGGGTTGTGCAGATTCCAAGAGTTTAACTGAAGCCAAGAGAGAAGAGATATTTCAAAAGATTTTAGATAATAGGGATTCCATCGGATGGATGGTCGATGCTATCGCGCCCAACAACATTTGTAACAGCATGTTACGGAGGTATGTATCAAAATATTGTTTACTTTTACTCTTGGATTATCTTTTGTTGTGTCAATTTGATATTCTCACAAGGGGAGGATACGATGCATGTGTCACCGATTCGAACCATCTTTAGTACAAGTGTAGGACATGACCAGGCGTATATCAGGAGCAAGTAGTAAGGTGCGCTTCTCACCCGTTTCCGAGAAATTAATTGCAATAAATGCAGTGCGGCGTCTATTGTATGCGCGTTGTACGCTAGCAAGAATTCAACGAATGCGTGGTGCAGTGGTAAGAGCCCTGCTTCGTAAGCGCGGGACCGCTGGATCGAATCCCACTGGAGAGCCTTTAAGTTCAGTTTTTTTTCTTTCTTTTTTGTTACAAACATTGGCAATTCGTACAACTGTAGGTGCCTTGAATACTGTTTATTTTGCAGTCAATTGTAATAACGTGTTATGTGAGCCGGATAAGGGATTCTAAAATCATCGTATCCGGGTCAATGTTTGTGACATTACATAATGTATAGTATTGGCATTGCAAATACATAGGTATTATACACGGTCAGGTGTATTATAGTATATGTATACATCTATATATTGAAGGCCCAGTCTGTTCCATTCACTGCATGTCTGTGAACCATCAGACCACCCCGTACCCCGCAAGCAGTGACTCATGCTATGGGTAGTGGTTGGAAATAACCAATGGTTACAAAAAAAAACACAACACACTGGAAAGGCTCACCGATGGGATTCGATCCAGTGACCCCGCGCTTACGAAGCAAGGCTCGTACCACTACACCACGTGCTCGTTGGGTTCTTGCTAGCGGTCAACGCTCATGGACGCCACACTGTAATTGCAATTAATTAATTTCTCAAACGGCCGAGAAGCGCACCTTACTACTTGCACCTGATATACGCCTGGCCATGTCCTACACATGTACTAAAGATCGTTCGAATCGGTGACACATGCATCGTATCCACCCCTTGTCAGTGTTATATGGCTAAGTCTGTCATACCTAAGGCATGTTGGTTCACATCTCTAGTAGGGATCTACACTCAACAGGCCAGAATGTTCCGGATAGGTTACAGTAGATGTAGATACACCAAAAAGAAATGAAAGCAAATTATAATATCCTTCATTTGTCCTAGTTATGTCCTAGTTATTACTAACAAAGTGAAGCCTCCGTGGCTTAGGCAGCAGCACGCCGGCCTCTCACCGCTGAGTCCGTGGTTCAAATCCCAGTCACTCCATGTGAGATCTGTGCTGGACAAAACGGAGGCAGACAGGTTTTTCTCCGGGTACTCCGGTTTTCCCTGTCAATATTTAATTCCAGCAACACTCTCCACTATCATTTCATTTCATCTGTCATGCATTTAATCATTGCTCCAGAGGAGTGCGTCAGGCCTCGGCAGCCGGCACAGTTCATATCCTCGCCGCTAGATGGGGGCTTCATTCATTCCATTCCTGACCCGGTCGGAGACTGGAAGCAGGCTGTGGATTTTCATTTTCATTACTAACAAAGAAGCGGGACCCTACCGTGGTATATCTTGTCGTAAGAGATCTAGTCATGCAGATCAATATTATAAGGTGCGTTCAAAAAGTAACGAGCCAGAGGCTGTAATGCGCAAACCGGTGACGACATCGGCTAGTCGTGGCGTGTGTAATGAGGTGTGGTTCCAACCAGAGCGTGGAAGGTCACAGCCCGTCGCTAGAGGGCACGCGTGCACGTCACGTGTCGATACAAAGCGAGCGGCAGCATGCATCAATCGTCCAACGCTGCCAGTCGCATTGCAAACAGTGACATGGAGGCGTCAAACGAAGAGCAAAGAGGTGTTGTTCGGTTTCTGACAGCGATAGGAGTAGGGGAAACGGACATTCATCGCCGAACGTCACAAGTGTACGGCGAACACTGCATGTCCTTGCAAGGGTCAAGGCGTAGCACAAGCGCTACATGGAAGGACGGGTGTCGTTAGCCGATAATGCCCGGTCTGGGGCACCCCCCTGCATTACCGATGACGACGTCCAGCTGGTTGATGCACTCATTACCCAGGACCGCCTGTAACATTTTTTTATAAGTGAAACAATAATAGCCCTTACGATGTGGTGACAAATGTAATGGGTCGTTAAACAAACATGATAATAATAAATTACACTGTGGTGTGACCTTACCTTTGTAGTGTAATCGGATATAATAAGTGTTGAGCGCCAGATTCCTATTTAAGATAGAGAATCGAAATTTATTAAATATATCCTCGGCTATCAGCAGTAGAGTTCGAGACCATTTACCCCTGGTCGTGACGTAACTTAGTTGACTAACCATTCAGTATTTATTTTAAGGAGTATGATTGATTTGCCAATAGTATGTGCTGAACTACAAGAAAAGTTACAGTCATGAAGTTAAAGAAATAATTTATTGAATCAAAAGCAAAATATTAATAGTTACAAAAAAATAATTTAATTTACCAACTCCGGTTTAATTATTTAAAAGTAAATGAACATATAAAATGAATTGAATATTAATTGAAGTTAAATGATAATAGAGATGATAGTTTTATTTAATTGCTTGCTCACCCAGTCGAAGATTCGTCATATTTAAGTAATGACCGATGATCTAGATGTTACGTCGCGTATGTAAAAAAAAAATTATGTGATATCTCAATTACTATGAAATATCCTCATTAAGTACGTTGCCAACTGTAGAACGACTGTAGAGCAGGGATATAATCCACTATATGCTGATATAAATATCGGCAGTACATCGTTCAGTGTCGAATCTGTATTGTAGTTGAACGCTATGATAGAACTCCGCTCAGTCCTAAGAGGCCTTCATCTCCACTAATGACCGGTCTCTAATTGAAAGCTGTCGGTGAAAGAATGCCCACTCTGTTGGGGGTTCCGGCTTATATGTTTCCTTGTCACGTGATTCGGAAACTTCCCTCTCTGGTTTCATTCTCTTACGAGGGCTAATTTCATCATTACTTGCAATATTTAGCATCGTACTTTGGCTGCTGTAGTGACGTATCTTGTTGCACCAGACATCGTAATATATTGTTCTATTCCTTCTCGAAAGTCCTCGATGGTCCGCACGTGATTCTTAGTCATTGTGGGTTTCTTAGCATCCCATGACAGTGACTCTGCCTGCCGTGGTGAAATAACTACTACGTCGTTCTGTATGTGACACATAGGGTTGGTCCTTATTGCCAATCTTGTTGCAATATATAATACTTCGTCTCTTTACAAGTGAATATTAATAAAAATCTTTCTGACTATGATAATAAAACCTGATGGACTGTAATAAGTTAAAGAAAACCGCTTACACAAATATGACATAAAAATCATCTCATCGATGTACTAATTAATAAGAATAATAAATATGATAATAAATGCGTAACCCTTTAAATCTAACAGGTATGGGATGGAATCGTTACAATCGCCCCTAAGATAAATAATTTAAATGACATTTAACATTATTTCTCTTACCACATCCAACATAAAAACTATAAATATAAATATTATAACCCCCAAAAAGACAACATACAATATACTCTTCCTCAATACACAAAAATATACAAGAAATATATTCTTCACAAAAATTCACATTTTAACTTTCATTCATCTCATTCTTCCAAATGTTCATAATGTTCATTCTTCTTTATATATATGCTATAAAAAATATACATATAATGCCCTTCACTTTTAATTTTGACATATAAGTCAACGCTGCACTTGTTTATCTTGGTGATCGTATGCTTGACATACAATCCTTGCTTCATATCTTGTGAACGTAGTGTTCGTAAGTCAGTCTGGCGTAGAATTACATCGTTGTCGTACCAGCTGAATAACACATTATAACTATCACAGCACACGATATGCAAACAACACAATATTCCTTTAGTCTCTGTAAAAAATATACTAATGGTGTAAATATATCTAATATTTGAAGAACAAAAACAAAATTTAGCAAGATACCTAAGGCAATTCCAATTTCAGTGCAGATGTCATACATGTAAATACTTCCCCAAATACATAAAATGACATCGAAATACCTCAAAGCAGCTATTAAACAGTTCATTTAAATACCCCAATTACTATTAACTTGCCTACGTGGCTTCTTACTTTCTTAGGCCACAGCCGCCTCATTTCAAATTAATACCTCCTAAGTCTCCACGACTTCTTAACTTCTCATAAAACCATAATTCCTCTTCACTACTTCTCGAAAACAATAACTTGAATTTTCAAAACCACCAATAAACATAAAATCTGACTTCTAGTTCACTTTATAAAATTTAACTTAGCGTCAAGATATCTTTACTGCATCGTCTTTCTTACCTACCACAACAAAATGATTAAGACTTGGACAAAATACTACTCATTACCAGAATTACGTATATCACTAAATTATTTCACAAAAACACATGACAAACTCCTCGGAATAAATATTTCGTTCCACAAAATATTAATGCTCTTATACTTTGAACTTAGTCTATACATGATTTGACTTCTGGCTGAATACCTAAAAAAAAAACTTAGTTTTCTCTCAAAACTCTTAATTATGTACCGTGTCCTGCCGACACCACTTCCTACTTGCTTCGATCGCCTGGACTATAGCTCATTTCTACTACACCAGAATCTCTCACAACTCTCAACAACTCATCGTGACATCACACGGCACATACAAAAACCTCCCCTATTCGTGGTATAAACCCACATCTTCGTACTGTTACAGGTCACCTCTTACTGACCAATAACATCCTAAATTTCAGCTAAAAAATCTTACATGCTTCGACTAACTCCTTGGAATAATTACATCACACTTAGCTTTCCTAACTATTCTTCCTAAAATAATGACAGTGTTCCAGTTGATAGTCAATAACACCGACACTCCTAATTGGCAAATATTCTCCCATAATCACTTCGTAAAGCAAGTCCTGAGTTATAACACAGTTCAGATACTCTCTGCTCTATCGAATTGAATGCGTAAATTACACCTGCCTTGACATCATTATTACCCTTAGGTACACACTTATCTTACTAACCTACTCTTGTCTTCAAAAAGATAATTACACACTTCTCTTTACTAACTCCGTATGACATAAATAAAACTTTAATTTCTCGTCTACTAAAAAACATGATTTAACTTTAAATCCTGAAAACTTCGACTTATAACAAATTTCTTTCAATATTAGTAAATATTATGTCCACCATATAATTATTATTATTATTATTATTATTATTATCTTTACGTTTACCTGTGTGGGACAACAATCTATCTCATCATTATTTCGTTATTATTCATCAGTTTTTTTTTTTTTTTTTAAGTGGTTTAGCTCAATAACAAGCCTTGTAATATCTTTAAAATGTGCGTAACTGTAACTAAAACTTGGATCATCTTATCTCTGTAATCCCTTTGTACCTTTTTGTGCATACAACCATATATACTTCAAAAACCTCCCAACATTAACTTCACATAGTCCCGTAGACACAATAAAAAATCTCATTGCTCAACGGAATATACCTCGCTGACCTACTTCATCCTCCAAAAACTTCTTAAAACTTCATTTGGCATCTTACCAAAACTTCCTCCATTATAACTCCATTTGGCATCTTACCAAAAACTTAAAACCACATTGCTCAACGGCATTATCTTCGTTGGCCTACTTCTTCAAACTCACGTCCATTTACGTGAAAATACACACATACACACACACATATCTGTCACCAAGTACCAGATGCCCTAATCATGTTACTACTTCCTCATTTCAACCCGATGTTGGTTAATTCATACAACGCATTACCATCAACTATTCTAAACCACTTCTAAATTTCTCAAAATATATCCACTGATAACCTCGCTGTCCTCAAAATGAAACTTCTTTATTAAATCAATACTTAATTCTTCAACTCATTAATTTTTATACCACTATACTACATCATCTTTACTCACTTTTGAATTAAATCTTTATTATCATTATACTTCTTCTCAGTATTATTATTATTATTATTATTATTAATTTCATAACTATGGTTGCCATAATAATTATTTCTTTCTTTCGATTACTTACCTTTGTAATAATCTTCCTAATTTTTTAAATTTAATCCTCACTTCATCCAACTTACCTGCAGTTTAAGGACCCACAATCAACTTACCTGAATTGCTAAATAGCACGACAACCTCTGTCTTCCAAATTAAATGATTTTAGTCAATCTAAATCAATAAGCGTAGGCACTACGCGCCCCTCACCATCCTAACTTGACGACTGAATTAAAATTACTCACAGCAGGTTTCTTATCTATCTCTGTTAAATTATATTAAACTTCTTTATTAATATTTAAGTCATACGGAACAGTAACTATCGTTAATATAAATTTACATCACTACGTTCTCTGGCATTTCACAGTTCTTACCACATTCATCTTCAATTCTATCTCTTTCTATAATCCCTTTTTCTTCTTTCCTTCTAGCATTAGCTTCTACTTCCTCTGTACTATATTTATCCATAGTAACACTGTGCTTTGGCTTTCCCCCTCTCACTTCCCCAAGTCTGGCTAATTCAGTACGACACTGCACGTCATATGCTTTCTTTCTGTCTCTCATCCTGATTTCTTTCTCCTCTAGCAACTTAATTCTCTTCTCTTTCATTTTACTTCCAAAATATCTACCTACATGTCTTCCCTTCACTTCTCCATTACTATCACTTAATGCTCTCTTTAGCCGTGGACTATTGCTTCTGCTCTCTATCTCTCTCCTTCTCTTAACCTGTTTACGAATTATGTTCTTCTGACTATGACTTAACGCACGCTTCTCTGCCTCTAATAATTTCACATTAATTTCCGCTACACCATCATTAAATTCTTCCCTAGTCAACATATCCTCTTTACCTAAGATTTTCTGCATCTTAATTTCTTGAGTGCCTAGTACTTTCTTTATCTTACCTACTTCTATCCCTATCTTTTCTCTCATCTTCTCCACTTCTTTTTCACTACGTTCTATAGTCTCTTCTACAGCTATCCTGCTTTCATCTATCATCTCCGCTGACTCTAATCTGCTTTCTCCTTTTATCTCTTCTGACTCCAATCTGCTTTCACCTACAATCTCCCCTAATTCCAATTTGCTTTCATCTAAAATCTCGTCTGACTCTAATCTGATTTCACCTAAAATCTCCGCTATTTGCCGTTCCTCACCTAAGATCTCCTCCGATTCCAATCTGCTTTCACCTACAATCTCCACTGACTCTAATCTGTTTTCAACTACAATTTCTTCTACCTCCAATCTACTTTCACCTAAAATCTCGTCTGACTCTAATCTGATTTCACCTAAAATCTCCTTTACTTCAAATCTGCTTTCAATTACAGTCTACTTACAGGCTGTCTTCTGACGTTCTCTAACTGAGTTCTCCATCCACTCCTGATGTTCTTTTCTTTCTTTCTCTCTCCCTTCCTGACGTTCTCTATCTAATTTATCAAACATCTTCCTACTCTCCTGATTTTGTCTATTCATATCTTCTCTAAGCTCCAGGAGCATCCCCCTGATCAGAGCTGTTCGCTCTTCGGACATCATTTTTCAACACACTTAATACAATTATCCTTCCAAAAATCACTCACTTCACTTTCCCCCAAAAGCACTGACAATTTGCACTCAAATCATACACTCCTCTCCTAAATACCGAATGGTTTTCGTGTCCTACTTTGTGACGCCAAATGTAACATTCATTATATGTGCCATAATAATAGCCCTTACGATGTGGTGACAAATGTAATGGGTCGTTAAACAAACATGATGATAATAAATTACACTGTGGTGTGGCCTTACCTTTGTAGTGTAATAGGATATAATAAGTGTTGAGCGCCAGATTCCTATTTAAGATAGAGAATCGAAATTTATTAAATATATCCTCGGCTATCAGCAGTAGAGTTCGAGACCTCTTACCCCTGGTCGTGACGTAACTTAGTTGACTAACCATTCAGTATTTATTTTAAGGAGTATGATTGATTTGCCTATAGTATGTGCTGAACTACAAGAAAAGTTACAGTCATGAAGTTAAAGAAATAATTTATTGAATCAAAAGCAAAATATTAATAGTTACAAAAAAATAATTTAATTTACCAACTGCGGTTTAATTATTTAAAAGAAAATGAACATATAAAATGAATTGAATATTAATTGAAGTTAAATGATAATAGAGATGATAGTTTTATTTAATTGTTTGCTCACCCAGTCGAAGATTCGTCATATTTAAGTAATGACCGATGATCTAGATGTTACGTCGCATATGTAAAAAAAAATGATGTGATATCTCAATTACTATGAAATATCCTCATTAAGTGCGTTGCCAACTGTAGAACGACTGTAGAGCAGGGATATAATCCACGATATGCTGATATAAATATCGGCAGTACATCGTTCAGTGTCGAATCTGTATTGTAGTTGAACGCTATGATAGAACTCCGCTCAGTCCTAAGAGGCCTTCATCTCCACTAATGACCGGTCTCTAATTGAAAGCTGTCGGTGAAAGAATGCCCACTCTGTTGGGGGTTCCGGCTTATATGTTTCCTTGTCACGTGATTCGGAAACTTCCCTCTCCACTGGTTTCATTCTCTTACGAGGGCTAATTGCATCATTTCTTGCAATATTTAGCATCGTACTTTGGCTGCAGTAGTGACGTATCTTGTTGCACCAGACATCGTAATATATTGTTCTATTCCTTCTCGAAAGTCCTCGATGGTCCGCACGTGAATCTTAGTCATTGTGGGTTTCTTAGCATCCCATGACAGTGACTCTGCCTGCCATGGTGAAATAACTACTACGTCGTTTTGTATGTGACACATAGGGTTGGTCCTTATTGCCAATCTTGTTGCAATATATAATACTTCGTCTCTTTACAAGTGAATATTAATAAAAATCTTTCTGACTATGATAATAAAACCTGATTGACTGTAATAAGTTAAAGAAAACCGCTTACACAAATATGACATAAAAATCATCTCATCGATGTACTAATTAATAAGAATAATAAATATGATAATAAATGGGTAACCCTTTAAATCTAACAGGTATGGGATCGAATCGTTACACGCAGAGTGACAGTGAACGCCATAGCTGCCGTGGTCGTATTGAGCGTCGGAAGTGTGCACACCATCATGAAGGAACGACTGCACTTGCGGAAAGTGTGTGCGCAATGGGTGCCCCACAGTCCTCAACCACACCAGGAAGCATGTCGAATGGCCTACTGTCTTGGTTGGTTGGACGATTGATGCATGCTGCTGCTCGCATTGTATCGTCACGTGACGTGCACGCTTGCCCTCTAGGGACGGGCTGTGACCTTGCACGCTCTGGTCGGAACCACACCTCGTTATACACGCCACGATTAGCCGATGTCGTCACCGGTTTGCACATTCCAGCCTCCGGCTCGTTACTTTTTGAATGCACCTTATGTCATGCCAAGTGTTCTGATTGGCAATCGGCGCCGTAGTTTCAGGACTGCCTGTGTGAAGTGGGCTACTGGCTGTGGAGGAATAGGGGCCCAGGTTCTATGTGACTGGAACAAACTGAAGGTGTGCACTTGGAATACCCAAGGATTAAATCAAGCAGGAAAACCTTAGTTGGTAGAAAGTCAAGTGATGAATATCGCTGTCACAGGAATTTCCGACACCTACTGGAGAAACAATGGTCATTTCACATCCATAAACAATCCTATCATCTGCTCTAGTAATGAGCATCGATCAGTCAACAGTGCGCTATAGCAATAAATAAGTCCGTGAAAGATGCAGTCTTAGGTTATGAAACAGTAAGTGACAGAATAGTTTCCGTTAAACTTGAAGGTCAATCCGTCAACATACGCCCCAACATCTGGTTCCACTGACGAAGACGTAGAGAGTTAACGCGAACAATGGAAAATACACCAAACAAAGTGATGCTTTTAATACTAGGGGACTTTAATGCCCAAGTTGGAGCCACCATGGACGATGACCTTCTTAAATATGTGGTTGGTAAACACGGTTTAGGAACTAGAAACTCGCTTCTAGAGTTTTGTATAGAGAATAAGTTATACATTTCTAACACACATTTTCAACACCATCCCCGCCACCTCTTCACTTGGAGGTCTTCGGATGGTCATACAAAGGACCAAATAGATTATGTACTCATTATCACACAGTCAGCTGAGGAAACCATTGGTTTTATAGTACGGAAAAGACAAGACTGGTTTGATGACAACAATGAGGAAATTCTGTCTCTCATCAATGCCAAAAGGAATGCCTATCTTGCCCATCTTCAAGACCCAACTTCCAACACAAAGAGAGATAAACTACTGGAACTCAAGGGTAAATGCCAGACGCAGATAAGGCTGATTAAAAAATACTTGGTGGCAACAGAAGGCTCAGGAACTGCAGAGACTATCGGATGCTCGAGACTTGAGGAACTTCTATGCCGTACTCAAGGAAATATATGGACCATCTCGCTCATCATCAGGTACACTGAAAAGTGCTGATAATTCTACTACCTTTACTGATAGTCAAGAAATCTTGGAACGCTGGAAGGAGCACTTCTCCAATCTCCTAAATCGTCCATCAGAAGCTGCTGAAGACTTCCTCTGTGATGTGCCGCAACAACCTGAACAACTGTGGTTGGCACTACCTCCTACTTATCATGAATTCAGTGCAGCTCTCACCCATTTGAAACCCAGAAAAGCACCTGGCCCAGATAACATCCCTCTGGAACTAATTCAAGCCAGAGGTCATTCCCTCAAAACAAGAATTTTCATCCTTATCCTCAGAATATGGGAATCAAGAAAGGTACCTGGAGACCTAAAGAATGCCACTATCGTCACTATCTTTAAAAAGGGTGATCGCAGTGTTTGTGGCAACTACCGTGGTATATCACTGCTATCAATTGTGGGGAAGATTCTTGCAAGAATTCTACTTAACCGCCTCAAGGTTATCTCTGAGAGGATCCTCCCAGAGTCACAATGCGGATTTAGAACTTCCAGAAGCACAATTGACTTGATTTTCTGTGTGAGACAGCTACAAGAAAAATGTAGAGAACAACAGAATCCACTCTTCTTAGTCTTTTATGACTTGGAAAAGGCATTTGATTCGGTTCCAAGACCAGCCATGTGGGCAGTGCTGAAGCGGTTTGGTTGCCCTCAGCGTTTTGTAGATCTAATCAAAGCTCTCCATGATGGCATGACAGGTCAGGTTTGCCATCAGAATAAGATGTCCGATGAATTTCCCATTACCCATGGACTAAAACAAGGATGTGTACTGGCTCCAATGCTTTTTGCTCTGTACTTGGCTGCAATGCTTTATGATTCACCCACAAACATCCCAGGTGTGGAGATCAAGTATCGTTTTGATGGAGGGCTTTTCAACCTAACTCGTCTCCGCTCCTTGAGGAAAACTCAGGTTACTAAGGTTACTAACATGTTGTATGCAGATGATGCTGCGTCACCAACTCTCACACCAGAAGAGCTGCAAGAGTCAGTTAACTGTTACAAAAGTGCATGTGATCGCTTTGGTCTTACCATAAATGTCAATAAGACTAAAGTCTTGGCACAACCTTCACCAGGCACACCTCTTCCTCAGTTCAATATCTCCATTTCAAATTTGCCATTAGAACAGGTTGACCACTTCTCGTACCTGGGCAGTACCATTTCTGTGAGTTGTACCTGTGAGCAGGATGTGGATAAGAGAATTGGCGCTGCACATGCAGCATATGGACGATTAGCGCACCGGGTCTTCATGAATAAAGATCTGTCCATGAGTACAAAGCTTATGGTGTACAAAGCAGTAGTCATTTCTACATTGTTGTATGGCTGTGAAACGTGGACCCTTTACCGACGTGATCTTAGGAAGCTTGAGCGTTTCCACCTACAAAAACTTCGTTCAATCCTGAGGATTAAATGGGAAGACCCCATTACCAATATTGCTGTTCTGGAAAAGGCTCAAATCAACTGCATAGAATCATCCATAATAGGTCACCAATTTAGATGGATTGGTCATGTCCATCGGATGGATGATGCGAGATTACCTCGTCAAATTTTATATGGTGAGTTGTGCTATGGCACCAGACCTCATGGTGGTCCTAAGAGGCGCTACAAGGACCAATTTAAGCAGACCCTGAAATTGACAGGTCTTGATTCACAAACCTGGGACATGCTGGCTGAAGACCACTCAACTTGGCGCCGTACCATCTCGGATACTGTAAAGACGTTTGAAAGGGATCGACGCATACATGAAGAGGCCAAGCGTCAAGCTAGGAAACATCGAGCAGCCCAACCACGTCCTCCTCCAGCAATACTATGCGACTTGTGTGGTCGCTTGTTCCATGCCAGGATTGAACTCTTTAGTCACCGTAAACACATCCACAAACTGGACTGAAGGAAGAAGATTTATACTCGGATTCGAGTTAAAGCCAATGATGATGATGTACTCGTTTCAGCAAGATGGAAAAATTCAATAAAAGTTGTCAAAATGTATCCAGGAATGGACTGTGGAAGCGATCATAATGACTTAGTTGCAGAAATCAGCCTCAGATTAAGAAACGTTCCTAAAGGAATGCATGTGAGGAACAGATGGGAGCTAGGAAACACGACAACGTATTGCGATCAAGTGTCAAGAGCATAGAACAGAATCTCCCAAGAATATATTGTACAATACCCAAGGGGTATGTACCCCTTAGAGATCATCCCCCCCATCATCTGTCTAAATCTCATAAAAGGCAACCCTTTAAAAGCCTACCCAATATCCATCAATACTATAAGGGCAGCTGGCTACTCCATAAAGCAGCTCAACCCTTGCGTAATTATGACACACAGCGACATACTACAAACTGGTTCAACTATGCCACAACGCGCTGACAGAACAGAGGCTAAAGGTATAAAAGGTGCCTTAAGTGGGTCACGAGAATCTCTCCATCACCAGTGCTTCGACGAGACAGCCGGAGGCTAACGACAGTGTCAACCGAGGTGAGTCAGTCAGTCAGTGTTCAGAATCCTATTTTTGTAACCTAACACCCACAGTTTGTACTCACATTATAACATCACAAGATCCCTTAAAAGGGACTAACAGTTACTCATTGCTGACCAATAAACACTTGGTCAGTCTCTTACACTTGCATTACTGATCTACACTCTTCTTCACGTCCCCACGTCCTTCCTTACTCCCGTCACAGTCGGACGTGACACACCGTAGTAATAACGCCAACTCAGACGTCCTTGTATTCCTCACAGCGGCTAGCGTGCTCAATTGAAGCGCGTGCCGAACCGCTGACACTAGCAAGGTGATTATATAATAAGTAGCCGGCTGGGCGACTAGTACATCGACCCGCGTGCTAAGGCTACATCCCTTAAACCACATTTACAGTCTTTATAGGAGCGCCCCCTAGTTCCTAGCACACCACAACACACTACACTGGTCAGCTTGCCCTGTCAAGGGGAGCTACCCTCCTTTAGGCACAAACTCATAAATTAGTACAGCAACTCTCCCTTTTAGATCCACCCCCAAATAAGGGATCTAAAACACTGGTGGAGGCGCCATCCTACGCACAGTAGAACGGGACTCAATCAACGAGCCCTCGTAGGAAAAGCGACCCCTTCCGTACCACAAAAAGCCAAGCAAATAGAGATTTTTTTTTTTATTTTTAACCTCATATTGCGTCACACATTTTTTTTTAATTATTAAATGTCCACATTTAGAACTACATTAAGAGACTTTGCACACCATTTGTCGGCTAGTACAACTCCACTCCTGCCGAAGCTAAAGATTAAGAACAGTGACTTAAGGGACACTGGGACTGAAATTTTCAAATTCTATATAAACTGAGGTACAGCTTTGAAATTTTATATGGTTATGAATAGTCATATTATAAACCACTTTGGGAAATGTGAGCATTGTAAGTTGATTAGTTCTCTAGATATTAATTATTTTGTACATTTATTGTGCTAATTATTCAAGTTTTATAAAGGTCAGCCGCGTTAAAAAAAACAAGATAGTGTAACTTTTAGGTAATATTCTATTGCACTATAACAATTGGAAGAAACCTACGGCTCCGATTTTGAATTGCATTAATGAGTGTCAAGAAATTAATTTTTTTCCATCTCCAAGTTTTTTTCTACAAAAAAATCGTATTTTTTCCAGTTTGAATTTTTTTTGCAGCCAAACCAAAAGTGCAATCTAAAAAACGATCCGCAGGTTTATAGTCATTGCAATGAAGATAATAAATTCCCATTTTGAAAGCAATATCATAAGATTTATGACGCGAGTAACATTTTGAATGCCTGAAAAAGTGAATCCGAGAAAACAGCAATTTTCTAATATGATGCACAATTTACAAGGTTTCAGCTTACCAATGACATTAGGACTGTCCTACAGCATAGGTGACACCCTCCTTCTTCTGTTTTGCAGCCTCCTCCTTCATTTCTGTCAGTTTCACCTTCCGTCGACATGCTTTCGCTTCTCCAATTATGACCGCGGACTTACATACTTCCTGCGACTGTCACATCTTTCAAGTGTTTGTGCTGTGACATGAGATACTGAAGTTAGTCTTATTCCTGATTTCAACTCTGTTGTTGCACTACACCCCATGTTGAATTCTGTTACAGAATTCCAAACAGCAATTTCAAGTATCTTCCGTGAAATAAAAATCTCTTTTCGGCACTTCCTCCAGATAACAGAATGCAGAGACTCATTCTGATTTTCAGTAGCACCACGGATGCATCTGGATAGTAGCTCATCTGATGCCAGCCTTTGATAAACAGCATAATCTTGACAACTAAGGGTTCTTAAAGTTCTACAGCCATTTTGTCATGACTCTGTGGTGTTTTACCAGCTGCGATACTTCGATTGTAGAAACACCAAGACTCAGAACCTTCAGGACACTTACTGTGCTGGGGCGTTTAAAGGACACACCGTGCATTTTAAAGCTACGCCAGGGCTTTAAAAATGGCGGAATTCGGATAAAACACTGCTATATGATCCGCAGGGGATAGGGGTGTATTAATATGGAAAAAAACGAAAATCGACATTTTCCACAAATTTCACTAAAATTTCAGTCCCAGTGTCCCTTAATAACTGACCAGACTGCAGTACAACTTCTCAGGGACCTTGAATTCCACACAGCACAGATCCGTGCTCAACACCCTGCCGCTGCAGCACAGATTATACATTTTACACGGTCCCAGGCCAGTGAATACACACACGAGTCGCCGGTATCCAGCGATAGTGAGGTAGATTGCCTGCCAACACTCCATCCCCTATTGTTGCAGCAATTGCAGATCACAGAGCAGAAAGCCAGTGACCTGCTCGAGCGCATTTCAGAGCTATTAGAAACAGACACTATTAAAGCCAATAGTCACACGACAGAAGCGGTTCTGGACATCCACACTATTTTGGAGACAGTAAAACAGGATTTAGACAGAACCGTACACATAGTCGAATCCACACAGTACGACAACACACCGGCCGTCAGCACAAGCATATCAGGTGACGAGCCACCTGGTAACGTAACACAGGTGTCCTACACGGGAAGCGAGGCTAATTCCCCTCCAAACAGCCCAAACACCTCGACACACAGTTGGTAGGGCCATCAGCCCAGCCGAGAGAGGACATAAGCGTGGATACGCTGACTCGACAATTTGCGAGGATGTCCCTCTCGCCACGTACTGCCACAGAATGGAAGGAGTTCGCCGTGGCCACAGTCAAGAAGACGGCCAGGTTAGGCTCCAACTTACTACAAAATAAACCTAACACAAACACACGTCCTTCAGCTCCGGATCGGAAGGCAATTTTGCCAAGCCGAGGGGAAGAGCCTAGAACAATCCTCTCGGACCGGATGAACGAGAGGGAGTTGAAGCCAGGACCTTCAATCACACATAATACGACAGAGGGACAACAGGAGGTAACCTCGTCATGGGCTGACGACGTAGAGCCTGACCTACCACATATAAAGCCTACATACACTCACACAGATAGGCTAACACAGTGGCAGGAGGCTGCCGTGGCCACGGGCCAGAAAGCGGACAGGCTACACGACACCACATTGGCAGGACAAAAACAGGCACTTAAGCGGCCCTCACCGCCAGTTCAAAGGGCAAATTTGCCAGAACGGAGGCGAACACCGGCATTAGTCCCTCAGGATGCACGGTACACGCACATACAGATTAAACAGGCATTACCATACAACACACGGGGATTAGGAAAGGTATTATTACCCACCCCACAAAACCTCGCAGTCAAACATACATACACTCCCGCAAAATCTGCTAAGATAGCGCCAAGCGCAATAACGCCCTTAAATACAGGTACACTTAGACCTAGAAACACGCGCTACGGTGGAAGTAGGGCAAGGCTTACTTTGCTAGAAATTCCGCCGGAAAACAGCAAAGAAACACCTCAATGGATTTCAGAGGCCTATAATATCGTAACAGGGCAAAACCCTTCACCTTTCTGAGCACTGAAGCTCGAAAGACGATAACGACTTCCACCAAGGCCAAAGAAATAAAATAACATCACTTCCCCCATCATAAATGGCCACACAAGTTCTTTCACGCGGGAGATATCAGAAAATAGACCGACAATTACATAGTAAACATAAACTGCGCATTTTTTTTCTTTCTCGTATTTTATGTATATACAGGGCAACATGGCCAAATTAGAAGTGAGTAATTTTAAATCCTTCTGTGTTTTTTTTTGGGAACCATGGCATCTTTCTATTAGGCCATCACTAAGCCAAGTGGAAGCCAAGCAGGCTTCAGGCCGGAAAGAGATATTTTGAACACAACTTAAGCATAAAATCACAGCATAAAGCTTAAGTGAGTCTTTCTAAGTAGAAATGACTAGACGTTCTACGTTATGGTTCCACAGTTTGACAGATTCTCTTGTTGCGGGCGAAAACCGTAAGCATGGCAAGAATTAAGAATCTCAAACTAGTTTCAAAAAAAAAAAAAAATTTTGGGAGGTGTGCTTTAACCAACTAAAAAGCCCAATTGCACACCGGGATGAGACACTGTCATTTTGGTGAGTTACAATTACTTTGATAGGCAGGTTTGACTCCCACAGTGCACTGGCTTTGCTCGTGACGTGGATACAAGGGTATCAGTTACGTCTGGCAATGGCCTTCCTAAGGTGTACTAGACAGTGTCGGTAGATTCCCCTGAGACGTAACCAGATTACGGTAGTACTCACGTTACCAAATTGGTAAATACTACACTCAGGTCCCAATCACCATTTTTTTTTCAAAAACATAGTGCTCACGACATAATTTTTAGAGACTAACGCCACTTACTATTATTTTCTTTCAATGTGCTCTCTTAATTCAGAGCGGGGCATAAATAATTTTTTTTTCTCTCACACATTTAGCCCAAGAAAGAAAAATGGCCAAATAAACTATATATATATTTTATACATAGGTATACCTAACACAACACTCGGGGACACAAGTGTAGTCAATGGAAGGTTCTTTTGCAGACGGCCAATGCATATGAGATTTCCGAAGTGAAATGCCATGGCCTGTGGTTTGGATTCCAAGTAGAACGGAAATCCCGTGGCACACGATCTCCAGAAATGGTCACGTTAAACCACAAAATTCCCCTCTTGCCTTTTTATAATGCGAAGAGCACTAACAGAAAAGCAGGCTGATTAAGAACACATGTTCGGATACACAGCGTTATCGGAACAAATAAACAAGCGAGCGCGCAAGACATTGCAGCCCGACACCCTCATACTCAGCAGTAAAGCAGACCTCCGTGATAAACTGCGAGCCTTACAGACGACAGTTCCCAAAGCACACTGCACGGAATCATTCATAGCCAACCTAAGAACCCTATATCTTCAAAATTTACACTACGAGGAGAGGGCAAAAATAAGCAAACTCCTCGCAGGAAGGTATACTAGGGGTTGCGCATAGAAAAACACACAGCCCATTTGCCATAGTGTAGGCGGCACAGAAATGGCCACCAAATCTTTACAGACAACCGGCTTCGAACCCATGTCCACACACAAAAACCTCGTACCGAAAACTAACTAAACAACGGTATTTTCGGTACGAGAAACACAAACAAAATACAGGCAGAATGCCCGCAGAACATGAACAACGCAGACATATAACACAGAGAATTACATAGAACACGGGTTCGAACCCCAGAGAAAATTGCACGCCAGGGAAAAACAAGCAGACGGCCTTCCAATCACACCAAAATTGGCCCATATAACGGCTTAGACAGATAATACTACATTCCTGCGGCCAAATGACAGGCATAAAATTCCAGAAATACACTTGACAGGGAAAATGGACTTTCCAGACAGAGACATATAAATTTCGTAAGACAACGGTCTTACGGAATAATGGCCACACAACGGCAATAGTAGCAGGGCGGATTACCACATCGGGCCGCCAGGAATTTAACACAATGACCACACTGGCATACGTGCAGAAAAACACGCAACAGTGGTTAACCTACATAAAATCCCGGCCTGAAGTTACACACACAAACTGATGACTTGCAGACTTAGCCACTTTGCAACACTGTCGATGACAAAACGCGATTGTGTAGTGGCAGTGACCATGAATAAACAAATGCAGAACAATCATAACACTATACATTTTTCAACACTGCGAAAGCATTTATCAACAAGCAGACGTCACAGACCAAAACTTGTCGCAGGCCCAGAGTAGCACGTTCGTAAAGACGTTGGCAGGCCACGGGCGCTTCCTACCCATACACAATATACACAGTAGGACTTAGCCCTACAGCAGACCAGGCGTCCGCGTGGTGTAGCGGAGCGTAGTCACACACACACACACAAACGCGCTCACCAATCAGGGGCGAACATAGGGACTTTGAAGAAACGGGACCTCCCCTTAACAACTTCTTTTTGCGACCCTAGTCCCGAAACAAATCATTCCAGGCGACTAGGACTTAGCCCTATAACGGACCAGAGTAGGTCGTGAAGCTTCGCTATCCCAAAGCGCGGATAGAAAACCAACATGGACCAAGGGAGGATGACAAGAGAACATGCTAACAGCGTCCCACTCTACTCCCTTCCCATAACCTTTTCACGTCCAGACATAAACAACGCAAACACATCTACACGACCATAAACAGCTACACTACACTACAAAGTATACATAAGGGTTGGTAAACTTCATGTGTTTACAGAAAGGGCATGCTACGCCCTGAGCCCCACCGCTATCACCTGAATGAGAGGGGTGCATCGGCCAACAACAACTAAGCGTAATGCACATCTCCATCTGAGAGATGAGGCCATAAGTAATAAATACTAACCATTTTTTTTTTTAAATTTAAATCATCCCGCATGAGAGGGAAATATATTAGTATTATGCCTCAACCTACACCTATCCATACATGAGTGCAAACGCCTCATATCCAGACGCATGCATGTACATCCCATCCATTCACCAGGGGATATTGATATCAGACCGGCATGGATTTTTATTTTATTTTTTGCAACCCCGGGAATTACCTGCCCCGTTCCACTCACTGTAGGAGCATCCCAGCACAAAAACCGGTTCCAGGCCGCCACTAACGCGGAATTCGGAAGTGCGCAACCTCCTCCTACCCTGCTTTAACCCACTCTACAGATAACTACCCCCAGATCACAATAACAGGGTACCTGACGCCACAGACCCTACTAACACCTCCATCAAGGTTAAAAAAGAGCATTATCGCTGGAGAAGCTGATATAGCACAGGTAGCCTAAAGTAGTCTACGTATGTAGAGGTTTTACCAGCCCACCACACTGGAAGTATTTTACATTTGACACTTTTTACACAGGTTACACCTATATTTAAAAAAAAAAAAAAAAAAAAAAAAAAAAAAAGGGAATCTGAAACACCCTGGCTGATGATACCGGCGTTAGCCAAAGGTCAAAAGCACAACACTAGGAGCAGAGCTGGGGAAGGCGATGTGGACCCTTACCCCAGTCGGCTCATCAAATTACTGACGACTAGACCAAATAGACGAACCACGTAAGGTCAAAGCATTCGCGGCCTGGTCGGGCAAGCTCTGGAATCCTAGGTGCGCATAAACCGCCCCTGGGAGGAAGGGATGCTAAACCCACTTTGAGCCACGGTCGTCGAAGCCAAGACCTGCAGGGAGACTTTCTGAGAATGGCGGGAGAAATAGCTCACTCCGCGTCGGCCTCGGGAGCTATCCCTAGAGACGACCATATTATGACTAGACTGTTAGTTAAATTTACGTAAGTAAGACTTCCATGGCGGGAAGCAAAACTCCTGTGCGTTGGAGCATACTACGGCGGCCCATAGAGGCAAATTTATATATCAATGCGAAAATGCATACTACGGCGGCCCATAGAGGCAACTTTATATATCAATGCGAAAATGCATACTACGGCGGCCCATAGAGGCAACTTTATATATCAATGCGAAAATGCATACTACGGCGGCCCATAGAGGCAAATATCACTGCGAAAGCAGATTGCGACGGCCGATTAAGGCGGAGACAATATTATGCCATTGGACCACACTGTCCAATGCCCACATAAATGACGACGCATCGGGCAGTCAGAGTGCATTAAGAGATGGGGCATTGCGCGCCCCTCACAGGAGCCAAGTGGGCGGCTCACCTACGACTAATCGGAACGGCAAAACGAGCACGACAAGGAAGTTACAGCGGGCGGAACGGTTAGCTTAGTGGCACCGTAAGCCGCCCGCGGATAGATTAATCCTAGTAATAGACGTCGACACTAGACTTAAGGGGACGGAATCTAGCGACCCTAGAGACAACCGGTGTTTCTGGGGCTCGTGCGGGTGGTGATCTGGGGATTTAATTGCCCCAGGCGATCGTCCTAGGCCAAATTTAGTTATAGACGGTTGCATTTGACACGCAACCTAGGATTAAGCAAATTTAATGAACACTGTTGCAATTCAGCACAGCATCTTTCGGCCATAGATTAAGGCAACCCTCTCGGCTTAGTTGTAGTTTTTTTTTATATATATACCATAAGTAGAATAAGTAGTATAAGAGAACGCCGTTCGGCGCCTGATGACCCACAAATCCGTCATCAGGGTAAGTCCGATAACTCATGATAAGTTATTATAATGTAGCATAGTCTTACATTTAAGACAATTTTTTTTTAATACATATATTGAGGTAAAATTTCGGCGCCTGGCGACCCAAATTCGTTGCCAGGGTAAGCCCAATACTACAACACATTAGGAAATGACGTCACGGCACCATATAGGGTAAGCCCGGCCATATATCGAGTAATAATAACCATGCCATTCTTTTCACAGGTAAAAAGGGGCTTCAGACTGTGGCAACGCTGCCACAGGAAGCGGCATATGGAATAGGGAATTTCAATGTTTTGTTAACCTCTCCATTTTTTTTTTGCAGGCATTGTCACCTAGAATATGACACGTGTAATTATGATTTTGCTGCCAGATAGCAGCAACATGCTATTTAATGCCCCCTTATTGTAGTATTATACCTGTGCATACTAACCTCCAGTTAACATTCATTCTCACTTACACACTCACTACATTTTTTTTTTTTTTACAACTACACGTCAATAATCTGCACAGCGGGAATGATGCCTGTGGGGCATCAAGCTTGCTGGCAGATCTGCCTAAAACAAAAACACTTGAAGCGTCAAAATGAGACGCAGCTTACGGCGATGAGGGCGCAACCGGCATGTGGCGGCGACCCTCATGGCCAAGTGTGCAAGCATTCACCCACAGAGGATGCTTCACAGACTAGGTATTAAGAATACACTGCAAGCGGTACGACCACTCAAACCGTGCCAAGAGGTGGCCGTATAGGATCAGCCGTGATACGGCAAGCGTACGTACAAACAGGTAGCGTGCACGCGAGGATCCAAACAAAAACTAGAATTATAAGGGTTTAGCGCGCTTAAGTAGACATAAGGTCATTGTAGTTCATAATTTTAAAGAGTAAACTACATACATATTCATGCGCCCACGGGCAATTATTCCAATTGAAATTCCTAAATGTCAGCATCGCAACATGATACATTAAACTCTATATATATTTTTGTCTGTTTATCAAGTTCACGTGTACACGATGTCTATATTTTTGTTTTGTTTTGTTTCGTTTGCTAAGGTAACACGTAACCAATGTCTGTGAATTGTTTTTTTTTCATTTTTCTCTCTTCTAACTTCCCCATTTGTCAGGGTGTTCCGTTTTTCCCACACAAATAAATACTTTTGAATATTTCCTTTAAATTATACCCTGGAACACCCATTTTCTTTCTATTCTCTCCTATCTTCTTTATTGCAGGGAGCACTTTTTCCCCAAGATAGGGCGGACGACGCAAGCATCCGTTCGGCCCTGGGTTTTTCCTCCCTGCACAACTATGTAACCATGTATAACCATGTTTTTTTTTTATGCCGACAACGGCAATGGCGATTGTGCCTCAATAGCAATTATTTTCTTTATTCAACAATGTTAATGCACATTCCACCATGCAATGTAAAATTTATATACATATATATCTATGTACACCCCATAACCCTCCCCTCTGAACACGGGCTGACCGCACACCTACACTTCTGCACGACGACACCCGTTCCATACGACGACGCTTACGACGCCACCACCAGAAGAGACGAGGGGGATTCAAAAACTACTACGACAACATCCCAACCCCAAGTGCCCTTCCCGGTCGCGAGGACGCGACCAAATGGAGGAAGAGGCTTGTACAATACCCAAGGGGTATGTACCCCTTAGAGATCATCCCCCCCATCATCTGTCTAAATCTCATAAAAGGCAACCCTTTAAAAGCCTACCCAATATCCATCAATACTATAAGGGCAGCTGGCTACTCCATAAAGCAGCTCAACCCTTGCGTAATTATGACACACAGCGACATACTACAAACTGGTTCAACTATGCCACAACGCGCTGACAGAACAGAGGCTAAAGGTATAAAAGGTGCCTTAAGTGGGTCACGAGAATCTCTCCATCACCAGTGCTTCGACGAGACAGCCGGAGGCTAACGACAGTGTCAACCGAGGTGAGTCAGTCAGTCAGTGTTCAGAATCCTATTTTTGTAACCTAACACCCACAGTTTGTACTCACATTATAACATCACAAGATCCCTTAAAAGGGACTAACAGTTACTCATTGCTGACCAATAAACACTTGGTCAGTCTCTTACACTTGCATTACTGATCTACACTCTTCTTCACGTCCCCACGTCCTTCCTTACTCCCGTCACAGTCGGACGTGACACACCGTAGTAATAACGCCAACTCAGACGTCCTTGTATTCCTCACAGCGGCTAGCGTGCTCAATTGAAGCGCGTGCCGAACCGCTGACACTAGCAAGGTGATTATATAATAAGTAGCCGGCTGGGCGACTAGTACATCGACCCGCGTGCTAAGGCTACATCCCTTAAACCACATTTACAGTCTTTATAGGAGCGCCCCCTAGTTCCTAGCACACCACAACACACTACACTGGTCAGCTTGCCCTGTCAAGGGGAGCTACCCTCCTTTAGGCACAAACTCATAAATTAGTACAGCAACTCTCCCTTTTAGATCCACCCCCAAATAAGGGATCTAAAACAATATACGTAATGTTAGCGCGGAGGAGCTCTGGAATACCATGAAGATCAATCTGGAGGAAGCAGCCCTAAATCATACACCGGAAAAAAGAAAAGCCAAAGAAACCATGGGCATTAATTAATGAAGGACAGGACATCCAAGCCAGTGGAATAAATAACGTCAACAAGCTCGAGAGGTATAACCAGATGACATAGGAAATGAATAAAGCATTGTATGACGACAAGAGTGCTTATATCGCGTCCCTCTGTGAGGAGGTCAAAGCCCATATGAACCAGAATGAGCCCAGTGATCTATTCAGAAAGGTAAAACTCTTAACAAGAAAATTCAAACCATGCCATTTACCAGTCGAAGATAGTACAGGTATTTTATTGACTGACACTAAAGAGATTCTAAATAGAAGGCAATGCAGATCATAACACAGGTGGTTCGGAAAAGAGAGAACCGTTGGTCTTAAAGTGTGAAGTGGAAGCAGCTTTATGGAGGCTTGCTAATAACAAATCGGCTGGGTCAGAGATGGAATAGTGGCAGAAATGATAAAAGTAACAGGGGAACGCGGGATTGCTACAGATCTGCAACAAAATATTGATCACTTGCAACTGGCCAAATGAGTGGAAGGAATCAGTATATATCAATTTATACAAAAAGGGATCAAAACAACATTGTGCGAATTACAGAACCATCTCGCTAATAAACCACGCAAGCAAGGTTATGTTATACAAGGGTGCTTCTTCCACAAATACCCCCAGAGCAAGCAGGCTTTGTTCCAGGAAGAGGAACAAGAGAACAGATAATAAACGTGCGGCAAATGATAGAGAAATTCATTGTGGGGTTTGAAGCCATTTTTTAGTGTTGCCTTAGTAAACAAAAGTTTGGTGCTTTTCAGTCGGTCAACACGAATGTATTTATTAATCTCATGTAATTTTTTCAGGATTAGGACATGACCCAGCTCTTTTGGGTACATTCGTGTTGACCGACTGAAAAGCACCAAACTTTTGTTTATAGAGATATTCTACGAGTTTAATGTGCCTGCAATATTCTGTTTCCTTGTTTATTAGTTATTAGTTATTGTTGTTATAAGGGGCGGAACTACGAGGTCATCTGCCCCTTGTTTCCTTGTTTGCACTAAAGCTTTCGATAATGTTAACTGGAACCATCTTTGGCAAGTACTTGAGGAAATGGCAGTGCTACCACTGATGACATCATTATATACCAGCAACAAGGCATACGTTAGAATCGATGGGAAGTTGTCCGAGTCCTTTAAGAATGGAAAAGGCGTCAGGCAGGGATGTGTTTTGTCACCACTCATATTCAACATCTATGGGGAATGGATCATCAGAAAATCCACCGAGGATTGGAAAGGTGGGGTTCAAATAGGCGGCAAGACAATCTCCAAACTCCGCTACGCAGACGATACTATGCTGCTGGCTAGTTTGAAGGAAGAGCTGGCAGAACTGAGAGGTTCAGTGAAGAAACAGGCCTTACTCTGTGGACAGACAGCGTGCATTACATCGTCCCTTCCAGCTGATATGAGATATCGAGGAAGAAATAGTCTACCAAGGAGTTCACATTTCCACTACGGGAAACTGTGAAGGAGAAATTAAGACGAATAGGAAAGAAAGATAAAGCACTGTCTAGTCGAAGTAGAAAAGGAAACGAGAAGCTTTGGTATTTCCTATTGTCACGTATGGCTCCGAGTCCTGGACCATAAATGCTGCATGCCGTAGGACAGTGGTTCTGAACCCGTAGAAGTCTGCGGACCACTCGGCCTGAAATTGAATTATGTACGGACCACCCGCCTCCCTCCCCCTCCTCCTCCTCCAAATACACCTAATCAGTTGTAACCCTTCCTCAAAACACTTATTTTAAAGATATTTCAATTCAAAATCGGATGGTCATCGCCGCGAATACATCGGATATTCTGGTTCAAAGCACACCGTTTTCGAAATCCCCTTTGATTGGCCGCTTTTTTATATGTGCTGTTGGACCCTTTTCTCCCGCGGACCACCGGTTAAGAACCACTGCCGTAGGAGAATCGAAGCCTTGGAGATGACATGTTATCGAAGAATGCTACGGATATCGTTGGTAGCAAGAAGGACAAATGAATCTATTCTCAAGGAGCTAAGGATTGCTCCTAAAGCATGCTTACTCCTAAACGGCCAAAGGCAAATGTTGAGATTTTTCAGTCATGTCATCCGCCGAGACGACATTGAGAAGTGTTATCAACCAGGGTAAAGTTGACGGAAAACGGCTTAGGGGACGAGCTGCGAACCGGTACCGTACCTTGACCAGATAAAGAGTCTGACTAAGCTGCCACTTCAGAAATTAATGCACACAGCAGACCGCGGTTTATGGCGGGGTATTGTTAACAGAATTGCGTGAAGGGTCTCGACGTTCGAAATCGAACTACGACCAAGAAGAAGACGTTTACTAGCAGGAGTGGTGTGCGTGCCTCTCTCCAAGGCTTTTAGATTCCCCGTCAGTACATGTGAGATTTTCGAAGTGAAATATCCCATCCTGTGGTTTGGATTCCATCATCATCATCGGCTTTAACTCGAATCCGAGTATAAATCTTCTTCCTTCAGTCCAGTTTGTGGATGTGTTTACGGTGACTAAAGAGTCCAATCCTGGCATGGAACAAGCGACCACACAAGTCGCATAGTATTGCTGGAGGAGGACGTGGTTGGGCTGCTCGAAGTTTCCTAGCTTGACGCTTGGCCTCTTCATGTATGCGTCGATCCCTTTCAAACGCCTTTACAGTATCCGAGATGGTACGGCGCCAAGTTGAGCGGTTTTCAGCCAGCATGTCCCAGGTTTGTGAATCAAGACCTGTCAATTTCAGGGTCTGCTTAAATTGGTCCTTGTAGCGCCTCTTAGGACCACCATGAGGTCTGGTGCCATAGCATAACTCACCATATAGCATTTGACGAGGTAATCTCACATCATCCATCCGATGGACATGACCAATCCATCTAAATTGGTGACCTATTATGGATGATTCTATGCTGTTGATTTGAGCCTTTTCCAGAACAGCAATATTGGATTCCACATAGGAATGGAAGACCTATGGCACATGATCACGTGAAACTACAAGCTTCCTTCCTTTTTTATTACTGACTGATATCATTTCTTGATGAATGCAGTATCTTTACATTGTTTGTGGGCACAGGCTAGAGCAAAATGTGACCCTTCACCAATGTGTATTGACCAGGGCCCACATGTGCATATTTCAGCATGTGAGTGGACTATTTCAAAAGATACCAGTAGGCCTACTTACAAAAGCCATTGTGAGATTTTGCTCTCCTTCACAACTCTGTTGAAATTGTTCATTGAATTCCACACTTATGATACAAATGGAGAGAAGATTATATTCAATTTGGAAACAATGTTGAATTCAGGACATATTCAATTAATTATTCTGGGTACTGGTATGGAGTGAAGTTAGGGTATCTTTCCAAACCCTTCCAAACCGCAACACTTGTATTTTTTAATTATTCTCATAATTTAATGCGTTAAATTTATTCTTATGTAAACAGGGTGACCGCTTTCTGGAGAACTCAGGGAGTTTAAATTGCATAGAATAAACAGGGAAAATACAGGGGGGAAAATTGGCACGATGAAAAAAATGTCTTGACGTATGATTGGGCTTAATAATATTGCATCGTTGGCGGTATTAATTAATCTTGCATACAAGATTAATTGCCGTTAAGAATAAAGATTAAGTACCGTAATTTGACCGTTGGGCCATTTCTTCTTTTCGGATCTTCACCTTTCAGGGTATCCAAAGTCAGAAAGATTAGCTTCTCGAGAAGACAAAAATGACTCGGGTGTTATTACCTCATTCGGTCATTCCACATACGTTGAGAGTATTACAACACGCCAGAGTCGCATACCAGGGCTCTTACCTGCACGAGCACACTACCTTTGATTGAAATGTCAGACACCGTATTAATTATAGAATCGAATGTTTCTATATTTATGCCAAGGTAAGGTGTTTATTAAAGGGACTTTTGACTCCCGTAGTGAACTGGCATTGCTCGTGACGTAGTTACACATGTATCGAAACGTCTTGCAATGGCCTTCTCAGCGTGTCTTGGTGAAGTGTACCATACCAACTGAAAAGCCCAATGGTACACTGGGGCGAAACGCTAGCAATTTATTGAGTCAGCCGGACCAATTTATCATATTTTGTGTTCAAACCCTATTAATTGTAAACTGGCTTCAACTTCACGTCAGTAAGAGGTAAGAGCTCTTCTCCACGGTTCTGGCGTGTTGTCATTTGACTCTCAACTTATATGGAATAAGGTATAGTTGTGGTGCAATGTGATTCACAGAAGAGATGGCGCAAAATCTGAATCAAGTTTTAAGTCCCAGGCATCCTTCCTGTACTGTCGACTTGTGTATGTAAATGATTTGCAGACTGTCAAAGCGTTTTTTTAATAAGAAGCGATGAGCGAAGACATACAGATAAATGGAATTTCTTTGGCTATAATGAGTAATAAAACAAATACTGCAACGACAGTGGTTTACGTAACCTAAAATTCACTCATCAACAATTAACACTTTTGTATTTAACTTAGTATTTTATGAAGATCATGGAGGGATCATCGAAATTCAATCCAGAATAGCTGCAACCGTAAAAGTACCCAGATTTTCAGCCTTGGTTAGAAGAAATTGCCAAGAATGCAAAACATGCTTTTTGTAACGTGTGCAAAAACCAGATTGCTTTGAGTAACATGGGCAAGAAAGCTATCACTAGCCACATGACAGGAAAAATTCACAAAGCAAGGATCACCAGCCAGCATGTGACTGCGCTTTTGTCAGATCGAGCCATACTTCAGTTCGGTCGTTTCATATCGCGTTTCAACAAGGACTGAGCTTGAACAATTTGACAGGAGTAAATCTCGCCTGGATCATTTTTGTACTAAACAGTTCAAGGGCTTGGAAGAATATAAAGATCTGTGGCAGATCATAAAAATCAAGACCAGGAATGCGTTGGATGGACTCGGTGGAGAATATTATTAGAAAACGGAACCTGGATTGGAACACTGTGTCGGAAGAGGAATGGTGGAACGACAGAACAAAGTGGAGAGGAACCATATTTGCCCCCATCCAGTGTCAACTGGAGAAGGGGAAATGAAGATGATGATGATGATGATGTACGCCTTTGTGGAGGTTTTTTCATTAACAAAGGAATGTTAGTGGAAAATATTCACGAGGAAAGTCTCATTGTGATGAGAAGAGCTTAGCACGGAATTCAGGAGAGGATACTATAAACATTGATGATGAAATGGTTCGTTACGATTGTGGAGCTAGGGGTAAGGAAAAAATCGCTATCGAAGAACGAAAACGGCGGGAAAGGAAATAGAGCAGTTGAGTCAGTACGAGAGAGAGAAGAAGAAAGAGAGGATGAAGTGTTAATGGCATTAAATAAAGAAAAGGAAGAATTTCGCACAAGAAACATGAGCTGGAAATGAAAATAAAATTATTGAAGAAAAAGAACGTACAGTCACCTAAATACTGTTTCTGTGATTAAATATTATACCTAAATAATTGTGATTATTTTGAAATGTGATCAATGAAACTTGCAAGTTATTTAATTTGTGAAAGATAGACGTTGTCGAAAGAGACTAACTCATGTGTTATGTATTTTACGTTCTATGAAAATGAAACTCCACAGCCTGCTTCGAGTCGACTGACCGGGTCAGGGAATGGAATGAATGAAGCCTTCATGAACTGTGCCGGCTGCCGAAACCTGTCGCACTCTCCAGGGGCAATGATTAAGTGAATGACAGATGAGATGAAATTATAGTGTTACAGGAAGGAAATTTGAGACAGGGAAAACCAGAGTACCCGGAGAAGAACCTGTCTGCCTCCGCTTTGTCCAGCACAAATCTCACATGGAGTGACCGGGATATGAACCACGGACCCAGCGGTGAGAGGCCGGCTCCGTATTTTACATTCTATAATCAATTTAAAAAAAGTATTTACTGTACTTAAATTTTGTTTTATTTCTGAAAATAAACATAAATAGTATCCTTATAAAAGTATAATATGTGTTAATAAAAAGTTAAATTTTACTCAGGGAAAAAATATAATCGAACAGGGAAAGCGCAGGGAGAACACTGGGAAAATAATTTTAGGTATCCAGCGGTTACCCTGGTAAAAATTATTCATAATTAATTGTTTTCTAAACATTTGAAAACCACTTCACATACAAAAAATGCTTCAAATAAAAATCTGTCCATTTTCTAGAATAAGAAAAAAAGTGACAATGTCTTAAATTTTGAGTAAATTACAAAGTCATTTAAAAATGTTAATCTGAGTTCCAAAATGTATCATTACAGAATTAATTCATTTCTTTGGGTACTGACACAAGAACTGAACACTTTAAAACTGGTATTTCCACCCCTAGCACGAATCACCTTGCGTAACCTCTCTGCCATACTTGCGATGATTTGTGAAATGCTTTCTTGTGGGATGCGTTCACACTCCTCATGCAGAATCACTCGAAGTTGCTGGAGAGTCTCAGGAGCACGTTGCCGAACATTTCTGGCCAACATATCCCAAACCTGTTCAATTGGATTGAAGTCAGGGCTCCTAGCAGGCCAGTCTAACCCCATGCAGGTACTGCTGGACACATCGGGCAGTGTGTGCTCGTGCGTTGTCGTGCATCAGGCAAAATTCATCCCCGACAAATGGAGCAAATGGTACAACATGGTTTTCAAGGACTTCCATGATGTACTGGTCAGCTATGAGAGTTCCATTCTCAATTACGTAAAGTTCAGTCCTGGCATCCATACTGAACCCAGCCCAGGCCATGACAGAACCCCCGTCGAATGCAGTCCTGTAGGATAAAGTTACAGGAGAAAACCTTTCTCCGACGCTCCTCCACACTCTTTCTCTTCCGTCAGGCGATCTGAGACCGAATCTCTTCTCGTCTGTGAAGAGAACTGCTTGCCATTGCTGTAGTGTCCATTGCTGATTGAGGCGAGCAAAGTGAAGACGTGCCCTGGGATGTTGAGCTTCCAATCTGGGGCCGGTAACAGGTCTTCTGGAGAAGATTTCTACACCTCTTTATTTTCTCCTTACTGTCCTCTCACTGACATTCACACTTGTCGCCTGCTGAAGCCGATTCCTTACTTCTACAGCTGTGGTGTGTCGGTCCCCCAGAAATTGGAGACGCAGATACTGGTCATCTCTGTCTGATGTTGCCCTTCTGCGGCCTGACCCACGCCTCCTGGAGTATGTTCCAAGTTCCCTATACCATTGGTATGTCCTTTGGATGGTCGAAACATTGACATTTAACTGTCTTGCAACGTATCGCATGCTTCTTCCATCTTCAATCAAGGCTACAGCTCTTGCAGCTTCTTTGCGTGTAAGAACCATGTTTCCTTTGCAAGAAGAACTTAAAAACTGATGAGAAATCATTTGAAAAATACATTTTATCAAACAAGCCAATTTGGTTTGTAGGGATGAGACTTATCACCCAAGTACTTTAAGTTGATTGCAGGAAATGAACTAATGGAATTGGAGGCGTACCGTCTGCCTGGGGTAGATAGCGAACTGGGGTGTCATAAATCAAACTTCATATCGATAATTTAAAGGAAATGGACGGTAAACAAACACTCTGAACAGAGAAAGGTCTGATAATAGTATAAAGTGACATAATTGAGACAGAATGCAACTAAAACGCAAGTTTTAATTTAAAAAATCAAGTGTTGCGTTTTTTTTTGCCGGTGAGTGTATTTGATGGACAATAGACATTGCCTATTGTGATGCTACTTTCTGCACATATAAATAGGTGGATCTGAATAACATTTAAGTGCATATTTTCTACTTTTTTATGCATACTTGTATGTATATTTGAAGTGTTTTTTGTGCATAAAGATGAGGACCCTGGTCGTGACAACTAGTGTCTGTGTGTTCCTCATTAGAATACTGCCCTAAGTACATAGCTTCTTATTTCATGAGCTGCGGTCACATAGCCCCGTGTATGTATGGGTGTGTGTATTAGGAAGGAGGAGGCCATGTTCCGGCCCTTACACCAGAATTAAAGTTTCTTGGCAGAGGCGGGAATCGATCCCGGACATCCAGTAACATAGACGCTACACCACTAACCACATAGCTTATGGTGGTACTTTTTGAGGATTTGGCCATCTTCTGGACTAATAACTCATCAGGCGCATTTTGAATCACACTAGGATTTAGACAACAGCGATGGGCGACTACTCCTGGAGTAACTTGGCTCAGTGCAAAGTTATTCGTTAGTCTATCATATGCATCGACGAAAACAAGTTATGTGATTGGTCAAAGTTGAATTCTGGCTGGTGAAGGCTGGCTCCTTGGTCGTGTGACTGATAAACACATTGCTTTGGTCTTCGTGTCAGTATTTAAATGATATTTTGCTTTAATATGAAACAATACCGGTACCGTATTATGTTTCTGCATAATGGCTCACTTTATGGTAATGCTGTTATCACCATAATACCGTATATATTCATAAATTAAGCGGCTTCGGTGGCGTAGTCGGTAGCATGCTGAGCTTCTATGCCCAAGATAGCGGGTTCAAACCCGGCCGAAGCCGTCCGATTTCTTAAGAGCGTTAAAAATCCCTCAGTATGCCTTCCTTCAGAGGGGAAGTAAAGCCGGCGGTCCCATGTCATAGATTTATGGCATGTTAAAGATCTTTCCACTATTTACATCTGTGTGAAACTAAATTGGATAGGTTAAGAATGTAAACAACGCTCTTAGGTTGCTACGTTCGTTGCCAAGAGCCGACTGCAGTGGTGTCTAGTAGCTAGTTCTGAACTAGGCCTAGTAGTCGTTGACGGTGGCGTTTGGCGGCAAAAGTAGGAACTATTTGAAAATTCAAAGTTGCAGTCCCTACTTCAATTAAGAAAACAGATACACACACTAATACAGTCATCACAATTAACACCGGTTATCAGACAGATTCTACACACACCCAAAGTACACGGGGCTACATGACCGCGTTGTCGCAGCCCCTAAACTAAGGAACCAACCATTCATAAATTAATGAACTCATTAACTTGACACCCAGATTCAGGTGCAATTTATTACTCATTTCCAGGTTAGAATATTATAGAAAAGAGCAATATATTAAAGGCGCTTAAAATTTTCCTTCCATAATATTCCTCACACGGCAATGAGGTACCCTCTTGTGCCTTCTAGTCGTATAGTCTTGTGGCCGTGGTGGTAGCAAAATCTCGAAACCAACCCCAATACGTCAAAACGTTCTAATGTTTAACTGATCGAAGATAAATTAGCATAAGTATTTATATTCTTGAAGGAAATTTAATGCCCTACAACTTTCTTCCTCACGAATTTCCTGTCAAATGGAAGAAAAACGGATTGGAAGGGTATGTTTGACGAGAAACATGAGGCTCTAAATATTTTTTTGCAAATGTTGCATGTTCACCGGCTCATATTTCGGTGATCGTAACACAGAGAGGTAAATATGAATATACCATTTTGTAGGGTATTTAATTTCCTTTAAGTTGGAAACATATAAAGATGTCTGTGCGACGCACCGTTTTAAAGTTATGCGCCCAAAACTAAAAAGGGGGCCTTCAAGCCCCCCGCGGCACCTCAAATCGACGGGACTTTATTAGGTGTTGTTCAGGGGACCTTCCACTGCACATTCCTGAAACGTTTGGAACTATATGATTTAATGCAGCAAAAAAAAACTAATTTGACTGGACTAATTTATCGCCCCCACATATCACTATGTCATCAGCAAAGAGTAAGGACTTCGTCCCTTTACTTCCCATTCTCCGTTTCACTCGTTTATGGATTCCATCCATAACAGTGAGAAAAAGTATAGGAGACAATACACTCCCTTGTCGGAGACCTATTTCTACATTGAACCAGTTTGTTTGTCCTTTCTTGGTCTTTACGCTACTGACACACTGACGATACATGGCTTTTATCATTTCCACTTCAGCTCTACCTACTTTCTTCCTTATCAATGCATTCCAAACCAGTTGTCTTGGCACACTATCATATGCCTTCACGATATCTATGAAGGTCATCACCAACGTTCTCTTATCCTTCCTTATTGTACCTTCCAATAGCAGCCTAAGACTTAGTACAGCTTCCCTTCTTCCTAAGTTTCTCCTGAAGCCAAACTGGTCTTGACGCAACTGTTTCTGTCTGTCTTTCCATCCCCTTGTAAATTATTCTAGTTAGGATCTTTGAAGCATGAGTGATCAAGCTGATTGTACGGTAATCTTCACATCTGTCAGCTCCTTCTTTCTTCGGTATAGGGAACATTCTTCTTGAATTCAGGGGGTACCTCACCTGTCTCATAAATCCTACACACCAAGTGCAATAACCTGATCAGACCTTCATCTTCTATGCAGCGTAGCAACTCTATCGGTAAATCATCTATGCCTGGTGCTTTGTTCCTGCTTAAGTCCTCCAATGCTCTGTCAAATTCTGATCTCAACATTAAATCTCCTTTCTCATCCTCATCAATTTCCGCTTCCCTTTCCATTACATGATTCTCAATCTCCTTTGCCTTTATACAAACACTCTGTGTAAGCTTTCCATCTCTCAACCTTTTCTTCCCTATCTGTTAGAGGCTTTCCATTTCTGTTCTTAATATTTCAGCACTACTTAATCTTCCTTTTCCCAAAAGTACTCTTAATCCTTCGATAAGCTTTTCCTAATTTCAGACAATTTTCTATACCTGCACATTTCCCTTTCAACCACTCTTCTTTTGCTTCCTTGCACTTCTTGTTAACTTCATTTCTCAGACGTCTGTATTCTGCTTTTCCCCTTTCATCTCGTACATTCTTGTGCTACAGCCTTTCGTCCATTAATTCTAGTCTATCCTGCATGATCCACGGATTTCTACCTATTCTTCCTTTCTTACCAATGTTTTCATTCTTCAAAAGTGCCCATTCGTCTGCAATTGAAGTTTGTTTAGGGGTTTTCATTAGTCCTTCCTTTATACTCTTCTTGAATCTTTCGTTTACATCCTTCTCTTTCAGTCTGTCTATTGCCCACCTTTTTGGCTTTTGACTTTTCTTCAGTTTCTTCAACTTTAATCTGCATTTCATTACAACCAGATTGTGGTCAAAGTTTATGTCAGCACCAGGATATGTTTTACAATCCAAAATCTGGTTTCGAAACCTCTGCTTGACCATAATGAAGTCGATTTGGTATCGCCCTGTATCTCCTGGTCTCATCCATGTGTATATTCTTCTATTGTGGTTATTGAATAAGGTGTTAGCTATGACCAACTCATGCTCGGTGCAGAATTCCATCAGTCTGCTTCCTCCATCATTCCTTTCATCTAATCCAAAATCTCCTACTATCTTCCCTTCTCTTCCTTTTCCTACCACAGCATTCCAATCTCCCATTACTGTAACATTTTCATCACCCTTGATATATCTCAGATTTTCATCTATTTCTTCGTAGACCTTTTCAAGATCTTCATCATCAGCTTGACTGGTAGGCATATAGACTTGTACCACTGTGGTGCACGTAGGTTTAGTATTGATTTTTGCTACAATAATCCGTTCACTATATTGCTCATAATATTCCACCCGTTGCAAGTTTCCTACTTAATATGAGACCAACCCCTGCTTGGCCATTGTTTGATTTAGTGCTAATGACCCTATAGTCTCCTGACCAAAAGTCCAGTTCTTCCTACCAGCGCATTTCACTTATCCCAACCAAATCCAACCTCAACCTATCCATTTCACTTTCTAAGTTTTCTAACCTTCCAGGTCCTAGCAGACTTCTATCATTCCACACTCCGATCCGTAGAATATCAGATTTCCTCTTTGTCACTTCTGTGATGTTAACCCCTCTCGAGTAGTCCCCACCCGAAGATCCGAACAGGGGACTAGTTTACCTCCAGATTGGAATTTTACAAGGGTGGAGGCCATCATCACATGTAATTATAAGTTCATAGAGAGGTGCATATCCTCGGGAAGAGCGTTACGGCTGTAGTTTCCCGTTGCTTTCAGCCGTGCAGCAGAATGCAGTGCAACCATTAGTTGGCTTATATTATCGATATCTTAACCATCTAAAGACAAGTAAAGAATTGATTTATTCTGAAAGGCTGCTACTCCGTTTCAGAATAAGTAAAAGAGCAATTCTACTAACATTACTCACAAAATATCCTAAAATTCTAATGACAATAAAATACTAAGATGTTACTAACAGTATAACATGTGATGCTTCAGTAGCGTATCATCTTATACAGTATATTATTCCCTTTTGGGGCGCTAACAAATGAGTATTCAAGAGAAAGAGTGATCTCATAAATATGGACAATTAGTTTATAAACAAATGTTTAAACTAGTAAAGAAGACGAGAGCTCCTGCGTCAAGCCTTGCTGTTGTGCGAGGCTAATGCGAGATTTCTCTCATGGGTCCCCTAGTCTTCTATTAATTCTATAAACTCATGACAGTCCGGATCATAAAATCAGATTTGTCACAATTGTAAGAATGTCCAAGCTGTGTAGTGCATAGTCAGTCTGATGTTGTAGCGGTTATCCCACACATTTTAACAACTTATTCCATTCTTCTTCAATTACAGGCAAAAATATACCTTGAATCAGGTGGCTCAGGATGCAACTGTTACTTTGATCTCAAGTGCCATAAAAGATGGAGTATATGTTACTGAGGTTTTTGTGGACACAGTAGGACCACCAGAAAAATACCAAGTAAGTGTGGTGACCTGATAATTTTAACCAGTGTTTTTACTGTCGTCGTCCAAATGAAAACTTATCTTCTCCCACCATTAACAGCTCATGCAGGGAACTGCTCCCACTTGAACAAATGGCAATGGGGCTTTGCTGAGGGAGGACTTGTTCATGTATCACTTGTTTTAGATCCCTTATTTGGGGGTGGATCTAAAAGGGAGAGTTGTTGTACTAATTTATAAAGTGGTGCCTAAAAGGGTAGCTTCCCTTGCCAGGGTAAGCTGACCAGTGTAGAGTGTTGTGGTGTGCTAGGAACTAGGGGGCGTTCCTATGAATAATGTAATAGTGCCTGGAGGGATGGGACCCACTGCAAAGGGTCGTTGTGCTGGTCGCTCAGCTCAGCTGACTGCTTGTTATGTAACTGACACTGTTCGTATCAGCCGAGTGGCACGCGCTGCTTGTTGGCAGCCGAGCCGGCTAGAGAAACGCAAAGGTACCTGAGTTAGCGCTAATGGCTTACCGTCTGTCACGTCTTTACGTGACGGGAATAAGGAAGGGCGTTGGGATGTAAAGAGGCGTATAACAGTAATGCTAGTGTAGAGTGTGGACCAAGTGTTTTATTGGTCTGTGATTCTTTGTGTGAGTCCCTTGTAGGGAATGAAATTATGTTTATAATGTGATACAAGTTGTGGGTTGCGGGTTACATAAGTAGGAACTCTGAACACGATTGACTGACTCACCTCGGTTGACACCAGCGTAGCCTCCGGCTGTCTCGATGAAGCACTGACAATGGAGAGATCCTTTGACCTCATTAGGACGCCTTCTTATACCTTTTGACGTCCTGCTGTCAGCATTGTGTTGGCATGCTGCCCCAGTTAGTACTATGTCGCTGAGTGTAATGATTACGTAAGGCTTGAGCTGCTTTATGGAGTAGCAAGCTGTCCTTACAGTATTAATGGATGTTGCCCCGGCTTTCCAAGGGTTGCCATTTTAGGGGATTTAGCCAGATGCTGGGGGGATGGTCTCCAAGGGGTGCATACCCCTGGGATGCTGTACAAGAGTCTTCCTTCATTTGTTCGCGTCCTCGCGAACGGGAACGGAACTGGAGGTTGGGGCGTCGACGTGGTGGTCCTTGAAATCCCCTCGTATCTCCTGGTGGCGTCGTATCGAAGTGTGGGTGTGAGGTGAGCCCGTGTTCAGAGGGGAGGGTTATGGGATTTACATATATATGTATACATTGACATTGTGAAAAAACAAACAAAAAAAATTGACATTTGCGAAAGATTTGATTAACATTGGGAAAAAATTGACATTTTGAGAAAAATTGAACATTAAAATAAATTCGACATGTAAAAAAAAATTGCCCTTGCATTTGCTGGCATATTGCTAGTTTAAAAAAAAAACATGGTTTCTGATGGTGATGTGTTACATATTTGTGCAGGGAGGAAAAACCCAGGGCCGAACGGATGATTGCGTCGTCCGCCCCATCTTAGGGAAAAAATGCTCCCTGCAATAAGAAAGGTAGAAGAAAATAGAAAAATGGGTGTTCCAGGGTATAATTTAAGGGAAATATTCAAAAGTATTTATTTGTGTGGGAAAAACGGAACACCCTGACAAATGGGGAAGTTAGAAGAAGGAAAAATGAAAGAAAACAAATCATACACATGATGGACATTGGCATCTTGGTGAACAAACAAAAATATATATAGTGTATAATTGTATAAAGTTTATCCTGAAAAATTATAAATTACAATGACCTTATGTCTAGTGGAATAATGGTATACAGTTTATCCTGAAAAATTATAAATTACAGTGGTCTTATGTCTACTTAATCGCGCTAATCCCTTATAATTATAGTTTTTGTGAGGTACCTCGCGTGCACGCTACCCGTCTGTACGTACTCTTGCCGTCTCACGGCTGATTCTGTACGGCCACTTCTTGGTACGGTATAGTGGTCGTACCGCTTGCATGTATGCTTAATACCTAACCTGTGAAGCATCCTCTGTGGGTGAATGCTTTCACACTTGACAATGAGAGTCACTGCCACAAACCGGTTGCGCCCTCATTGTCGTACTCTGCGTCACATTTTGACGCTTTATGTGTTTTAATTGAGTTGATCTGCCAGTAAGCCTGGTACCCCACAGGCACCAGTCCTGCTGTGCAGATTTATTTTAGAGTGTGTAGCTGAAAAAGAAAAATGTGGTGAGTGTTTGCGAGTGTGTCGGGATTAGTGCAAGTTGAAAAATAAAAAAAAATAGTACACATCATGGCATGCTGTAAATAATATGCCACTGCTATATGGCAGTGAAATTCCTGTCACCAGTTTTCTGTATCTGGTGACGATGCCTGTGAAAAAAAAATGGCGAGGTTTAGAAAAAAAAACATATTAGTACTGGTTGAAGCTCTTCTTTTACTGAAAAAAAAAACATGATTAATGTTACTTAGCTGCAAGGCCGGGCTTACCCTATGCGGTGCCGTAATGCCGTAAATAATATATAGTTGGTCTTACCCCGGTAGCGGAATTGTGGTTACCGGGTGCCGATATATTCCACTTTGATTATGCCTATCTTAACCTAGTTTATCCTAAGTATTGTCGGGCTTACCTCGGTAACGGATTTAAAGTCACCGAGTGCCGATATATTCTACGGTGATCTATATATATATATAAAAAAAATGCCTTACATGTAGGTTTATGTTACCTTACATCTTACCTTACTTATTTAACTTATTGATAAAATTACTTAACTGTAAAACTATTCTGTATTTACATGCCGAGTGGACCTTATTCTAAAGCCGAAATGTGCTGTGCTATTATTAGCAACAGCTGTTAGTAAATTTGCTTACATCTAAGTGACCTTAACATGGCACTATGACTTAAGTACTAAAATTTAGATGGAGGCTGGCCGCTTGATTTCTCTCGCGGGGGCGCCCTTGTAGTACATTGTCGGGACCGGAACCCAACAATGCCTCGTAGTCCCCTCCGTTTTAATACTATTGTCGACATCTATTCTAGGTCTTAATACTAGTACTAACCTATTCGCAGGCGCCTTACGGTGCCACTAAGCTAACCGTTTCGCCCGCTGTAACTTCCGTGTTCATAACCGTGTGCTGTTCCTATTTAACGTAGTTGAGCCGCCCACTTGGCTCCTGTGAGGGGCGCGCAATGCCCCTCTCTTAATGCCCTCTGGTTGCCCGTTGCGTCGCCATTTATGTGGGCATTGGACAGTGTGGTCCAATGGCATAATATTGTCTTCGCCTTAATCGGCCGTCGCAATCTGCTTTTCGCAGTGATATTTGCCTCTATGGGCCGCCGTAGTATGCATTTTCGCATTGATATATAAATTTGCCTCTATGGGCCGCCGTAGTATGCTTTTTCGCATTGATATATGAATTTGCCTCTATGGGCCGCAGTGTGTTTTGCTCCAACGCACAGGAGTTTTGCTTCCCGCTATAGAAGCCGTGCCTACTTAAATTTAAACTTAACTAGAAGTCTAGTCATAATGGGGTCGTCTCTAGGGATAGTTCCCGAGGCCGGCGCTGAGTGAGCTATTTCTCCCGCCATTCTCAGAAAGTCTCCCTGCAGGTCTTGGCTTCGATGACCGTGACACATAGTGGGTGTAACCTTCTCCGACAAGGGGGATAAGCGACATGCACCCCTAGATCTCGATGTTTGCCCGTGTCTGGTCCCGAATGCTTTGACCTTACGTAGTTCGTCTGTTTGGTCTAGTCGTCAGTTATTTGGTGAGCCAACTGGGGTAAGGGTCCACATCGCCTTCCCCAGCTCTGCTCCAATGTGGTCCCTCCTGACCTTCGGCTTACACCGTTGTCAACCATCAGTTCGTATCAGATTCCTTTGTAAGAGAGAAAAAAAAAAATGTGTCGTAACCTGTGTAAATGGTTCAACCTCTGTGTGAAATGTAAAATATTTCCAGTGTAGCGGGGTTGTAGATCTTCTAAGTACATAGGCTACTTCTGGTCTACCATCGCTATGTCAGCTTCCCAGCAATAATGCTTTCTTTACCTTAATGGAGGTGTTAGTAGGGTCTGTAAGGTCAGGTACCCTGTTATTAGGATTTGGGGGTAGTTATTTGTTGAGTGGGCTTAAAGTATGGTAGGAAGGGTTTACGCACCTTTGGGTTCCACGTTAGTGGTGGCCTGAAACCGGTGATGCCACTGGGATGCTTCTATAGTGAGTGGAGTGGGGAGGTAATTCCCGGGATTGCAAAAATACGAAAATTCATGCAGGTTTGATATTAAAATCCCTGGTAATCGGATGGGATACTCATGCATGTGTCTGGATATGAAGTTTCTGCCTTCATGTACGGATAGGTGTGGGATGGGGCATAATACCATATGTTCCTTTCATGCGGGAGTGTTTAAGTACCAAAGAATGGTTAGTATATACCTATGGCCTCCTCTTTCATTTGGAGAGGCGCATTATGCTTCTTTAATGTTTGCTGACACACCCCTAATACTCAGGTGTTAGCATCGTGACGCAAGGCGTAGCATGCCTGCTTTTTAGGCGCATGAAGTCCATCAACCCCTGTGTGTATTTTGTAATGTAGTGTATCTGTTTTTGGTCGTGTAGATGTGTTTGCGTTGTTTATGTCAGGCGTGAGAAGGTTATGGGAAGGGAGTAAGGTGGTACGCTGGTAGCCTGTTCTCCTGTCATCCTCCCTTGGTCCATGTTGGCTTTCTATCCGCGCCTTGGGATAGTAGAGCTGCATGACCTAATCTGGTCGGCCATTTGCAGTGTAGATGTGGCCAGTGGTCGTAATGCGACTGGTCATGTCCTAGTCGCCTGGAATGATGTATTTCGGGAATAGAATCGCGAAAAGAAGTTATTAAGGGGAGGTCCTGTTTCCTCAAAGTCCCTATGTTCGCTCCTAATTGGTGAGTGCGAGTGCGTGTGTGTGCCTGTGTACCGCTACACCACGCGGACGGTTGGTCTGTTATAAGGCTAAGTCCTACTGTGTATGTTGTGTATGGGCGGGAAGCGCCCGTGGCCTTTCAACGTCTTTGCGAACGTGCCCTTATAGGCCCAAGATTAGTTCCGCTGTGTCACGTCTTGTCCATTGCCAAATGTTTTTGCAGTGTGGAGAAAAAAAAATGTATGGCGTTATAATTGTTATGTGTGTGTAATTTCACGGTCACGGGCGATACGCAATAGTGTCTCGTCACCGCAATATTGCAGTGTGAATAGTCTGCAGTCAGCAATAGGTATGTGTAATACCAGACTGGGAAGTTACTGTTTGTCATCCGCTGGTATGTGCCTTTTTGCACGAATGCAAGTGTGGTCATTGTTTTGGATTCCTAGCGGCCTAATGTAGCAATTCGCCCTAGTTAGGTAATGACGTCGTGTGGCCATTGTTCCCTAAGACCTGTGTCTTGCGAAATTTACCTACCTGTGTTTGTGAAATGTATTCCTCTATGCCTGGTGTAATGCGAAATTTTATGTCTGGTTTTTGGTGGGAGGAAATGTAGTATTCCCTGTTCATGCACTTGTATGGGCCAATGTCAGTATGATTGGACGCCTGAATAGCTGTTCTCCTTTGTGTCTACATTTTTACTGGAACTCAGACCCGTGACCTTATGTCATTCTCTGTGTTTTATGTTTGCGTTGTGTTCCAGGGCTTGGGGCTTTCCCAGTGTGGGTTTTGCTTGTGTTCCGTGTACCAAAAATACCATTGGATAGTTAGTTTTTGGTACGCGTGTGGTGTGTGGTCATGGGTTCGAATCCGGTTGTCTGTAAAGACTTGGCGTGATTATTTTCGTGCCGCATTTAAAAATGGCACGTTCCCGTTGATGTGCAGTGCGCAAATGAAAGCATGCATACCTGTGTAGAGTTTGTACGTTTTTGATTTCCCCTTGTAGTGTAATGTTGGAAGATATAGGGTCTCTAAATCGGGCGTGAATGATGCCGTGCGCTCTGCTCTGAGAGCTGTTGTCTGTAAGCGTACAGGTTATCATTGAGGCCTGCGTTCTTGCTGAGTATGGCGGTATCGGATTGCAATGTCCTGCGCGCACGCTCGTTACTTGTCTTGATAACGCTGTATGTCCGGCACATGTGTTTTTAATCGCTTACTTTCTGTGACTGTGATGAATGCTTTTCGCATTGCGACAGAAAAGAGGGGAGTTTGTGGTTTAACGTGACCGTATCTGGAGATCATGAGCCACGGGATTTCCGTTTTACTTGGAATCCAAACCATAGGCCATGGCATTTCACTTCGGAAATCCCATATGCGTTGTACGCGAGTGTGTCTGGTCCGCTAGTCGCGTGTTTGGTGACCAGATGCCAGAGGCGATTGTATTGTTTTCGTTTATGACCCGCTGTTAGTGGGACTGTCCCAGTTTGTCTTAGCTTTCCCATTATTCTATCCTAGAACTGGATATTTACTCAACCTTATATTCCTGGTATTCAGAAGGTCGCGGGTTTGGAGACCGCCTTTTACCCAGAGTAATTGTTTCCGGCACCATGAAGGTTGTGTCTCCGGGACAGTTCTGGTGAGTGTTAGGATCGTATCCCGGCGCGGTCAGTGGGCTATTTCTTGGCCCTCTTTTCACGCCTGCCCGTGGGATTACTTCCTTTCCTTTTGGCAGTATTTCCGCCTTTACGTGTCCCTATGTATTAAATATGTATATTTGTTTAACTTGGCCACCTTCCTTTCATCGGGCCTAATGCCTGCGTCATAATAGAAAAAAAAAAAATGAGCTATGCCCCGCTCTGGATTAAGAGAGCACTTTGAAAGAAAATAATAGCAGGTGGCGATAGTCTCTAAAAATTATGTCGTGAACACTATAAAAAATGTTAAAAAAAAATGTGCTTGGGACCTGAGTGTAGTATTTACCATTTTGGTAACGTGAGTACTACCGTAAACTGGTTACGTCTCAGGGGAATCTACCGACACTGTCTAGTACACATTAGGAAGGCCATTGCAAGACGTAATTGACACACTTGTATCCACGTCAGGAGCAAAGCCAGTGCACTATGGGAGTCAAACCTGCCCTTCAAAGTAATTGTAACTCACCACAATGACAGTGTCTCGTCCCGGTGTGCAATTGGGCTTTTCAGTTGGCTAAAGCACACCTCACCAAATTTTTGAAGTTAGTTTGAGAGTCTTAATTCCTGCCACACTTACGGCTTTCGCCCGCAACAGGAGAATCTATCAAACTGTGGAACCCTAACATAGAACGTTGAGTCATTTCTACTTAGAAAGACTCACTTAAGCTTTATGCTGTGATTTTATGCTTAAGTTGTGTTCAAAATATCTCTTTTTCGGCCTGAAGCCTGCTTGGCTTCCACTTGGCTTAGCATATTAGAGACTTCACGTTATGGCGTTAATCACTTCGCCCAATAACCATCGATGGCCTGAGAGAAAGATGCCATGGTTCCGAAAAAAAAACAGGAAGGATTTAGAATTGTTCCTTCTAATTTGGCTATATTGCACTGTATATACATAAAATAAGAAAGAAAAATATGCGATTTTATGTTTATTATGTACTTGTTGGACCATTTTCTTATCGCCCCCGTGTGAAAGAATTTATGTGGCCTATAATGTTGGTGTTAGCGATGTTAGTTTATTTCTGTGGCCCTGGTGGAAGTCGTTATCCTCTTTCGAGCTTCAGTGCTCAGAAAGGTGAAGGGTTTTGCCCTGTTATTAGATGATAGGCCTTTGGAATCCACTGGGGTGTTCCTTTGCTACCTTCCGGCGGAATTTCTAGCAAAGTAAGCTTTGGCCTACTTCCACCGTAGTGCGTGTCTATAGGTTTAAATGTACCTGTATTCGAGGGCCTAATTGCGCTTGGCGCTGCCCTAGTAGATTTTACGGGAGTGTGGATATATTTGACTGCGTGGTTTTGTGGGGTAGGTGGGAACACCTTTCCTAATCCCCGTGTACTGTGTGGTAATGCCCGGTCAAAATGTTCGTGCGTATATCGTGCACCCTGAGGGACTAATACCGGTGTTCGCCTTTGTTCTGGCAAATTTGCCCTTTGAACTGGCGGTAAAGGTCGCTTAATGGCTTGTGTCCGGCCTAGCAATGTGGTGGCGTGTAGTCTGACCGCTTTTCGGCCTGTGGCCACGGCCGACTCCTACCAATGTGTTAGCCTATCTGTGTACGTGTATGTAGGCTTTATGTACTGTAGGGCGGGCTCTATGTCGTCAGCCCGTGACGTGGTTATGTCCCTTTGTTTCCCTGTCATATCATGTGTGTTTAATGGCCCTGGCTTCAACTCCCTCTCGTCCCTCTGTTCCGAGGGGATTGTTCTAGGCTCTGCCCCTCGGTTTGGCAAAATTGCCTTCCGATCCGGAGCTGAAGGACGTGTGTTTGTGTTAGGTTTATTTTGTAGTAAGTTGGAGCCTAACCTGGCCGTCTTCTTGACTGTGGCCACGGCGAACTCCTTCCATTCTGTGGCAGTACGTGGCGAGAGGGACATCCTCGCAAATTGTCGAGTCAGCGTATCCACGCTTATGTCCTCTCTCGGGTGGGCTGGTGGCCCTACCATGAACTAAAAAATGGCCTTGTTGGCCTGGAGCTCGCGGTATTTGTCCCAAATTTGGGTGTACTGCCTTATTGAGGCTCATGGCCTGCTTGCAAATTACTATATTAATGTATTAATGTTTCTGTGCTCTGTATTGTTTTGTGGCCGCTAGTTGGAGAAGCGCTTGGACGCGAATTAGCTCCCTGTATTGGGCGTGTAAACCTGTGTAGTGCACCCTCATTCTCTCGAGGGTTGCATTATCTATTACGGGACCATGTGTGGTAGTTAATTGTTGGTATATTCTGTTTCTTTGTATATGGAACCTATTGAGGTGTTCATGTATGTGGTTCAAGAGTGTATGTGCGCATCTTTATCGCGCTGTCCTACCCTCTGACGGGGTGTATGGCTGTTTGCCCTGTATAGCCCCGATTTTTGTTTGGAGTGCCCGTATTTGTGTTTGCCGGCTTTGTATGTGCCCTTGGCATCTGAACAATAATGTTAATAATATTGGCGTACCCCTATGGCCTCTATGGCTTGCAATCTCTGCATGAGGTGCCATTCTGACTGAAGTGTATGGGCCTACAATAAGAATAATAATAAAAAAAAATCTGTGCATGCTTGACAGTGTATTCTTATATTTCTTTGATTCTGTATGGGGCTAGGGGGTTGGTTTATTAAGAATTACCCCTGTGTAGCTAGTTTGGAGCATAAAAAAAAAATGGTGCTTTTTGTCTGGGGGAAAATTTTCTCACTATTCGCTTGGCTTTTTGCGGTACGGAAGGGGTCGTTTCTCCTACGAGGGCTCGTTGGTTGAGTCCCTTTTCTCTATGCGTAGGACCGCGCCTCCACCAGTGTTTTAGATCCCTTATTTGGGGGTGGATCTAAAAGGGAGAGTTGTTGTACTAATTTATAAAGTGGTGCCTAAAAGGGTAGCTTCCCTTGCCAGGGTAAGCTGACCAGTGTAGAGTGTTGTGGTGTGCTAGGAACTAGGGGGCGTTCCTATGAATAATGTAATAGTGCCTGGAGGGATGGGACCCACTGCAAAGGGTCGTTGTGCTGGTCGCTCAGCTCAGCTGACTGCTTGTTATGTAACTGACACTGTTCGTATCAGCCGAGTGGCACGCGCTGCTTGTTGGCAGCCGAGCCGGCTAGAGAAACGCAAAGGTACCTGAGTTAGCGCTAATGGCTTACCGTCTGTCACGTCTTTACGTGACGGGAATAAGGAAGGGCGTTGGGATGTAAAGAGGCGTATAACAGTAATGCTAGTGTAGAGTGTGGACCAAGTGTTTTATTGGTCTGTGATTCTTTGTGTGAGTCCCTTGTAGGGAATGAAATTATGTTTATAATGTGATACAAGTTGTGGGTTGCGGGTTACATAAGTAGGAACTCTGAACACGATTGACTGACTCACCTCGGTTGACACCAGCGTAGCCTCCGGCTGTCTCGATGAAGCACTGACAATGGAGAGATCCTTTGACCTCATTAGGACGCCTTCTTATACCTTTTGACGTCCTGCTGTCAGCATTGTGTTGGCATGCTGCCCCAGTTAGTACTATGTCGCTGAGTGTAATGATTACGTAAGGCTTGAGCTGCTTTATGGAGTAGCAAGCTGTCCTTACAGTATTAATGGATGTTGCCCCGGCTTTCCAAGGGTTGCCATTTTAGGGGATTTAGCCAGATGCTGGGGGGATGGTCTCCAAGGGGTGCATACCCCTGGGATGCTGTACACACTGTAGTAGAGTCCTCAGGTTGTGCAGTGCTACCACCAGTACCAAGAGAGAGACTTGTGGCTGTTAGGAGAGGCCACGGTTAAGTTGCGGATCAGTGTGAGGAGAATGGGGGGCTTTGCTAAGGAAGGACTTGTTCATGTATCACTGTAGTAGAGTGCTCAGTGCTACCACCAGTACCAAGAGAGAGACTTGTGGCTACTGTTAAGAGAGGCCACGGTTAAGTTGCGGATCAGTGTGAGGAGAATGAAATTACGAGGGCTATTCCAAAACTAAGGTCAGTTTATTTTTTTAAAATTAACCGAACATTTTATTTTGAAACCACATTTATTTTTAGGTTTTACATACCTTCCTCTATTTTTCTACATAGTTACCTCGTTATTTAGGCACTTGTCATACCTTAAAACTAAGTTCTCAAATCGCTCTGCATAAAAGTTTGCCGCCTGCTCTGACAAGCAAGAATTCACACTTGAGGAAAATCCATTGATAGAGTGGTTATCCTGAATCTTCCGTCCTCGTGAATTTTTGTGTCACATGCAGTCACCAAGTCATCTTTGATCACAGACCTGAGCGTTCTTCGTCATGAACATTTTCACGGCCACTTTTGAACTCACGTACCCATTTTCTCACTTTACCTTCCGTCATTGCATTATCACCATACACCTCACAAAGCTGACGATGAATGTCTGCAGCCGACTTGTTTCTTGCACTCAAAAAACGTATCACAGATCGTACCTCACACGCCGCGGGCGAATCAATAATCTTTTAACATTGTAAAGATTCACAGTTCAGCGTACAGGTTAGCTACACAGCTGCAACTGACGCCTGCTTGTTCACAAAGGATGCCGGGAGGTAGCGCACACGCTTGTTGCGGTGTGCGCACTAACTACGGGCTTAAATAAAAAGCAGACCTTAGTTTTGGAATAGTCCTCGTAGAATCATGGTTGAGGAAGTCCAGAGAATGGCAAATAAACTAGTAATAAAGCAGCAGGGGCAGAAAAAGAAAATGTGTAAAAGAGCTGGTTTTAGGTAACAGGAATGAGACAAAGTTATACAGTATACTGATCCCTTATCAATTTATTGCAGTGGAACTTTAACTGAAATGTTGCAAGCATAGTATAGAAATTAGCTTTTCAAAGACAAAGGTAATGACTAGGGCCCGGATGTTGATGACATGTCATCTTTTTACTGAGCTGTCTAAAACAATGCTGAAGTTCATAGAAAACTCCGGACGGGGCATCCCGTCTTCAAATATGTCATTTTTATTTTGCATCTTTTTGCATTTTTTCCTATTTTTGCATTTTAAGAGCATTTTTTTGTGTTGGTTGATTCTTTTGGTCTTATTTTAGAGAAATGGGCCTTTTGTGGTCATTTTTTCCCCCCAAATTTAGTCATGTCACACCTTTATATGAGGGAACGTGTCTCAGAGTTAAGAAGAAGCTAGTAGCTGATACAAGATAATTTAAAATATTGAAATATTGATTCTATTTCCTTAATCAACCGGGTGGAAACTAGTCTTAGCAACAATCGTGGCGAAATTGCTGCGGGTATTGCATCAAAACTGAAAACAGTGCTGGACTAAAACACAGGGTAAAAAACATTCTGCAAAATCTCTGCAGACATTCTTTCTGGTGAAAACTACTGCATGGATGGGATTAAGGAGGATTTAGCAGCAAACGACCTTCCTCACTTCAAGGACGCTCCGATCACATCAGTTGATGTTGAACGTAGCTTTTCGAGATATAAAAACTTGTTGGCTGATAACCGCAGATCATTTTCATTTGACAACATCAGAATGACATTCGTAGTGCACTGATACTCGGACTAAAGTGAACATAAACCTTTTGTTAAGTGCTAGAAATCTATTTTGATCGACTTTTCAGTTTGAGCTTAAGATTTCATTTTTGAAATATTGGCGAGTTTATTATTATAAGATCATTTTCTCCATTTAATAGTGCATTTTTCGAATTTTTAGGTCATTTCCCAGTCATTTTTGAAAGTTTTAAGTGCATTTTTTAAGCTTTTTTATGGCATCAATGTCCAGCCCCTAGTTATGACTGTAGGGAAGAGAAAACACTTTTGAAGTGGTTACGAACTGTTGTTACGTTTTGCTTTATACAAGGGCCATTTTGTAAGAAATTATATCAGCCAATAAAGCAGCAGGATTATATATCATTGAAGATCACAGGATTGTGTTTGGCAATGGTAGTACCAAATTGGGGTCGCAGAAAATATGACACCCCTCTACTTTAATCCATCTGTCCACCATCCATCCTGAACTGCACTCCACTCACACTGTCCTTCACTATACTCTAGGTCTTACATTAGTCACTAGTGCCTGCATTATTGCAGGGTGTCTACGAGCCGGGAAAACCGGGAATTCTCATGGAATTATGAATTTCTGGAATAATCAGGGAAAAATCAGGGAATTTCTTTGTTAATCGGGGATTTTTCTCAGTTTGGCTATATCCCGTAAAAGTGGAGCAATACTTTCGAATTTCGTGGGAAGTTATCGCTCGCTACTGATGGCAGTGCTCAGCCAATGACCAGTGCCTTCTCAAGCTCAACTGAACGCATGATGTGGCAACCTTTCCGTTCGCCTTCCACGCAGGAGCCAACTATGCCATTTTATTGGGCCTTGAGCATTTTGTTCGTTGCGATCAGTAATGCCAATTTAGCGATTTTGTTGGTAGATATAGCAACTTTGGCAACAAAATATTTTAAATTTAGTATTGTTTATACTACCTTCGCTCGGAAACAGTTATGAATGCATTTCGTGACGAGCGCTTTTTTTCCCCTGATGTCAATGGCCTATATCCGTTTTACGTCTCGGCATGATGGGTTAAAATCACCGACTGGACTGGAGATAGCATGAGCAACGAATTCTTGTCAGACAAAATTTAAGAATGGCGAGGTGCATATAACACAAATCTCCCTCCCGTCCAATCTAAAAACACTTATATTGGGCGATGTATTCAAGATAGAGATATGCTCTCGCTGACTTTTTTGTAGAACTTTTCATGCTGAACAATTCTTACACTCATAATATATTGATATTTTTGATGGTTTGCCCAGCATAAGCTTAAAAAGCGCACGGACGCCTGTTTTTTTGTCTTCTTTTTTTTCCGACTTTTTCACTGATATCGTTACTGCTTGGCTTCCTTTGAACATAAAGAAATTATTTTCTTTTTATGCTAAGTAGAGATTTGGGGACTATTTAAACTCCCGTTAGCGATCGAATTTTGACTACTACTTGGTGATGACGGGCTACGTTAATTTACGTAGTTTTGTATTGGTGCGCGGACAACCGGCTACGTAAATTAACGTTTTCTTACAGTGCTTCATTCCTGTGTAATTTTCTCCTCTCCGCCATTCATTAACCAAAATACGTGTTATTTACGAACTAAGGTCTTTGTTCAATGAAATGCAGATAATATTGTTGTCTTGATAATGCTTACGGTACTGGAAGTGAGGTTTTATAACACTCGGTTACCGCATGTATTGTCAAGTGTTAGCATGGCGCGCGCGGAACTGACAGTGCGATAATCAGTTCCTGTTGACGATAATAATACGAGTGAAATTGACAATGATAGCAGTGAAAGTAGTGACGATGAGGTTGATGGATGGACAAGTAAGTAAAATTACACGTATTTATGTTCCAACTAACTTCTCATGCTAGGTGTACATTAGTTGCCGGTCCGCAGTAAGGAATAGAGTAGCGCACGCCCGGGTAACAAGGTGTTAGAGCTGGGTGACAATACTGTTGGCGCGGCTTTTCCAACCCGGTATTCTTTGACTATTGTCTGCTCCTACGTTCCTTAGCTAGGCTAGAACTTATGTCCAATTTTGTTTTTAATTGTGCCCAGGAAATGGTTTTGCAACACCTTTCAAACTCTACTTGTATTATCAAGCAGACTTGGTTAAATTTTTTTTTAGTGGCTTCGGTAGCGTAGTTGGTAGCATGCTGAGCTTCTATGCCCAAGATCGCGGGTTCAAACCCGGCCGAAGTCGTCGGAATTTTTAAGAGCGTTAAAAATCCCTCAGTATGCCTTCCTTCGGAGTGGAAGTAAAGCTGGCGGCCCCATGTCATAGATTTATGGCATGTTAATGAACCTTCCACTTATTACACCTGTGTGAAGCTAAATTAGGTTAAAAATGTAAACAACGCTCGGGTTCCTACGTTCGTCGCCAGGACTGCGGTGGCGTCTAGTAGCCATGTTCTGAACTAGTAGTTGTTGATGGTGGCGTTTGGCGGCAAAAATAGGAACTACTTGAAAAATTCAAAGTATGCAGTCCTTACTTGAATTAAGAAACAGAAACACACACTAATACAGTCATCACTAGGGCTCGGATTTTTAGGTACTAAAAATCAGGAAAATATTTATTTTTTATGTATTAAAAATGCCTGAAATATGTGACAAAGAAGTAAAAATATGTAATTATAATTCAGTTTATTAATGTGAATATAAACAAGCCTCCGTGGCTTAGGCGGCAGCACGCCGGCCTCTAACCGCTGGATCCGTGGTTCAAATCCCGGTCACTCCATGTGAGATCTGTGCTGGACAAAACGGAGGCAGACAGGTTTTTCTCCGGGTACTCTGGTTTTCCCTGTCAAAATTTCATTCCAGGAACATTCTCCACTACCATTTCATTTCATCTGTCATTCATTTGATCTTTGCCCCAGAGGAGTGCGTCAGGCCTCGGCAGCCGGCACAGTTCATATCCTCGCCGCTAGATGGGGGCTTCATTCATTCCATTCCTGACCCGGTCGGAGACTGGAAGCAGGCTGTGGATTTTCATTTTCAATGTGAATATAAACAATATGCTATATTCACGAATGCAATTTATTCTATATCTCACTGACTGCTGAAGCATAACAATACACAGGGAGATACATCTTCAGGTTGTCCATCACAAATGACCGACTATTTTCGCGAAACACTTCTTCTGAAGGCACGAAACTGCGGCTTTTACTTTAGGCATCGTAGAACTGTCTTACACTTCACAGTCCCAGCAATGAAATGTATGTGAGTGACACTGGTACCAGGTAGCTGGGGGAGGTCTAACATATGGTGCAATATGGCTATGGACACGGGTTCCACAGTGAGTGGGACGGGGCAATAAGTTAAGAATAAAACAGTTGCAAGCTGGCATATGCTCTGCATGAAGATTAGATAGCTCACAGGTTCTTCTCCGTTCAAGTAACACAGAACAAAAATTCAATAAACTGAAAGATCCAGATACTGATTTTTTTAAATGTAAATATTATGCCTTTTTATGTGCTAATAAATGAAGAGCAGGAATTTATGTATTTATAGAAAAAAATGCTTAAAATATGTATTTACATAAAAAAATATTTATTTACCTAAAAATCCTAGCCCTAGTCATCACAATTAACACTGGTTATCAGACAGATTCTACACACACCCAAAGTACACGGGGCTACATGAACACATTGTCGCAGCCTCTAAACTGAGGAACTAACCTACCTAAATTATTTTAGACTGATAATAGTGTGTTCTGGCCTGTTGAGACATCATTCATAATGATTTCCTTAATTTAAATGTAGGCCTATTTATAAATTAATAAATTGATTAACTCAATTACTTCTGTCATATAACTAGAATAAAATGATATTCTTTTAAATATGGGTCCGCCCAGTCAATACCTTCTGTCATGACGAGGTGGACCTAATTGAGAGTGAGAACTTGGAATATGCCTCCCTTTGTCCCTTCGATATGTGTAAATTACTGTGTAGGCCTATATTGAGACGTATGCTACCGAATATCATCTTTCCTGTGACGTAGGATCAGTGATTTCAATGGTAATTAATGGTTTTACAAATTAAATATTGGTCTAAGATGATCACACTCGTATGATACACCTTGATGTGTGTATTCAACCTCCCGTTGTCCCTTTTATTGGGGGGGATTTAACGTAGTGAAAGCAGCATGACTTCATAAACCTTGCTTATTTTACTGGACAATAAGTTCACTTATAATATTCTATTGAAATAAATTTATTTTCACAACTGTTTCCCTTGTGCCGCCATTGCTCACATCTGTTTGGCTCCTGGAATTTCCGAGAACAGGAAACATAAAACTTAATCCTATTTTCCATTTGCTTTCCTGGATTACATTTTGCTTCTTGTTCCTAGAGAGCGCTTAAAACGAACCCAAAAACAGCGTGCATTTCATCACACTTCCTGTTCCCGGGCAAATGTGTTGCAGTCTTTACTCGGGAATTCTCTCATTAATCCTGGAAAAATCAGGGAATATTCAGGGAATTCTTGTAAGATGAGTTGGTAGACATCCTGTTATTGTGACTGTTGTGAGTCGTACTTTGTATTGCAGTAAAGTAATAGAACAATGATAACTATGAGCTATTGGGGCTAAAGGCAGCAACAACCTTAGGAATTTGGTGTAGTTACGATTCAAGTTGTACGTAATGCTCAAAGAACTAGTAGCAGAGAGGCCGGTAGAAAATGTGGGTTTCATGAATCGAATGTGCGAAGTTCTGTAGCACCACAACAAAAATGGCACAATTCTTCAACAAAAAGACTTTCAGGGGTATTTTTCTTTTTTTCTTTTTCCCCCTCTAATTTTAACTGTGCGGCTTCTTTGCGGACCAATACAGTACAGGTGTATTAAATCTCTTGCTTCTTTTCCACAAATGGTAGATGTGTGCATAAAGTAGGGGATCGCCTGTAGGGGCGAAGTACAGTGGGGACTTTGTGTGCTCCGGGACCGTTACGGTAGCTGTGAAGGTGCTACATGAACCCTGAAAAGTGACGGCTAACGGGGCTCTGGTGAAGCTGCGATAGGCCCAGCAAGCCAGTAGTGGATGAAACCAAATGCTTTCAAAAATGGAACGAGCCTCGGACATGATGGATTTAATAGACGACGACACGGCTGTACACACGGACTAAGATTTGGAACTTTAAACCTAAGAACGCTGACGGGGAAGGTGGAGGAGATAGTAGATATGACGGAAAGAAGGAAGTTGGATTTATTGGGATTGGCAGAAACAAAGTGGAAAGGGGAAGGAAGGAGAGAACTGAGAAAAGGCTATAGACTGTACTGGAGTGGGAACGAAGAGGGAAAGAGGAATGGAGTGGGAGTAGTAGTACGAGATGGTTTAAAAGAAGAAGTGAGGAGAATAAGTGATAGGATGATGAAAGTGAAAGTAGCACCGAGGGGAGAGACCGTAGAAATAGTGCAAGTGTATGCTCCACAAGTAGGCTGCGCCTCTGAAGAGAAGGAGGAGTTTGAAGAGGAATTGCAGAAGCAGCTGGTAGGAAGAAATATGATTGTTATGGGGGATCTCAATGCCCATATAGGAAGAGAAAGACAAGGTTATGAGAGTGTTCTAGGACCAGAGGGTTGGAGCGGAAGAAATGAGGAAGGAAAGAGACTGTTGGACTACTACCAGAGGAACAGCCTGCTAGTTGGGAACTCCTGGTTTAAGAAAAGAGAGAGCCACACAATTACATGGTACAGTGATGACTTGACCAGGAAGTCGGTGGTCTACTATATACTGTATGAGAAAGAACTAAATAAGAACATCACGTACATCAAGGTTATACCATCGGAGAACCTGGATAGCGACCATAGATTGCTGGTAATGAACCTGAGAGGGAGTAAGGAGAAGAAAGGGACTGAGAACCAGGAAAGACGTATAAGGATATGGAAACTGAAAGAAGGGGATAGAAGGGTCGAGTACCTCAAAATGGTAAAGGAAGGAATTCCAACAGATGAAGAAGGAGGGGTGGAAGAGGAATGGGCTAGATTTAAGAAGACACTAGTAGGTGCAGCATAAGCAGTATGTGGGAGGACAAGTAGTACGAAGAGGTGGAAGGAAACACCATGGTGGAATGAGAAGACAAAAGATATACTGTATATACCCGAATGTAAGACGACCCCGAATATAAGACGAGGCCTAGTTATCAACTGCCTCTTACAGATTTTTTTAAAAAAATATTCCCTAACTCATAACTTGCAAAATATATGCCCTTAAGGTCGTGCTTTCATTTTTATAACGTCTCGTGTTATCGGAAATCCCTCTGCCCGCTTTTCCAAGACATACTCTATAATTTCTTTGTTCAAGAATGGGAGACGTTATTAAATTAAGATACGTTGATCACTCAATTACTGTTCGTAAAACTGACTGGTTGTTCTTGTAAAGATTGTTTTAAAACATATTTCCGTATGCTTTCGAGCATATAATTTATCCGCTTAAAATGACGTGTATGCGTAAATCCTAACCTCAAAATGTATGCTATTCGTGTATGCATGGTAATTAAACATAACAAACCATATTTTAATCTTCATTAACACATTGATTTGTTGCGAGTTAAAAGATGCCAACACCACATACTACTTTGCAAATAATAATAATTAAAAAAAAAAAAAATTAATACCCTGAATATAAGATGACCCCAAATTTTTATAACACAAAAAGTGGGAAAAAACCTCGTCTTACATTCGGGTATATACGTTAGTAAGGGAAAAGAATAGAGCCTTTAGGAGGTGGTACCAAAATAGGACGGTAGAGACAAGGGAAGAGTACCAGGAAAGAAAGGAGGAGGCTAAGAGAGTAGTGGCTGAGGAGAGAAGAAAGTGGATGGAAGAGTGGACAAAGATGGAGGATAGTGAAGGTACAAAAAAGGTCCTGTATGGGATGGTAAAAAATAAGAGGCGGAAGGATCCTACGGATTATGTTAGAATGGTGAACAAAATGGGACAAGAGATAGAAAACAGGGAAGAACTGAAGAAAATGTGGAAAGAATATTTTGAAGAACTTCTGAACCCAAATGGAAAAGATGGTGAGGAGGAAGAAATCGGGGAAGAGGAAGATGAACTGCAAACAGAAAAGGACTTAACATGGAAAGAAGTGGAAGATGCAGTGAACAAGATGAAAGGAGGGAAGGCACCGGGTGTGGATGAGTTGAGTGTGGAGATGGTGAGAGCAGCAGGAGAGGTGGGGATACAGTGGTTGTACCGAGTGATGAGGACAGCATGGAAGGAAAGGAAGACCCCAGAGGACTGGAAAATAGGAATAATTGTCCCGATCTTCAAGAAAGGTAGTAGAACAGATTGCAGATACTATCAGGGAATAACACTGATGAGTCATTGTGCAAAGATCTTCGGGAAAGTTTTGGAAAAGAGAATTAGGACAAGGATAGAAGGAGGGATGAGGGAAGAACAACATGGCTTCAGAGCAGGAAGGTCCACAGTGGATTTGATTTTTGCTGTAAGGCAGTTACAAGAACAGCACTATGAGTATGGAACAGATCTACTGATGGCCTACCTGGACATTGTGAAAGCATATGACAGTGTATGCAGAAACAAAGTATGGAAGTCCCTGGAGGATAGAGGAGTAGAGAAATGGACTATAAAGAGGATAAAGGAGATGTACAAGGGAAGCGTGAGCTGTGTGAAAGTGGGAGGAGAGAGATCAGACTGGTTGGAACAGAGAAACGGCCTGAAACAAGGAAGTGCACTGTCACCGTTACTTTTCATTGTGGTGATGGATGACATCATGACCCGAGTGGCACAAGTAATTGGGGAAGGAAAGATGAAAGCAATGGTGTTTGCAGATGATTTGATGATTTGGGGAAACAAGGAGGAGGAGTTACAGGAACAGTTGGACGTGTGGGAAGGAATAATACAAGGATATGGGATGAAATTAAGCATAAATAAGAGTGAGATGGTGATCACAACAAGGAAGAAGGAAAGAACCACAATGGGAATAACAATTGGTGGGGAACAGCTGAAGAAAGTGGAGAGTTTCAAGTATCTGGGAAGCCTGATACAAGATAATGGAAGAAACGATAGAAAAATAAATGAGCGGGGGAAGCAGGCAGAAGCATTTCGGAGGAGTGTGAGAAGCATGTTATGGAGCAAGGATGTCCCTCAGAACAGCAAAAAGATAATATATCGGACGTACTATGTCCCTATCCTGACGTATGCCTCGGAGACCTGGGTTATGAAAGGAAGGGAGAAGAGCAACATACAGGCCAGTGAGATGAGGTTCTTGAGAAGCAGTATTGGAGCTACAAAGATGGACAGAATAAGAAATGAGAAGACCAGAGAATTAATGAAGGAGGAACCATTACAGGATGGTATAGAGAAATCTAGACTTAGATGGTATGGACATGTAAAACGAATGGAGGTGAAGAGGATACCCAGGAGAGTACACGAGACGAAGTGGGAAGGAAAGAGACCGAGAGACAGGTGGCTGAAGGGGGTGGAAGAAAGCGTGAAGAAGAGAGGAAAAGACTGGACAAGGGTGGAGGCTGAGAGATGGTGGGAAGACAGAAGACGGAGAGGCTTGTGTTCCAAACAGACCCGGCCAGTGGCTGGAAACTGTGCAAGATGATGATGATGATGGTAGATGTGTGCATGTCAATTTCCTTAAATATGAATTCCTCTACTTATCAAAGAATAAAATAATCTCTTTGGAACCTAGTATAGACCAGTGACGAGGTACATACTGTACCCGATACCCAGTTGATGCTATCGGCTACGCCAGCTGACATTGAGCCGTAGTTGAGATTTATGGGAAAAGTTGTAAAGATAGCGCTCAAATCGAGTAGAGAGGAATGTTAGAAATGACGTAGAAGGCCTAGGATCAAGAAGGCACTGCCAGTCAAGCAGATGGAATTATGGGAGGAATATTAAAGTTTTATTAAGATCTTTATGGAACAGTATATTTAATCATCTCAGAAGAGAAGAAATAACAAGCATTATATATGATAATAACTTGAAGAAAGACAGATAATCCCTTAAGTTATTGTATGACTTAATAGCCGAGATGATGGGAGTCGAGATTATATTTGTGACGCACGACCGTAGATGGTGGGGGATGCATCACGTGACTGCGCCAGGTACGAGCTCCTTAACATAGTCCAGACACATCAGTCGAGTTCAGCCAGCGAGCTGAAGTGGTACACATGCGCAGAGCGTACGGTAAAGTCGAGCGGTGAACAGCACTTGTTACTTAAAGCGAAGGCGACAGTATTACTTAACCAAGCAGAGGGCAGGAAGTAGGTCATTGAGCCAAGGCGAGCAACGCAGGGCAGACGGCGAGAAGACCGGTTACGCGGCAGGCTGTACGGGCCGTGTACGGAGGAGAAAAAGCCGGGGTTCAGAACAGCATTGCATACCTGCCAACTCTCCCGATTTAGGCGGGAGACTCCCGATTTCAGACCATTTCTCCCGCCCTCCCGCTTAACGTATTAAATCTCCCGATTTTTCAAAAAACCCACGCGTAATTTCGGATTTAATATGTCGTCTATCGAACGGATCGACTTTACGTGTTTTGAAGTTATATCTCGATACCGCAGTTTCGCTTTGTATCGATAATCGACAACTGCGTACTAACTCCCGCGTCGCGTCCTGCTGTTATAAAAAGTTGGCTTCGAATAAGTCTTCGTTTGAAATCGGCTTCGAATAAGTCTTCGTTTGAAATCGTCGAAGGTTAATTCAGCGCTTGTTCCTAGATGTGTTGCATAATGACCAGTGGGTGATAGGTAGTTGTACGCTGCGGAATATTGTATCTGTTTCACACGTGAAATTATATGATTTGTGTATAACTTAGTTTGATGTTGTTGGCGTTAATATGCCGGTAGGTTATTGTGATTTTTCGAACTGAGTGATTGCGTCGGTTCGTCGGTAATAAGGCGAAATGATATGTGACATTTAAAAGTGTGTACAAAGATCACATTCCCAGGGTGTCTACCGGTAACGGAAGTAACGAATTTTACAAATGGGTAACGGAAAAGTAACGAATTTTACATACGGGTAACGAAAATTTTCCGAAGGCGGATTGAATCATTTAAACTTGCGCCTCTAAGCTCAGAGATTGCGATGGAGCGAGTTTCACGCAAGCGGCGCCAATTGCATAAGCTATATTTCCCCGTTCCCGACCTCGAGGAAATGCATACTGAGGATACCCTTAGTGGTATACATCGTTCAGCGTATATCGTCGGCATCAAGATGACTTTTAGTTTTGTGTGAAATAATTATGTGTTATATTAGGAAGCCTGACTTTTCGCGAGACGTTTATTCGTGAAAACTTCTGAAATTATTCAGAAACCTCGCATTTTTCGCATTTATTTGGAGACTATTAAATTGAAGTCCAGAAATAACGCTAAATAATTTAATGTCGCGATCTTGCGAAATGTTACCGTTTTGAAAAAGATTCGAAATACGTAGGCTGTAACTTATTTTAAAAATCTGTCTCGTAAATTTGCGACATCCAGTATGGTTAATTCGAAATTCCGTTATATGTCGATTTTTCCTTCTAACTTGGGTTCCATCGGATATATTATAATCTAACCGGTTATTTCGAAAACTTGTATAACTTTTATAATTCGTGATTCGGATTTGAAAGAAAACGTGTCCTCTAGTCGTATTATTCGTGTAATCCTCTCCGAATAATTCTTAATATTTGATACCTACTTCGAACATTCATACTCAAGACGGCCGGCTGACCGCACGACTTGCCTGCGGGAATCTCGTCAAATGGACCGAGATCGACGTCAGTAGCGTAAAATCAAAAAACCCGTCCCCTATCGTGAACTTGTGACCACGAGGTCTGCGGGAATCCCGTCAAAGATGATTGGGCACCAATCACGAAACATTCCGAAACCTACTCGCTACTTTTCCCATGACCGTATACTTAAAAGCGTACGGGGAGCGAGAAGTGCATCTACCCACTTAGAAATGACAGCCTACGTAGCGTCGCGATACTAATTTCTCCTCGTGATCTACCCTGAACTGATGAGCTCCCAACCACAGCATAGGGACAGCGGGAATCACGGCGCCGGCCATACAACTTGTCCATAACTACTCGTGAATTTTAACCATGCCCAACCCTGAGCTTGCATCCACCAATCTGTGAGGACGAATAAACAATCGTTCAACGGCCGGGTGCGGCGCGGTATGCATAATATCGCGAGGACAACTTGAATCTCGTAAAACGGCTGAGAGCGGCAGCGATTGCGATACATCGCGATATTTCTCCGCATTCAATGACGAGAACAACTGTATTTTTGTCAAACGGACAGCAAGTGGCGCCGATTGCATAATAATGCTATATTTCCTCGCGCCCGACCTCAAAGACAATGGAAATCTCGTCGAACGACTAAAAGTGACACCGATTATTAAATCGCGATATTTATCAGTGTTCTATCGCGAAAACAACGGGAATCTTGACAAACGGGTGAGACCAGCGCCGATCGTGTAACATCTTGAAATTTCGCCGTACTTGACTGTGAAGACAGAATTCGGTTACAATCATGTAACGTCCCATAAATTTCGTCGTGATCTACCGCGGGGACAAAGGAAATCTCGCCACGGTCAAGAGCAGAGCAGAGCAACCTCTTGGCAATTATAAAAACGCCTTGTGCACAAGACGACATATTAGCTGAAACAACTCATTTGATAATAAATTTCTAGTATTTATTTATTATTTTTGAAATTGTTGTAACTCCCTAAGTGAATTGTATTTACCGCTTTAAACACAGTTCATTGCTCTCTTTCTCCACCGCGTGATGAGCCCATTTGCTTGCAGACCGCAGACGTATCTTGAATTCAAAGGTAACTAAAATTAACTAAAAGGTAGCTAAAAAGTAACTAATTTTTACTTCATCCTTAACAGTAGACACCCTGATTCCGCATATAACTGAGTCAGGAAGAGGCGCAACATTTGCATTTTGTAGTGTCTGTAGGTGTGATTTCAGTATCTCGCATATTGGAAAGGGGGACATTTCATTTTCCAAAATTAAGTTTTTTGTAAATACATTTCCTAGCATGTTAACAGACACTCAAGTCAATTTTAATGAGGAAATGGATGCTTTACATTCCCAATTTTGTAACTTCCAACTTGAGGATGTGACATCTATTGAAGAAGAAGAGAGAATTGATGTGAAGTGGGCACTGGTAGGCCAAATGATATGTAGTGGTGGGGTACTCAAGTTATGCTTTCCATTCTGACCATTCCGCATAGTAATGCAGAGTGTGAGAGGATGTTCAGGTCATCTCTCTCTGACAAGACTTTGGACAAACTTACAACTCTGAAGTCGATTCAGAAAGAGAAGTGTTTTGAGCAAGAATATAGCAAGACCTTTTTGAAGAGGGCAAAATCAGCCTCAGTCACCTGCAACAACGACCAATAATATGATCTTCGATACATATTTGCTGCAATGTCTTAGCCTATGTATGTATTATGTAGCGTCCTCGCCCCCCCCCCCCCCCCCTCCCCGTCGCCGCGTCGAATCTCCCGATTTTTCACTTTGAGAGGTTGGCAGGTATGGCATTGTAATACGAGTTTGAGAACTTTATTTCGAGCTGCATTTTATAACGCAGAACAGTATAGCAAAGCGGCATGGCGAGGCCGGCTTTAAGCATAGTTCATTCTGGAACAATGCAGTAGATCCGAGCGGGCTAGTTCCGACTCTTATACGCAGGCAACATTAAAGAAGCTGAACTTCATTTCAACATTCAGTTACAACATTGAGTTGGGACTTGTATTCAGTAATAGAATTGTGCAGGCAGATAATTATAATATACTGCAATTATGAACTTAGATATTCAAATTACATTACGACTATGCATTTCATAACGGAATATGTAGAGCGACCATGGGATCCAAACAACATTAACGCTTTTAAGCAAACGAACTGTTACAATTATATGCACTTATGAACATTGGCACGTGCATTAATAGAATTCTTTTTCATGAATTATCATGAAATATCGAGTACGAACACAGCTACAGGGTGTTTCAAAAACTTGTACACTCATAAATAAAATTTATTTTCTGCAAGTGAGACTTAACCGCTGTGGAGATTGAACTTTTAACAAGCAAACCGAATATTAAATGGGACAGTGGCGTAACATAGAAGAGGAATATGGGGTACGCTGCTTTTATGAACTTTTACGTAAGGATTTGGACAGTATCCATTATGGATAACATGCAGTTCATCATGTCGGAGTAGGCGGGGGCAGAGACGCGATGGCACCACGGAGCGATGGATTCGATTCCTGAGGAAGAGGAGGTCTAACAGCTGATTCACTTGGGATATGAAGGCGATCGTTATTGCGTGGGTGAAACGATATTCACGTCGATCTTTCGAGAAATTTATTACACACAAGAATAATCGACGATCTTGGAAATATAATAACAGCTGATATGAGAAGGTACTGTAAGAGTTATGACTTTCTAATATGATTATTTTCATGAACACTGGGCATACATGTATATATTTTCTAGTAGGAGTTATACGATTATTGAGACATGGCTTAGACATTATTTGCTCCGAGTTTTGCTAGAATATGGCGTTACCATATGATATGGCAGGCACCATTATATGAAATTCTCACCATTGGTTGGCTTTGTTAAGCAGATGTTTGGTCTTTTAGACATTTTTCTAGTAAGGATAGTTTTCATGGATAGTTATTTTTTTGTGACGAGTATTTCGAACTCGTGATCTGCAATTGGATTATTTAAATTACTTTGTCAGTTCATTGCATACTAGCGAGTGTGTATTATTCATCAGTAGGGATTTTTCCATTGGATTGTTTGGAGATATTAAGATGTTATTCACTCAAGTGAATGAATATCGCTTTTATGTGACAACTAGAGACTTGTTGATTCCAATCTGGTACATTCACTCATGAGACGACGAGATGGGGCCTTTCGTATTTATACGATTGCGTGGTGGTACACATCTTTACCCATCGTTCAGGGCATTATCATGTTAGACGACGGGGCAAGGCCTTTCGTATTTATACGATCGTGTGGTGGTTACTCATCTTACTTGCCATTGAGGAACTCATTTTTATCATCTGAGTGTACTTGAGATTGTAAGAGGATCAAACAAGGAACTACTAGTCACATATCAGTCGAATTTTGTTAAATAAATTAAAAATACATGTCAGCAGGGTTACATTTCGTAATTCTTGTTTGCCAATCCAATATTTTGTTGCTATACTCTTTTGAGAGTACTTTCAATTTAACAGCTGATACAGTTGATGCTTTTGATAATTTTTATGATTGAATTTGATACCTGTGAGAAGGATTTAAAGTAGTTGAATCTTATAAGATGAATCATTAATGGTCAGATTTATTTTAAGGCAGATCAGTATTGCATATTTCGATGTGAGAGATTATAGCACATTGGTGTTTTTCTGTGAAGTGAATTATGAGAATTTTTAAGAGAATGTATGCTATTTGAAAGCAGATTTTGAATTTGATGTCTATTACAGAGGTAATATTTTTCCTAATTGTTTAAGAAGTTGTCTAGATGTGATCAGATTAATTACAGTTATTGGAGATTGTGTGCGTTGATAATTTGAAGCCAGTTATGCATTTTTGTATATCATGCAACGTGATTAAGTGAAGTTTGTGATAGGCATTTTGTGGAAGTTGCCAAGTGGAAGTTGCAATATTGCTGATGTATTTTGAAGCAGACATGAGGTTGTCGATCCCAGTCTAGCATAATTTTTGAGATTCATGCTGTGCGCTGAATATTTATGGAGTTTGTGGAATAATTGTGGTATTCAAATGTGATATTTGATAAAGTGAAAATATACAATGTAGTTGTGGATAGTGAGATTCAACGTGAATTTGTGAAGGCAATAATATTTTTTGGCATGATAATTAAATACGAGATATAACTTGGAAGTGATAAAACTGTAACACAACGTTCTATAACCAATATTAAACAATTTGTTAGGAAATTAAACAAATAAATAATGTTGATAATACAAGATTTTCTGATAATAATAATTAATGAAATAATAATCTGAAATTTAAGCATATTAATGATCTGACCTAATGAAATAAAAATCAGAATGCCTAGATGAAATAATAAAAATCTAAATAACCAGATGAATAAAATTTAAATAAGTTGATAAATAAAATTTTGGAATAAATCAATGAATTAAATAAATGGATGAATTAAAGATTGAATAAATGAGCTGATTTAAAGAAATTAATAGATGATTGAATAGATGATGAATAACTGAATTAGAAGGTGATAATTAAATAAAGAAGCTGATGATTAATAAATTTAAATGGATTTAAATAAATTTATTTGAGATATGATTTGAAGAATTGCAACTTGTGTTGATGAATTAAACAATAATTTTGATGATGATGATGATGATTATAACCAATGAATAGTGGATTTTCTGTGATTCACAAACCAGCAATGATTAATGACAGTGTAAATAGTGTAAATTACTTATTCGATGTTTAGGAGCATTTTACTAACATATTCAGCATTTGAATAATGCCATGCAAGCCATAAATTATGTGATATTTAAATTATGTGATTATAATATGTGTGTTTAGACAGATTAATAATATTTTTTACATCCACATTCATGATGTTAATTTAAAGGGAAGTTAGGTCTCAGTTATCATGAATGTCAGTGACGCAAAGACATAGTGCTACGGTGATCCTGAGAACCCAAGAGAACTTTAGAAATTTTTCCTATTTTATGTGGATTAAATACACTTTGAGTAGAATGGAGATGGTTCGATTTTCTGGACAATGACAATTTAACGTTGGCATTCGACCATGCTCTTAGGTAGGATGAGTGTTTAATATGTCTGTCTGACTATCAAAGTTGAATAAATTTGTTTTTATCTTAGTTGTGATCTGATGATGATGTGATTTTCCTACTTCTTTCCTTGTCTTAATTAAGGCTTAACCAGGAAGGATGTGGTTTGCTAGGGATTCAGTTGATGGCGCCCATTGCTATTTGTATTTTTTTAAATTAAATTTAAACCCGTAACGACCCTGGAGATACTTTATCTTGTGTTACCCTCTGCTTTTGAGATATTTCAACTGAATTTCCGACACATTCCTTATTTGACTAGAGGTTCATTTAACTCCGCTCTGTCCTGGAAATCCAGGAATGCGATGTAATAGCAGATGGGTCATCGCATCCCAGGACGAACGGGTACAATACATAGGTAGTACGTTATGTTTGTATGCATGCACATCATTTATCTAGAGAAGAATTCCTCATCATGGAATGATTCGACCCCAGTGAAGTTTGGTATAATTGGCCATTTCCATTCTGGCGTATAATTGTCTAGCGTAGATAACACTTACATAGTGAGTATTGGTCCTTTCATTGACAATGTTGATAAAATAAACTAGTATCATAAACTAAATGTACTAGTAGAAAGCATTTACTATTGACAGTGTGTGTGCACGTATTTCTGAAATTATACTTTCATGAATTGTGATTCATTGAACCAATAACTGGAAAAAAAATTGTGATTAATACATGTTTAAGAAATTATCAGCACAGAAATCTCTGCTTTCCTTGTAGATGTTGTGCTAGTAGCACTACCTGGTGGAGAAGTGCTGTGTTTCCTAAGTCCTTACAACCCCTCACAATGTTGGAACTAATGCAGCAGCTGGTCACTAAGTCACACCACAAACCGAATCTAAATCTAATATTAACTTCTTTTACCTTCCACTTCCTCTACCCTATTCTTTCCTCTACCCTATTCTTTCTCTCGTGCAATAGACCATACTTTTATTAGTGCTTGGTGTGATTTCATGTCTGTTGGCTACATTGGAAACAGCAGCAACTCATTCTGAAATTCTCCTCTTCAGCTGATGAAAACAGCATGAACAGTTGAAAATGTTAGTGCAATGTGTAATTTGTGTATGTATGTGTTGTCATGCAATGGAAGGTTAATGCTGTGCTTAAGATGTGGGGTTGATATTTGTACTGCATAATATTTTTCCAGATTAGTATTTTATTTTTTCTCTTGCTTCCTAAGGAAAGATTGTCTAAAATATTTCCGGACTTGAAGATAACTGTTGCAAAGAAAGCCGATGCCTTATTTCCTGTTGTAAGTGCAGCAAGTATCTGCGCTAAGGTGTGTAGGGATAGAGCTTTGAAAGCGTGGACATTTCGAGAAGGTCTCACCAGTACTTTTGAAGACTTTGGAAGTGGATACCCAAATGGTATGTGCATTGTACTGTATATCTGTATGGACTTAATCTGTATTCACTCCTAATAGTTTAAGGATCTGGGTATGTTATTATCTTATAGCTCTTTCCATCTGTATTTCCAAATTGGAAGGCGAGTCCTTTGTATTCTACCTCATTAATTCCTTCTTTAACCGCTTCACTGCTGCGGTCGAGTATACTCGATCTGCCTCAAGCGGTCTGTCAGTGCTGCGATCGAATGTACTCGATCAGACTTTGTGCCACCAGTGCTGTGATCGAGTATATTTGATCTGCTTTGTAACTGTTGTGTATGCTTACGCCATCTATTAGCTACATTTTCAACCACTTAGTTCCTTAAATACACATGTGTAACGTTACGGGAAAAATGTTTTTCTCTTGTCACACAACGTGTTTGAGTTATGGCTGCAGTGAGTGCAATATGCGTTCTGAGGAAATTCTTATGCTTTATAGGAGGATGAGTCTTATGTGGATTTAGATAGTGTCGGAAGTGACGATGGGGATATTAGGGAACTGTTAGGAAGTGATAGTGATATTGTTGACGATATCCCGACAGAGAGGGGAAGAAATGATCCTCGCCTAGGCCTACCCACGTGGTCCGAGGAGCAGTTCGTGCATTCCAAGTGCCAAACCCTGGTATGTCAAATACTAATTTGACCCCTGAATCCCCTGAAAAAGATTATTTCGAATTATTTGTAAATGAAGAGGTGTTGACAAAGGTAGTGGACAAACATAAACAGACTGTTGACGCTAAGCCACCCAGTCAATATTCCAGGCTCAGGAAATTGGTTCATACTAATTATAAGGAGATTTTTGTGCTAATAGCAGTGACGCTGCTGATGGTTCCAAATAAACATCTAACTATTCAGGAACATTGGTCCAGCGATCCCCTTCTGCATGCCCCAATTTTTCAACAAGTTATGTCCCGTGATAGATATCTAATTTTACTCAGGATACTCCACTTCACCGACAATGAAAACTGACAGTCTGAACAAAATTCGATTCATTATTGATCACTTCAGGAAAACATTCAAATCCGATCTCACCCCATTTGCTAACTTGTGTGTTGATGAAAGCCTAGTTTTGTTCAAGGGATGTCTCGCTTTCAAGCAATATACGAAGGGTCCAGGGGAAGAAGGGGGAATGTAAAATAATGTAAAATGTTCAGGAAACGAGTTTTAAAGTTTCATTACTTACATGTACTTGTATGTACGGTACCGGTATGCTTCAACTCGAAACTTCATTTTCTCACGCCCCCCCAGCTCACATCTTGTGGGACTTGGGTTGGCGACCACGGGACCCCAGCCGAGTCCGGCATTGCTTCCACTTACTTGTGCCGGGCTCCTCTGTCCTCTTTCCTGTCGACCTCACTTGGTCAACTCTTGTTCTCTTCCGACCCCGTCGGTATTAGGGTATCCGAGGCCTAGGGAGTCCCTTTCCCGCCTTAATTGGCCCTTGTCTCATCTTTTCTGATACCCTCCTTCTGCGAGGGGTCAGCCTTCTTTTTCTTTTCATATTATCTCCTGCCTTCTGCTCAAGGCCCTCAAGGAGGCAGGGCGTATGCAGCCCCACCACATCTGGTGCACCCTGGATAATGCTACACCCTCAAGGGCTCACAGCTGGTGAGTTCGGGAGTTGGCGACCCGAGGGATTCCTGAGCTGGGTCCGTTTTTCCCCTTTTGTCCCTTGTCTTTGGGGCGTACCCTCTCCTCTTTCACTTTCCTATCTGCCTTTCATGGCTCTCCTTCCTTCCAAGTCCCTCAATCCGCATTCTTCGATGGTTGAGGGCATTTCTTTTCCTCCTGTCCTTTATTTGCCTTACTCTCCTTTAGTTTTCCATTTCTTCTTCTAGTATGTTCAATCTCCATTGCATTTCGTGCGTCTTTTCGATTTAAGTTGCATTTTGCAGTTGTTTTTTTTTTTTCAACCTCTATTGCATTTTGTAAGGATTGACACTCTAAATCGCTTTTTAGTAAGTCTTTCAATATAGGGGGGGGGGGGGGTCCTTTTGTGGGTATTTTGAATCTAAATTACATTTTGTAAGTATTTTCAATCTAAATTGCATTTTGTGGTATTGTCCATCCAATTGGGAAGTTTGAATCCACCATACATATTGTAAGCGATTTCAATTGCATTTTGTATTTTCAACCTAAACCGCTTTTTGCAAGTAGTTAATTCTCAATTGCATTTTGTGGGTATTTTGAATCTAAATTATATTTTGTATGTATTTTCCATCTCATTTGCATTTTGTAAGTATTTCGATTTCACTTGCATTTTGTAGGTATTTCGACTATACGTTGCATTTTGTACGTATTTTGAACTTAACCTGCCTTGGAGGCTGGATTTAGTCAGTTCCTTAACCCGGTCCATGAGGCAATTATAATTGGCTACATGGATAATTCTTGCCAGGCGCGTCCTCGTTGCGGGGGTGGACAACGGTACTGTAATATACCATGGAACTACAGTACCGGCTAAGTTCTGGTGAGGACCCAGTCCTATGGGGTATAACATAGGCCCCGTGCACAGGGTTACGTACGAAGACCTCAATGGAATCTGCAGTGGAGAAGATGGACTTTGGAACGGTGGAGATTGCGGAAGAGGCAACCCAATACTGGGGGAATAGTATGAGTACAGTATCAATCGGCAGCGTCTGTTTCCCAGGTTAGGGGCGGCTGCAAGGGTTTCTGTTTCCCATGTTAGGGGCGGCCTGTATAATAGCTGGCAGTAGCTTCATAAAATGCCTTTGGGAGTGGCGACCCCATAATAGCCTAAAATGGAAACGGCACTTCAAATGATTCGGAGAAGGTTAGGGCATACCCTGCAGGCGATGCGCAGTTCTTTTGGTACTGGGGGAACTGTGAGAAATGGGCGACCAGTAACCGAAATGAAAGTGGGAATCATGAATGAATGAATGTCATGACCCTGACAGGCAAGGTGGAGGAGGTGGTAGACTTCATGGAGAGGGAGAATGTTGGATTGATGGGGCTGAGTGAAGTGTAATGGAAAGGTAAAGGAAGGAAGAAATTGAGGAAAGGATATACATTATACTGGAGTGGTGGCCAAGAGGCAAAAAATGGCGTGGGACTGATAACCTCGAAACAACTGGAGGAGTATGTTGAAGTGGTCGAGTGTGTGAGTGACAGAATAATGAAAATTAGAATGAAGATGAAAAATGACGTGATGGACTTCATACAAGTGTATGCACCACAGACTGGAAACAGAGAAGAAGATATTGAAGTATTCCTGGAGGATGTAGAAAGAGTAATTTCAGATGTAGAAGTGGTGATCATGGGAGATATGAATGCACAAGTCGGAAACGAGAGACAAGGAAAGGAAGAAGTCATTGGACCATATGGATATGGGAAAAAGAACCGGGAAGGAGAGGAACTTGTTAACTTTTGTGAAAGGAATGGACTGATAGTGGGTAATTCATGGTTTCGGGAGAAAAACAGCAGGAAAATTACGAGATATGGTTGGGGCGATAGAAGAACAAAATCAGTAATTGACTACTTTCTGGTGGAAAGGACTAATCGCAGAAAGCTGATAGATGTGACAGCTTTACCAGGAGAAGCATTTGATGGGGACCATAGAGCTGTGGTGGCAAAATTTAGATGAGAAAAATTGGAAAACCTAAAGGAGATCAGAGAAAGTCAAATAAAAGTATGGAAATTGAAAGACAAAACTGTACAGGAAGATTTTTAGGAGATATTGAAGCAACAAATCCCAGTTACTGAAGTGGAAAACATAGAAGAGGAACGGTCCCACTTTAAAAAGGCATTTGTTGGTGCAGCAGTGAGAAAATGATGTTGATGATGATAATTGTTGTTGAATGTCGAAGTTGTGGAAGAGAAACTTAAATCACACAGATGCTTCGAATTACCGTGGGAACAAGTTTTTTTATTTTATTTTTTGTCGATTTTAGTGAATACTAGCAGTAGTGTCCGGCTTCGCCCGGTGGATTTATTTGTTTTATGGATGATAATGAATACTACTAAAGAACTGGCTCATGATACATAAACTAACAGAAAATAAAATTTAAAATATTACTTTTTGTGGTGGTGGTGGTGGTGGGGGTGATAAGTAGTACAGTATAATGGACGTAACATTCAGGTCATTTTCCCGTAATGATAATGACAATAATGAATAGGGAAACGGCTATTTACTAACTACAGTACTGACACAATACATGTAATTTACAAACCAATTGAAAAATATGATTAAAAAGAGGAGTGTGTGAAATAAAGACACCTGCTAGGGCCTATATCTCATTGGCTGTTACAAATGTAGAGACCAATGGTGGTGTCGTATAGCGCTGTAGGAAAGAGCACTTTGGAAAAGTTTGGCTATCCCGAGCTCCTGAGGTAACAACAGTGTCATTTATCGCCACACAGCGCTGAAGGATAAGGATCGGAATAAATGAAAGTAAATTTGAAAGCACCAACGCTTATTGCAGTTGATAACCTCAATGTACTGCAGAGAATACTTCAAGGAACTCCTAAATCCAACTAAAACCAGTGTAGTGGTGGAGGAAGAAACAGACAGTGACCAAGACATTTCAGAGAAGGAATTGACATGGAAAGAAGTGGAGGAAGCATTAAAGAAGATGAAAGGGGGGAAAGGCACCGGGAATAGACGAAGTGAGTGTGGAGATGGTGAGAGCAGCAGGGGTGATAGGAACACAGTGGCTCTTTCGAGTAATGAAAGTGATATGGAGGGAGAAGAAAATACCAGAGGACTGGAAAAGAGGGATAATAATACCCATATTTAAAAAGGGAAGTAGGAAGGAATGCAAGAACTACAGGGGAATTACACTCATGTGCCACTGTGCCAAAATATTTGAGAAGGTACTGGAGAGAAGAATTCTGGCAGAAGTTCAAGATGGGCTGAGGGAAGAACAGTATGGATTCAGGCCAGGAAGGTCAACAGTTGACCTCATCTTTGCAGTGACAGCTACAAGAACACCATTATGAATATGGGAAAGATCTGGTGATGACCTTCTTGGATATTGAGAAAGCATATGATAGTATTAATAGAAACAAGGTATGGGAAGCAATGAGAGCAAAAGCAGTGAACAAGAAAAAAGCAAGCTTGTAGTTTGTAGTTTAACGTGACCGTTAATCTCGAGATCATGAGCCACGGGACCTCCTTTTTACGTGGAATCCGAACCACAGGACATGGCATTTGACTTCGAAAATCTCACATGCATTGACCGGGAATCGAACCCGGACCGCCTTGGTGAGAGGCATACAGCTAGACCGCTGAGCCACCACGCCCCCCCAGCAGTGAACAAGGAGACAGTGGCAAGAGTGAAAGCAATGTACGAGGGAAGCAAAAGCTGTGTAAAGGTGGGAAGAGAGAGAACGGAATGGTTTCAACTGGAGAGTGGTCTGAAACAGGGAAGGGCCCTCTCACCCCTGTTATTTATAGTGGTGATGGATGAAATCATACGAAAAGTGGTAAATAGCATTGGGGAAAGGAAAATGAAGGCAATGTTGTTTGCTGATGACCTTCTGGTATGGGGAGAGGATGAGGAAGAAGTACAAGAGCAATTAGATGAGTGGGAGAAGGTAGTGTTATCATATGGGATGAAGTTCTCAGCACCAAAGAGTGAAGTGGTCATCACAACGAGGAAGAAGAACAGACTGGATATGGGCATAACACTTGGAGGACAGCAGTTGCAGAAAGTAGAATGCTTCAAGTACTTGGGAAGCATAATTGAAGAAAAGGGAGGCAATAGGATGGAAATAAATGAGAGGGGAAGGTGCGCAGATGGATTTTTCAAGAGTGTTAGGGGAATGATATGGAATAAAGATGTACCACAAAAATGTAAAGGAATCATCTACAAGACCTACTTTGTGCCAATTTTGACATATGGTTCAGAAACATGGGTGATGAAGGAAAGGGACAAGAATAAAATATGAGCAGTGGAGATGAAGTTCCTGAGGAGTAGGGTAGGAGTAAGGAATGAAAGAGTCAGGGAGATGGTAAGAGAGGAACCATTGCAAAATAGAATAGAGCGATCTAGGCTACAATGGTATGGACATGTGAGGAGGATGCAAGAGGAGAGGATACCGAAGAAGATGTTTGGAATGGAATTGACGGGAAGGAGGCCAAGGGGAAGACCAAGGGACAGATGGACAAAAGGAGTTAAGAAGAGTGTGGAGGAAAGAGGAGTGTGCTGGGACACAGTAAATGACGAGAGATGGTGGATGGACAGGAAACGATGGAGAGGCTTATGTTCCAAGCAGACCCGACCAGCGGTTGGAAACTGCTCAAGATGATGATGATAATGACAGCACCAACACCATCGCCCTTATACAGAGGCATACTATTGTCATGATGATAACTGTTTTAAGGGGCCTAATATATCTTTTTGCACTAATTACCCCTCGAGACTGCAAGATGTAACCATTTTCAAAATTCTGCACCAGAACACTGTTAGGAGCGACGTGATGCAGCCCGTATTGCCAGCCAATAATAGACATTAATATATTCTTAGTTACACTACTATGGACATTTCTGGTTATAGGCAGGGCTTCCAGCGACTCACTTTTCTCACTATTTTCAAAGCAGCCTCACTTTTATCACTATTTGATAAAATTACTCACTATTCTTACTTTTTTTTTTTACAAAATGGTCACATTCTGCATTAAAAATGGTCTCGTGCTCAATCAGATTGCTAGAAACGACCCAAAATATTCTCATAAATGGGTAGTTGGTTTTTCTGCCACCGGTGCCTGAGCGCGCTGCCGGCAGCGAGCCAGGCGGCCAGAAAGCATAAAAACAGCCGGAGCTGTGCAGCGATCGACGAAAATTTTAACAAAGCGTTTTTTAACAAAAGTGTTGACGGAAAGGAGCCTGGTGAAGACTGATGATATCTACTTTTATTTTTATGTGGCAGTACTAGTGATGTGGGCCGAGCAAATGGCCGGTGGGCAGGACTCTGTAAATGGGCATTTGCCCGGACATTTGCCCAAAGCAGTTTTAAGCGCCCAAAATCTGGGCATTTAATAGTTTTAATTTTTTTATTTTATTTTCTTTTTTTACTACTTTTGAATGGTATGGACTCCGTCTTACGGAAAGAATTCATGATGAAAATTAATAAATGTAAAACAAAAATACTGGAATGATTTATTTCGGCTGCATTCTAGTATTTTTGTTTTACATTTATTAATTTTCAACATGTATTCTTTCCGTAAGACGGAGTCCATACCATTCAAAAACTCATTCAAATCCTCAGGCTTGTCGGCCAAGATGACGATTTCATCAGCAAATCTCAGAGTTGAAATTATTTCTCCTTGAATCTCCACTCCCACTTTAAATTTTTCTCTAATTTCCTTCATTGCTTGTTCAATGTAAAGATTGAAAAGTATGGGTGATAAGTTGCAGCCTTGCCTAACACCTTTCTGAATATCAGCTTCTCTCTCATGTCCTTCAGCTCGAATGACTGCTGTCTGGTTTCTGTATAGATTGTAGATCACCCTCCTATCCCTGTACTTGATTCCAATAGATTTCAAAATGTCAAACAATTTAGTCCAATCAACGTTATCAAAAGCCTTTTCTAAGTCTACAAATGCCATGAACGTTCTCTTATCTTTCCTTATTCTGTAATGACTCCTTCATTCTAGTCCATTTGTGACTCAACTGATTTATTTGTAAGACGTGCCAACATAACATAAGAAGCAGTACCAACATTACAATTTACACATCATATATACACACATAATACGTAATACATAACACTTACAATTTACACATATCATATATACACACATAATACCTATTACATTACACTCTTTCCTCCCTTCAATGACAATATCTACTCGTTAGAAATCTTTAAATTCAGTCTAACTGGAGGTCGACTGATGCGCTCAGATCTGCGCACATGGGTTCCAGCAGGGGGAACAATAATTGTTGATTTCATGTCCTGACTGGATGATTCTGATACAGGTGCTACCTCAGGGTTAGGTTGAGGTATAGTTTCAGCTTCTAGGTTTATTGCTAGCGGAGTTGCCTGTTTCGCTAACGTGGTTGTCTGGTTATGGGGCACAACTAGTTTGTCTGTGTTTGAAACATCTTGATTAGACCTTTGCTCCCCAACTTGGGTATTTGGCTTAGAATAATACATATTCATTTGATTTATATGCCATAAGGATTGTTTACCTTTTAAATCTACCAAGTATGTACCTCGACCAAGGGCTTTTAACACGGTACCCACTTCAGGGATATCTTCCTTTGTCCTACGTGCACGAACTTGCTCCCCTATCTGAAATGTAATTACATTTGGCACATAAGACTGTTTAGCAGCTGGTTTCAGCTTGCTGAGAGGTGTTCGTACCGGAAAGGTAAAGATCATTTCTGCTGGAGAGATATTAGTTACCGTGCTTGGCGTATTTCGGTACTGGAAAAGAAAATTATAAACTTTATGCTTAATTGACAATTTTGACTCGGACATTAGCATTTTCTTAAGACCAGTCTTCGCTGTTCGCACTCCCCTTTCTGCAAGGCCATTCGCCTGAGGATGATAAGGTGGGCTTTTAGAAGCTATTATGTCATTATCTGTACAAAATGATAAGAAATTGAAGGAATCAAAGGGGGGACCATTGTCGGTCACTATTTGAGCAGAAAGTCCGAACGTGGCAAAGCATGCTTTCAATCTGTCAATTACAGCTGTGGAGGAGGTACCCCCAACATCCCATATTTCCAGCCATTTACTATGACTGTCAAGCAATATCAGATACACTTCAGTATTAAAATAGCGGCTTCGGTGGCGTAGTCGGTAGCATGCTGAACTGCTGTGCCCAAGATAGCGGGTTCAAACCCGGCCGAAGGATTTTTTAAGAGCGTTAAAAATCCTTCAGTATGCCTTCCTTCGGAGGGGAAGTAAAGCCGGCGGTCCCATGTCATAGATTTATGGCATGCAAAAGATCCTTTCACAGACTAAACTTGTGTAAAGCAAAATTTGTTAGGTTAGATTTCGTCAGAACGCTCTATTCAAGTTCCAACGTTCACCACTAGGTATCATTGATATTTGGTGGCGAAAGTTGGAACTACTTGAAATTGAACGGAACTTGTAGCTCACCCTTTAGGGTATCCGCTGGAAGCAGCTAGACTCAGGCGAGCCGAACATGTCCTCGGACACTCCCGGCACTAAAAGCCATACGATAAATAAATAAATAAATAAAGTATTAAAATAAAAGAAATCTAAGTGCAGGCGAGTCCAATTATTGTTCGTTGAAGGCCAAATATGTTGTATTGGTGAAATCGCCTGAAAATGTACTCTAGCACATGGTTCATACAGTTTAATTTACTCGTCAATATCTTTGGAAAAATTTGGCCAGTAAACCACATTCCTTGCTCTCATTTTCATCCTTACACTACCTGGATGTCCACCATGAAGGGTATCCAGTACTTTACTTCTTAATTCATAGGGGATTACCATACGATCTCCAAAAAGAAGACACCCTTCTACCACTGACAGGCTATAGCGTATTTCAAAATATGGTTTGAGTGCTGGCATTGTCACTTGTTGTGGCCAACCCGACTGTGTTAACTCAATAGCCTTTGTCAATACAGGATCCTTAAGAGTAACATCTGCTACAATTTCAGCATTTATGGGTAACCCTGACAGTTCAGTTATTACACTTTTTACACTTTCTATAATTTCATCTTTAACCTTACACAACTCTATTGGAACACAAGAAAGCTGATGGATTGGAATCCGGGCTAGCCATAGGAAACAACAACATAATTTCATCTTGACTGGGAAGTCTAGACAACATGTCTGCGGGTCCCATATTTTCACTTTTCCTATACTCTGCTTTGTATTTGAATGCTGCTAAAGTAGTAGCACAACGTTGTAATTTGGCATGGGTCTTTCAGGTGACTATGGATTTTAATGGCAAGTTATCTGTAACTAATATAAACTCTCTCCCTGCTAAATACTTATAGAATTTAGTTAACCCATACATTATAGCCAATGTTGTGGTGTTTGAAGCCATATTTTCAGTGTTGCCTTAGTAAACAAGAGTTTAGTGCTTTTCAGTCGGTCAACACGAATGTACCCAAAAGAGATGGGTTATGCCCTAATCCTGAAATAAATTACATGAGATTAATAAAACACTAGGATGACCAGTTTCGATCGTCAAGCGATCATCATCAGATCCAATACACTTAGGCTATAAAATCTATGTTTGAAATACAGGTGAAAATATTTACAATATGTACAATTATTTAGTTGCAGTATTGGTACTGCAACTGTCAGTGTATGCTAAATGCAGTATATATGTTAGGTGAAATGCTAAATGGTGATGGCTATCCGGAGATTGTACTTTAGAGAGATTATATGGTTGTAAACTATGGTTAAACTATTAAATTTTAGGCTGACTACTTATCTGATTGTCTTCCGTACTACAGCTATTCGCAGTTTCCGTGCTCACTTGAACTCGCTGTGCGGTCGACTGCGGTGATTATCTTAACGACAGGTTTTTCCCTGCCTTCCCCCCCCTGTCCCTACGTGCTGTGGGGAGTGATCGCGATGTGTTTATGTGAGGTGTTGCCAACCTAGATAAGATGTATGTTATTGAATGAGGTGGATCTACAACTATTACAGACCGTGGATTAGTCCTCGCCACGCGTGGAGCATAACCCATTCGAACTAAGCGTTGACGGTCTTATGAGGACGTCCCGGCACCTTTAATACTGCCTCTAATATGGGCCTTGGTTTATTGCAGAAGAAAAGTACATCGTACACCTGATCCAGCTAACATTTACCTATTAAAAACCCCCTAATTTCCCCCCTTTTTTTATCTAGCTTGGCTGTGTCGCTAAATTGTGTTTTGTTTCCGACAGGGTGTGTTTTTTAGTAGCGTGAAGAGGGGTGAGCTCTCCGTGAACGTGTGTTCATTTAGATTGTTGGGATTGTTTCGTTTGGCTAGGTGTATCTCGATTGCTTCCTTTATGTCAAGAGCTCTGCCTTTCGATTCGTGATGGATTATTTTAAGGTCCGACTCTATGTTGGTAAAGCTATGCCCTGCGTCACACATATGTTCGCACACGGCTGAATGTGTTCCGTATCTTATCGCTTTTCTATGTTCATTATAACGTGTGTCTACTCGCCTTCCACTCTGCCCGATGTAATTAGCTTGACAATATGTGTCTTGGCACGTTATAGAATATACCCCTGACCTTGAATACGGGTCACGTTTATTTAGATACTATTTAGGAGGTGCCTAGCGGTTGTGTTTTTCGTCGTGAAATGTTTATAGCCAAACATAAAAATAAAGATAAAACGATTCCCAAACCGGACAGTAATGAGAAAAAATTTGCGCGTTTCAACTATGTGAATGCGAATACATATAAAATCACTAACCTATTCAAAAAGCAAGGCATAAAGATAGCTTTCACGACGAAAAACACAACCGCTAGGCACCTCCTAAATAGTAATATAAATAAACGTGACCCGTATTCAAGGTCAGGGGTATATTCTATAACGTGCCAAGACACCGATTGTCAAGCTAATTACATCGGGCAGAGTGGAAGGCGAGTAGACACACGTTATAATGAACATAGAAATGCGATAAGATACGGAACACATTCAGCCGTGTGCGAACATATGTGTGACGCAGGGCATAGCTTTACCAACATAGTGTCGGACCTTAAAATAATCCATCACGAATCGAAAGGCAGAGCTCTTGACATAAAGGAAGCAATCGAGATACACCTAGCCAAACGAAACAATCCCAACAATCTAAATGAACACACGTTCATGGAGAGCTCACCCCTCTTCACGCTACTAAAAAACACACCCTGTCGGAAACAAAACACAATTTAGCAACACAGCCAAGCTAGATAAAAAAAGGGGGGAAATTAGGGGTTTTTTAATAGGTAAATGTTAGCTGGATCAGGTGTACGATGTACTTTTCTTCTGCAATAAACCAAGGCCCATATTAGAGGCAGTATTAAAGGTGCCGGGACGTCCTCATAAGACCGTCAACGCTTAGTTCGAATGGGTTATGCTCCACGCGTGGCGAGGACTAATCCACGGTCTTTAATAGTTGTAGATCCACCTCATTCAATAACATACATCTTATCTAGGTTGGCAACACCTCACATAAACACATCGCGATCACTCCCCACAGCACGTAGGGACAGGGGGGGGGAAGGCAGGGAAAAACCTGTCGTTAAGATAATCACCGCAGTCGACCGCACAGCGAGTTCAAGTGAGCACGGAAACTGCGAATAGCTGTAGTACGGAAGACAATCAGATAAGTAGTTAGCCTAAAATTTTATAGTTTAACCATAGTTTACAACCATATAATCTCTCTAAAGTACAATCTCCGGATAGCCATCACCATTTAGCATTTCACCTAACATATATACTGCATTTAGCATACACTGACAGTTGCAGTACCAATACTGCAACTAAATAATTGTACATATTGTAAATATTTTCACCTGTATTTCAAACATAGATTTTATAGCCTAAGTGTATTGGATCTGATGATGATCGCTTGATGATCGAAACTGGTCATCCTAGTGTTTTATTAATCTCATGTAATTTATTTCAGGATTAGGGCATAACCCATCTCTTTTGGGTACATTCGTGTTGACCGACTGAAAAGCACTAAACTCTTGTTATAGCCAATGCTTATTTTTCAATTTGTGAAAATTGTTTTTGTGTTTCGGAGAGTGTTGACGAAGCAAAATAAATAGGATGCTCAACTCCATCTACTCTATGAGCTAGGACACAGCCTAGTCCATATTGTGACGCATCACAACAGAGTACCAATTGTTTACAAGGATCAAAATGCATGAGTGCATTACTCCCTATCAACAGCTGTTTACTATTTTCAAAACTAGTATTACACTCATCAGACCAAGACCACTTGACTGTCTTTTTTAGTAATTCATTTAAGGGCTGCAGCAAGGTGCTAAGATTTGGCAAAAATTTACTATAAAAATTTATCATGCCCAACCATGACTTCAGCTCTTGTACATTTGTGGGAATTCTAGCTTCTACGATTGGCTTTACTCTCTTGGGAGTAGTTTCAATTCCTTGACTCGTAATAACGTGTCCTAAATATTCTACTCTTTCATGAACAAACATTTCTTTAAGTTCACCCTAACATTGTGTTCTTGAAAGCGTCCTAACACTTTCTCCAGTTTACAGAGTAAAGACTTAAAATCGACTGCCCCAATGAGAACATCATCAATATAGCATGTCACTCCCTCCATGTCACACAATAACACATCCATGAATTCCTGAAAGGCGGCAGGTGCGGGAGCCACACCATACATGAGGCGCGTTGGTCTCAAGAATCCTAAATGTGTGCTTACAGTAAGACATTCCTGTGACTCGACAGCTAATTCTAGCTGCAAATATGCTTCACTGAGATCTAACACACAATAAATATTATTTCCTGATAAACTAGCAAATACATTATCTGTGTTTGGCAATGGATAATGATCAATTTTGATATTTACATTGACAGTTCTCTTATAGTCGACCCATAGTCGGTAACTACCATCCGGTTTCAGCACAGGAAATAATGGTGATGCCCATTCTAAAAATTTGGCAGGCACCATTCTACCGTCATCAATCATCTGTCTCAACTGATTTGTCACTTTTTGTCTTGCATAATAAGGTATATCATAGGCTTACAACGTACTGGGACAGCATCATCTTTGAGCATTAATTTTGCTTTAAACCCTTTTATTATCTTAGTACGATCAGTTGAAAATACTTCCAGGATACTTGGCAATTAATGCTTTAATTTCAGGACAATACTCTGATTCTTTGATCACCTTAACTCTCCCATTTATTTTCTTTTTGACTTCTCCCAGTCTTTCTCCTACATCCCTCCAATTTACCACTATTTCTTCCAACCAATCCCTACCAATGAAAGGCAAAAACAACTGAGGTGTGTCACATACTACCAACTTCAGCTCATGTTCATTTCCTACATTGTCACTAACCTTAACTGTTACTGTTCCTTCCACTTTAATCGGGCTACCATCTACTGTTTTAAGTTTAGCATCACATCCACTAATACTTGAATGTGGAAACAATTCTTGCAACTGCTTTACATGAATTAAACTGTATCCTGAGCCCGTATCAATTTCCATTAATACCTTTACACCATCAATATTGGCTTTCACTAACAATGGTTCATTATTATGTGTAACAAGGTTTACCTCCACTCCGTTCACATAATTCCCAGTATCTCGAATTACCTCATTATTTCTGTTTTTATTACTATCCTCAGTGTCGTTTTGTTTAAATTCTATTCCTTCTTCTGCTACTCACATGTCCTCATCTACTAGCCTACACATTTCCCTTGCTTCTTTCTCCTCATTAAATGATAGTTCCCACTCACATGACTCTTCTATTACATCCCCATTATTTACCCTGTTGATGACTAATTGATTATAATCACTACTCACGTCATAGTCCAGAATACTTTCCTCACATTGCTCCTGTTTGGGCCCATCATACGTATGTTCCGATCGTCCGTCGCCGCTAACAATAGCTTCAGCTGATTCCCTACAATACGGAGCATACCGCCATTGTTCACTACACTCCTCTTGTTGTCCTTCGTCACTGACAACTGATTTAATTTGCTCTCTATGATAACGAGCCCTCTTGTTGTCCTTCGTCACTGACAACTGATTTAATTTGCTCTCTATGATAACGAGCCGTATGACCTATTTTTCCACACGCAAAACAATTTACACTTTTGGACCAGCAATTATCTGGGTGACACTTTGACGATCCACATCTCCAGCATCCTTGTGACGCCTTGCTAGGTTGTCTCTGCCCTAAGTGTTGACCTCGAGGTACTGCGTGTACTCGTTCGGAATTTCCCTGGATTTCCTTTCCTCTGTTTGGCGCCGGAGATTGAAACTGTAGACCAAAAGCTCCGCGTCCTGGGATAGTGCCTCGTCCCCAAGTCCGTTCTCGCGTCCCGCTATTATTGGTGAAACGGCTACCTCCGCGATTTTCACTGTATAGGCCTACAGGCCCATGCTGAATTTTACTGACCTGATATCCTTCCCGTTCTGTGGCCATCTGTTGTGACTGTGTTTGCCACTTTTCCATTTGTTTAGCCACCTCCACCGCTCTATCATAAGTAAGATTTGGCTCTTGGTATAATCGATCTCTAGTTTTGTCTGATGTGAGACCAAACATGAACTGATCTCGTAGACGAGAGTCCAAATTGTTCCCAAAATCACACGTCTGAGCTGCGTCATTAAGTTTAAGCTCAAATTCCGCAACTGTCTGAGATGGCAATTGTGTCATACGTTGAAACCGCACTGTCTCAGCGAGCGCCAAACCGGCAGGATTAAAATGTTCCTTTAATCTTTTCTGAAGGTCCACAAGGGTAAGATTTCTGGGTTCCACAGGTCTGCACAAACGATTTAGAGTTGCTCGTACTTCGCGATTTAAATGATTAAGAAAAAGCAACTTTTTTCTCACGGCGTTTGATCCATCCACGGAAGAATCGTTTCGTTCAGTTGCCGGTGCGTCCGGACCCAACGCATGGTTATTCATTAAACAGTAGTCCTCGAATCTGCTGTGAAAGTCTTCTATTTTCTCATCCTTTGGATTGAAAACGTCCAAGTTTCCAATAAGGCGCGGTGGTTGGGCCATATTTTGAATGTCGTCCTCAATTTCCTTTATTATATTTTGAAGTGCTGGTGCTCCCGTGAGCTGATCACGGCTTTCAACAATGCACTCGTCCGTTTCAAATCCTTCGAAATCAAGGTCCATCGTATTTAATTGACTCCATTTAACTGTAATTTCCAAATAATCACTATTTATTTGTCCTTTTCACTTATCTCACGTTTTTAACCACCGCACTCTGAAGGTTCTTTTTATTAAATCAGTTTTCCACTCTTCGCCAGTGTAATGACTCCTTCATTCTAGTCCATTTGTAACTCAACTGATTTATTTGTAAGACGTGCCAACATAACATAACATAAGAAGCAGTACCAACATTACAATTTACACATATCATATATACACACATAATACCTATTACATTACATATTCTACCTTCCAAAATCAGCCTAAGACTTCGTACAGCTTCCCTTGTTCCAACATTTCTCCTGAAACCAAACTGGCTTTCAATCCTCTTGTAAATTATTCTAGACAGGATCTTTGAAGGATGAGTAATCAAGCTGATTGTACGGTAATCTTCACATCTGTCAGCTCCCACTTTCCTTGGTATAGGGATGATTACATTCTTCTTGAAATCAGGGGGTACCTCACCTGTCTCATAAATCTTACACACCAAGTGAAATTACCTGATCAGACCTTCATCTCCTATGCAGCGTAGCAACTCAATCGGTATATCATCTATGCCTGATGCTTTGTTCCTGCTTAAGTCTTCCAAAGCTCTATCAAATTCTGATCTCAATATTAAATCTCCTTTCGCATCCTCATCAATTTCCTCCTCCCTTTCCATTAAATGATTCTCAATCTCCTTTCCCTTATACAAACTCTCTATGTAAGCTTTCCATCTCTCAACATTTTCTTCCCTATCTGTTAGAGGCTTTCCGTTTGTGTCCTTAATATTACAGCACTTAGTCTTCTTTTCCCCAAATGTATTCTTAATCCTTCGATAAGCTGTGTCTACTTTTCCTAATTTCAGACAATTTTCTATACCTGCACATTTCTCTTTCAACCATTCTTCTTTTGCTTCCTTGCACTTCTTGTTGCATTATGAATATGTTTTTAAAAGAGGTAAATGCCCAAAAAGCCTGGACATTTATGGGTTTTGGGCATTTGTCCGGGCATTTATCCTGGGCATTTGCCCCGACTTATAAATGCCCAGACATTTCACATCACTAGGCAGTACGACAGTATAATTTGTTTTCGTTTTTTTTTTCTTCTAGTAAAGAGTCCATTATAACATAAACATTGTTTTGTTTTCCACATTTATATCTTTGTTTTACGATTTAAATTTCTTGAGTGTTGCATTGATTTTCCAATCCATTATTTCCAAGTGTCCTTTAACTACAAGAAAAATCACAAACAGTACTCAGAGATATTAAAATAGGTGCAATTTGGTTGACATTTTTTAGGGGCTAATTTGTTTTTCAGATACACATTCTTAAAAATTTTGTCAATTTCAATACAGTTTTGTCACATTTTTGGGGGCTATGGTTGGTTTTGGGAGCTTAACCACCCAAGCGCCCCCCCCCCCCTAATTGCGCCTACAGATATCAACAAAAGTTAGAATTATGAACCAGATATACGGCCATAAATGCGAATAATGCTATGAATTTACTCACTTATATAAAAACTCACCTTTTTTTTCACTTTTTTGAAAAAAAATACACTCTATTTCACTATTTTTGGACGAGTGAGTGGATGGAAGCCCTGGTTATAGGGCCTTAAAACGTGGTTTTCAATATCCTATTGTCTGTTATTCTTAATGTAGAAAATGGAGAGGGTTGTCCAAAATATCAAGTGGACAGTGTTACCAGCAGGGTTTCAAAGGGTAAGTACCTATGTAAAAATCGGTGCAACTAGGTGAAACGATGTAGATTTGTGCCAAAAGACCTAAACGCAGGGAATGGAGTGGTTGCCACGGTGGGTGAGTGGTTATCGTGTCGGATTGCCAACCCCAAGCTTGCAGGTTCGCCCCTGGCCGTGGTAAGTGATTTTTGAAAGGCGACAAAAATCATGACATGGATGTCATACGTTGTTGGCATGTTAAAGAACCCATTTGAAATCAGTAGGCCGTGTTCAACGGCAAAATTAATCTCGGGATTTTCCGCCAACACAAAGTTCCTCCATTCTCTGCTAGGAAGCGCTATAGTGTCAAGGAGCTTAGATATCTAACCTCCTTGACTTTCATAGCGTTCAAAGGAACTACGAAATTCGACATGCAAGCTGCCCTCTGGGTGTCAATTAACAAAGCTTGCACCTGGCACCCAAGGCCGTACGATATTATTATTATTAGGGAATGGAGTGGTCTGTCCAAAATTTTAAGTGGTCAGTCTTACCCGCAGCGTTCCAAAGGGTAACTATACAATGTTTGGTTCAGATCGGTGAAACGGTTCAGATTTGTGCCAAAGAGCCTAAACGCAGGGAATGGAGTGGTCTGTCCGAAATTTAAAGTGGACATTGTTACCCGCTGGGTTCTAAAGGTTAACTATACAAAATTTGGTTCTGATTGGTGAAATGTTGTAGATTTGTATACATAACAGACAGACAAACTTTGAGCTTTATATATATAGATATGCAGTATAGACTCCATGCATTGTAGGGAGAAATGCACCACTGCGCTACGTGCGGCCAAACTTATAATCTCTAGTATACCACCACGGCCGATGTTATAATTACAGTGGGATTTCAAAGTGTTTCTTCTGAAAATAATGGACCAAATTCCTCCAAGAATGGTCGACTACTTGCATAAAGTGGCCACGTATTGAAACACTGTTTGCAGAAAGCACTAATAAGTGCAAATATGATGCGGCAAACTTCGGTCAATGTCAACATGGAGGTAACGTCATGTAGATTACTATTAATACATTGATTTATCAAACATATATTCTGATCAAAATTGAAGAGGTTATTTCCAGAGTGACGGAAATCCAACATTGACAGTTTTTAGGTTCTCTCAACATATTGTACCCGTCTGCTCACCTTGAATGAAGGGCGGCCACATAGCGAGGAGACACGAAGACAGTGTTAGTACGAAATCTCATCTCTCGGCGTTGTGGGTCATGCCATCTTATATACTCAACACTGCCCCTATGTCCCACGTCAAGCAACAACGCTCAGAAATGAGAAGTATTGAACCCGATAGTCATATGCAATGATGGGTAACATTGAGTATTGAACCCGATAGTCGTATGCAATGATGGGTAACATTGAGTATTGAACCCGATAGTCGTATGCAATGATTGGTAACATTGAGTATTGAACCCGATAGTCGTATGCAATGATGGGTAACATTGAGTATTGAAACCGATAGTCGTATGCAATGATGGGTAACATTGAGTATTGAACCCGATAGTCGTATGCAATGATGGGTAACATTGAGTATTGAACCCGATAGTCTAATGCAATGATGGGTAACATTGAGTATTGAACCCGATAGTCTAATGCAATGATGGGTAACATTGAGTATTGAACCCGATAGTCGAATGCAATGATGGGTAACATTGAGTATTGAACCCGATAGTCTAATGCAATGATGGGTAACATTGAGTATTGAACCCGATAGTCGAATGCAATGATGGGTAACATTGAGTATTGAACCCGATAGTCGAATGCAATGATGGGTAACATTGAGTATTGAACCCGATAGTAGTATGCAATGATGGGTAACATTGAGTATTGAACCCGATAGTCGTATGCAATGATGGGTAACATTACCGGGTGAGTTAGCCGTGGTCGCTACGGCATGACTAATGGCAGTCGCTCACATTCGGGAGGCGAGGAGGTTCGAATCCCCCCGCCGGCAACCTTGAAGATGGTCTTCTGTGGTTTCCCATCTTCCTTCCAGGCAAATGCCGGGGTTGGTCCCTAACTATAGGCCACAGCCGCTACCTTCCAACTCCTCGCCCTTCCCTTCCAACTTTCCTCCCCAACGGGATTTGTAGCTCATCCATTGGGTGTCCGTCTCGAAGCAGCTACAAAACTGGCGAGCCGAACATGTCCTCGGACACTCCCGGCACTAAAAGCCATATGCAAAAAAAAAATGGGTAACATTGAGTATTGAACCCGATAGTCGAATGCAGTGATGGGTAACTTTGAGTATTGAACCCGATAGTCGAATGTAATGATGGGTAACATTGAGTATTGAACCCGATTGTCGTATGTAATGGTGGGTAACATTGAGTATTGAAACAGATAGTCGTATGCAATGATGGGTAACATTGAGTATTGAACCCGATAGTCGTATGCAATGATGGGTGACATTGTGTATTGAACCCGATAGTCGTATGCAATGTTGGGTAACATTGAGTATTGAAACCGATAGTCGAATGCAATGATGGGTAACATAGATGATGATGATAATTGTTGTTTTAAGGGGCCTAACATCTAGGTTATCGGCCCCGGGTAACATAGAGTATTGAACCCGATAGTCGAATGCAATGATGGGTAACATTGAGTATTGAAACTGATAGTCGTATGCAATGATGGGTAACATTGAGTATTGAACCAGATAGTCATATGCAGTGATGGGTAACATTGAGTATTGAACCCGATAGTCGTATGCAGTGATGGGTAACATTGAGTATTGAACCCGATAGTCGTATGCAATGATGGGTAACATTGAGTACTGAACCCGATAGTCGAATGCAGTGATGGGTAACATTGAGTATTGAACCAGATAGTCGAATGCAATGATGGGTAACATTGAGTATTGAACCCGATAGTCGTATGCAGTGATGGGTAACATTGAGTATTGAACCCGATAATGTACACGAGAATAAATAATTTAATAAAAGCGGCCGCAGTCGGCGGTCCTGCTTGGCGATGATTTACAAATGTTAAACCGTCCTTGATGAAATTCATATTTGTTGCAGTAATCACTATTCCCATTTACATTAATGATGCTGTAATCCATTGTTCATATTTACATTTATTTGGTTGGTATAGTCACCGTTCATGCTTACATTTATTCTGCATGCGATTCACTGTTCATGTTTTACAAGCTTAATTTCTCTGGCAACAGTCAACAAGTCATAAAAATATGATTTGCGAGGAAGTAAATATACATTAAATCGAAGGAAAAGTGGGGATAATCCAAAATCCTGCCTGTAATTCACAATCTTCCCTATTTGACGAGGCATTCTCAGGAATTATTATCCCTATTCAGGGAACATACTCTGGTATGGAATAATAATTTTTAGCCTACTATTCACATTTTGCAAAAAATGAGGAAAAGTAGACTTATGAGATCGATCCGGGAAAAGGTGTGTGTGTCTGTCTGTCTGGCTGTGTGTCCCCCCCCCCCCCCCCCCATCAACTCCTAAACGGCTGCAGAAATCGAAACCAAATTTAGTATGAGTAAAGATGTACACCGGAATATCTCGCGTCCATATTTGAAAATGATGTCAGTGCTACCAACTGCTGAAAAAACGCACTAGAAATTTGAGTTCCATGTTCTATATCTTGGAAGGTATGCATGGGAGCTATTCCAAAATTGGCACTCATGTAGATAACACTATTTCAGTTTAATTTCCAGGAGGCTATACACGACAGTGTTGCCAAAATAATTTTAAGCCTTCTGATAGGTCCAATTTTTAAATGCCTATAACTTTTACAGTATCAATTGGATTTCAACAAAATTTTGTATGTGCTACGTGTAACATAAAGAGATGTGACTAGGGCTGCCAACTGTTAATAATTGCTCTCTCTATTATTTTATCCAAATACCAATATATCAGAAAGTATGCAAGCCGACAGCTTTAAACTATGCACACGTATAGTACCTGACATTTTAGATTAATTTTGGAGTAACTTATATACTTCAGTTCTACCAACATGATTCTAAGCCTGCTGATAGGACCAATTTTTAAAATCATGTAACTTCTATACTATCAGTTGGATTTCAACCAAATTTCGTATGTGCTATGTGTAACATAACAGATATGACTATAAGTATTTTTAAGACCAATCAGGGCTGCCAACTGTTAATAAATGCTGTCTATATTTTTTTAACCTAATATCAATATATCAGGAAGTATGCACGCCAACAGCCCTATACTTTGCACACGTATAGCACCTGACATTCAAGATTAATTTGGAATAATTAATATAAGTCAGTCTTCTTCTTCTTCTTAGCGTCATCCCGTAGGAACGGGTCCGCTTTTTGGATCAATGCACGCCATTTCTTGCGATCTAATGCTTCGCGTGATTTCAAGTTTCTTGATCGTAAATCGGCGTTAATGGTGTCGAGCCACCGCAATTTTGGTCTCCCACGCTGTCTCTGGCCGTCGACCGTTAGATGGTAGGCCGAGCCGATGACTGAACTTTGAGTTGCACGGACAACGTGCCCATACCAACGGAGTCTCCATTCCTGCATTTTCTCATTGATTGGAGCCACGCCAGCTGTATGTCGAATCGTTGTGTTGGGGATATGGTCGAGCAGAGAAATGTCTAATGATCTTCGCAGCATCCGCATTTCCATGACATGAAGCGAGTGCTCAGCACTTCTAGGTGCTGGCCAACACTCGGTACCATATAATGCAACTGGTCTCACCATTGTGCGGTATATCTTTGATTTTAGGCGGATAGGCATCTTCTTATCACAAAGAACACCGGTGACATCTCTGAATCGCATCCAAGTCGCATTGATTCGTGCTCGCACATCTTCATTCACAGAGCTGTCGCCATTCAATGGTGAACCTAGGTATCGGAATGTATTTACCTTGGTAAGAGGAGCTCCATTAATACCTATAGTGGGGGGCGTGGTGGCTCAGCGGTCTAGCTGTATGCCTCTCACCAAGGCGGTCCGGGTTCGATTCCCGGTCAATGCATGTGAGATTTTCGAAGTGAAATGCCACGTCCTGTGGTTCGGATTCCACGTAAAAAAGGAGGTCCCGTGGCTCATGATCTCTAGATTAACGGTCACGTTAAACTACAAGCTTCCTTTTTCCAATATCTATAGTTCCAGGGGATGGAATCATTTCGAGGTATTCAGTCTTGTGGATGTTCAAACGATGACCAAATCCTTGCAGACGATCATGCCATGTCTGCACTTGGGTTTCAAGATCCTTCCTGGAGTCTGCCGCAAGCATCACATCATCAGCGTATAGCAATGTCCATGGGACACACTTCTGCAGGTCTCACGTTATGGAATTCATGTCGATAACAAAGAGCAGGGGAGACAGAGCTGAGCCTTGATGAACCCCAACTGTCACAGGGAAGCTGTCAGTGAGTCCTGCAGGGCATCGCACATGGCTTTTGGTGTTGTTGTACAGCATTTTATCCAGTTTATATACATTTCTGGAACTTGATGATCTCGGAGACCGTACCAAATCATCTGGTGTGGTACTCGATCAAATGCCTTCTCGAGTTCAAGGAAAGCAAGATGTAGTGGCCTCCTCTTCTCTCGGAATTTCTCCATCAGCTGGCGCACAGCAAAGATTGCGTCTATCGTGCCACATCCCTTGACAAACCCACATTGATTTGCTGAGAGCTGTACGATGTTCCTCAGCCTATTGTCTAGGATACGTTGGAATATTTTCATAGTGTGGGAGAGAAGTCTAATTGGACGGTAATTGGTACATTCAGCTGGGTCACCCTTACCCTTAAAGATAGGTACTGTGATACTAGTTGACCAATCTGTAGGTATTTGACCACAGAGAATAATTGAATTGAAGAACTCGGTCAGCCAGGTGGTCGCGTTGTCAGTAAGTTCCTCAATTTTCCAGATGTCTGCAGGAAGGTCATCTAGCCCTGGGGCCTTTCCATTTTTCATGCTACGAATGGCAACTTTGACTTCATCTTCAGTGATACAAGGTACTGGTCCAGCTGTAACATAGATGTCTGGTATTTGTGGGTGAGGGAATTCAGTGTTGAATACTCCACTAAAATACTCTCGCCAACGGTGCAGAATCATCTTGCTATCGTGAAGTCGTCGACCATTCTTATCCTTCACACACATATAGTGTTCTATATCCTGACCTGCTCTACACCGTGCTCGGGCTAGTCGGTAGATAATTTTGTCTCCGTCTTTAGTTGTCAGTTGATCATATAAAAGCTTGTAGTGATCTACTTTAGCCTCAGCAACTGCTCTTTTTGCCTCCTTCTTGGTGGCTTTGTATTTCAGAAGATTCTCCTCAGTCGGTGATGTTCGCAACTGTTTAAAAGCTGCTTTTTTTTCATGCACCAATTCCTGTACCTTGTCTGTCCACAACCACGTCTGTTTATCTATTCTACGTGTGCCGGGCTGTGTTACACCAAGCTCAGATTGAGCTATACTAGTTACGCAGTTGTTGAATGATGCCCAAGTATAATCCGTATTTACAGAATCAACTGGAGGGAACACAATCTTCTCACTGAATGCCACTTTATGGTCTTGTAGCTTCCACCATTTGATTTTGGCATGACCTTTCACGTAGGGTTTTCTTATGTAACCTTTCATTCTAAGATCGGTAACTAGCAGTTTATGTTGAGGGGCTAAACATTCAGATGGTATGACCTTAGTGTCTATGACAATTGGGAAATCTCTCCTACGAAGTAGTACATAGTCAATCTGAGTATTGTGCCCTCCGCTAGTGTAGGTGATCAAGTGTGATTTGCGTTTCTTAAAGAAGGTGTTAGTGATAATTAGATCATTTGCTTCAGCAAATTCAAGAATCCCGTTCCCGTCTTCATTTCTGAGATCATAGCCAAAATTTCCATGGCATTCATACCCCTCGCTGGTACTGCCAACATGTCCATTAAGATCTCCACAAAGTAGAAATAGGTCTTCTTCATTGCATGTTGTAACGGCATCTTGAAGTTTGTTCCAGAATGTGTCTTTAGCTGTCTCATCACAGCCTGTCTGTGGGGCATACGCTGAAAATATATGTATACGGCGAGTTGGGGTGTCGATAACTGCTGACATGAGACGATCGGAGTAGCGATGTACAGCTGATACTTGGTTGCGAAGTTTTTCATTCACTACAATAGCGACTCCCTGGCTATTAGTCGTACCATGATAGATCAACTTATACCCTTCTCCAATATCTCTAGATTTCTGCCCTTTCCACCGTGTCTCTTGTAGACAAGCCAGATCTACGCAACGAGATTTCAGGATTGCTGCCAATTCGCGACTGCGACCTGTCAATGTCCCAATGTTCCAGGAAGCAATACGCAATGGTTTATTTTGGACTCACTTCTTTAACCAATTTCGTCCTTGAATTGGTAGCCCTTGCTCTCTTCTCACGTTAGCCTGGCGAGACCATCGTGCGTCGCTTGCGGGGGACGCCCTAGCATTTTCCGATAATTCAACTTGTGCCATTGATCCATGAGTTGCGACGGTGATAAACCGACCGGCCTGTCGCCCGGGTCTGTCATCGGGCATTTTAACGCTACTGCCAGCATATAATTCGGCCGCCCCTAACATGGGGTACAGACGCCGTTTGTAGCCGCCCGCTCCGGATCAGACGCTACAGCTGATATCTGCCCTCAAGTGAGGACGATACCTTGTACTCAATTAATCCCGAGCACTGGGCTGCCCCTTCCGCCATCTACACTGTACCAGAGAATATCCCCTCCACTGTAGCTGCCGTTGAGGTCATCACCGTAACCCTGGCAAGGGACCCTTACATGGTACTACCAGCTGGGTCAGCTGGCCCAACGTTTTTTCTAAGAGGTGTTACTCCTCTATCACTCCCCCTTTGTCCTGACTTGTGACAGGCAGAGCCTGGCTGCCCAAAATAATGGGTCCAGGTTGGTGGGGTTAATTAATATAAGTCAGTGCTGCCAACATAATTCTACTATGCCTGCTGATAGGTCCAATTTTAAAATACATGTAACTTCTATACTAACAAATGGATTTCATCCAAAATTGGCACAACACGATATCATAATATTTCAGATTAGGCTATTTATGACCACCACACGTATGACATTGTTGCCAACATGCTTTTACGCGTGCTGATAGATCCAATGTCTAACTGCATGTAACGTCCATTGGACTTCAACCAATTTTTGTATTCTGTACCTTAAGAGATGGAACTAAGAATATATTCAGTCACCAGGGCTGCCAACTGTAATGCTCTATTAGGCTACATTATACCAGGTATATTTCGTACTAATTAGACATTTCGATATTACCAAACTTAATTTCGTCATTATTCTAGATAGGTTCATATACTAGAGAATAATCATTGGCACGAAACTTAATTTTAAGAAAAGTAGGCTCTTTAGTTCGTCATGGAACTTCTTGTTTAACCTCAGAAGCCCACAAAAAGAAATATCCTCAAAGATAATTGTTAATACAATTAAAATATATGTTTTGGATTTCAATAAGTAAATAAATAAGAAGCCACGGCGTGTACTTGCCATCATGTGATCATATTATCCCTGGACCGCGTGCGACACTCCGTATCATGTTACCTTGGACCGCACAACGTTCTTTGCCAAATTCTTGAATGCTAATTGCACTTAATCATTGTGGACGTTGAGACAATTAATTAAAATAGTTGAACGTGGTATTGTTTTTTATAAAAAGACAACAATATATGAGGCGCCTAGATTCAAAACCTGGCAAATCCATATTTTATGAAAATTGAGAGAAGCGTTGTTTCCTATGCTGGGTTGAATTCATTAATACAATTGTTTTGTCACAAAACCCGCTACATCCTACTGTAAAACGAAGATGAAGTTCAGGCTTAGTTGCAATATCCGCCAAGTCCACAGACAGTTTCGCCATTTTTGGTTACAAAACCCGCCACATTCATATCAGCCAAGAGGAGCACCCAGTTCCGCCATCTTACCTTCCATGATGCTTTGCAAAGTGTTTACTCTTTACCTACCCACATTAGTCTGCCTGACGTTGGTTGTTGTTATACTTTTCAAGAATACTAATTTATTTTGGACAGAATTTTTAGTGCAGTGATAAAAAGTGCTTCATAGTGTTTTCAAAATGGAAGATGCTGTGGGGACTAACTTAACTCTCTGTCCTGGAAATCAAGCAAGCAAGAAGACTCCCGACAAAAAGGAATGGAAACGTGAGAATGTTAAACTCTTAGTGACTGCTAGCATCAGAACGGTGTCCTTGACAGGGTGAATCCCACACGTGTGGACTGTGTGTATTGCATAAGCGAGCGAGCGTGTGTGTCATCAGCACTTACAGCATCAGTTATGAATGGCTGTGGTGAGCACAAAGTTTACTGTTTGTTTGTTTTGATACAAGCGACAGGCGTTCTGACAACGTAACTACTGATGCTGGCTATCGCGGTGGACCGTGGTCACTTTTCCTGGCACCCTGTAGTACAGGGATGGGCACAATTCGGCTCATTGAGCAGCGCTCCCGCTCCGGCAGGAGGAAGCGCAGATTATGCGCTCTCACCGAAGTTGACCTTGTAGCTGCTTGCACAGATTGTCGTTACAAGCGGGGTATCACAACAGCTTTATACTCGTGCCCTGTTTGTTGTGCATTAGATGAATAGATTATGGTACTACGTACATACGCTTAATTTTATTCCTTTTATTAGGTTTCTGTGTAGGAAACATAAATAATTACTTTGACAGCTGATAAGTACACACTCCTTTGCCCACTACCGATAGTCCTGAAACTACAATAGCCAACTCAACAACTTGTTTAGAACACAAGGAACGAAAACTTGCTCTATGAGTACAGAAATAAATACATGATATTTAATATTATTCACCATAAACAAAACATAGGCCTATATAGATGTATCTGAACTGTCATTCTGCAGATGATGAGGAGGTGTGCGTATCCTTTCGCTGAAAGAGACGGGTTGCATTTGGAGCGATCGATCTTGCACTTGCAATTCGAAGAACGGCAGTGAGATGTGAGTCAGTTAGAGTGGCTCTTCGTGGAGATTTATTTATCTTCATTAGGGAGAACAGTTTCTCACACAGATATGTTGAACCAAACATTGATAGAAGTTTGGCAGTCATTTTGTGCATGTTTGGGAAATCTGTTTGCGAAAACTGTTCATAAAAATGTGCTAAGCTCGTTCGTGATTGATATTTAGCTTACAGCCGTACACATAATATAGGCCTACTCAGCCCGGTACAAAGCTGTAGCTATGCTTGCGCCTTGACTGCGCACATTGCCATCTAGTCGTTCCAGCACAAACTATTAGCGAGCAGTCAGCTCCTTGGTTCCAGGAGCTGCGCTCTCTCATTGCCCACCTACGCTGTAGTATCATCAAAGTCGTAACAGTTATAATGTGGGTTTTCATTGGTAGCTGCAAACAGATTTTAGGTTTTTATTTGCCGAGCCGATAACCTCACAAAGGCGTTTCTGTTTCAGGTACTCAGCAACTGATCTACCCGGCAAGCTATGTTGCAACCATAAAAAGGAAAATGCATATAAATGTAATTCCCCTTCTCTTCTGGACATTGCAAAGTTTCATACAGTTTTTTACTCTTCTAAGGATAAACTCCAACAAGACAATTTTATACTTCAGCATACAAAGTCACTACCAACAAAAAGACAAAGGCCATTGGATAACAGTCGTTCTGTTAAGAGCCTTAGCTTTTTGTATTACCTCAGAAATGGTGATGGTACACTAGTAAAAGTATGTCGAGATGCATTTTTAACCATCCTTGGGCTCAAAAAAGACAGAGTATTAGGTGTTATGAAAAGACACCATCAAAGTGGTTGTGCAGCAACTATGGAAACAAGAGGAGGAAACATTTCAGGGAAACGTGACAATGTTCGCCCAGAATTTGAAAGTAATGGAATCACACTATAACAGACACAGGGCAAAGCTGTGCAAAATGTACAATGAATCTGTGGAACCTGACTTCATTGTGAAAGAGCCATACTTCCATGAGGTTCTGAATAAAGATTTCAATTTCGGCTTTGGCACCCCCAAAACGGATGCTTGTATATTCCTGCAAGAACAGATCAAAAGGGAGAAAAATGCGGAAAAAATTAGTGAGTTAAAAATTCAGTTGAAAGTGCATGAAATGAAGGCTGATGCATTTTACTCAATGTTGATGAGGCTTTGCACATAACATTTGACTGTCAAGAGAATCTTTTTCTTCCGAAAGTACCTGACCAGTTAGCTTATTTCAGCAGGCAGTATTCCTTCTATAACTTTACAATATTTACAGGAAATTCGACATGCAAATTAACGAAGGAAAATATTCATTGCTATACATGGTGTGAAAATGATTTCGCTAAAAACTCAAATATGATTTCTTCTTGTGTGTATGATTATTTGATGAACGCACCTTTTCACGGCAAAACAAAGGTAAAATGTTTTTTGGATGGATGTGGAGGGCAGTACAAAAACACTATTGTAATTGCTATGCTTGGAAAATGGCTGATTTCTGATGCTCCTGAACAAGTCAAAAGTGTAGAATTTACATTTCCGGTTCACCCGATAGAGTATTCGGTCTAATCGAGAAAGAGTTGAGAAAGGAGGACACTATTCTTCAGCCAGCAGAGTACGAAGATCACGTTGGAATCTCATTTCCAGATAAAGACTGAAAGTCTGAATCAGAAAGAGTTAAAAAAGAATCTGCCAACTGGCACTTTAAGTTCAGTCCATTCAAAAGGATAATTGACAAAGAACAAAAAGAACAATAATATTTTGGTCTGGGGTGAAATAATTTTGTTTTTAGCCTACTTTTCACATTTTGCAAAAATGAGGAAAAAGTAGACTTATGAGATCGGGCAAATGTGCGTCTGGCTGGCTGGCTGGCTGGCTGGCTGGCTGGCTGGCTGGCTGGCTGGTTGTGTGTGTCCCCCCATATCAACTCCTAAACGGCTGCAACAAACGAAACAAAATTTGGTAGGAGTAAAGACCTATACCTGAATATCTCACGGCCATATTTGAAAATGATGTCAGTGCTACCAACTGCTGAAAAATCGCAATTGAAATTTGAGCTCCATGTTGGATATCTTGGAAGGTATGAATAGGAGCTATTTCGAAATTGGCACACGTATAGATAATAATAATATTGCAGTTTAATTTCCAGGAGGCCATACATCGCAGTGTTGCCAAAATGAATATACGCCCACTGATAGGTCCAAATTTTAAATGCATATAACTTCTACACTATCACTTGGATTTCAACCAAATTTCATATGTACTATGTGTACATAAACAGATATGGCTGAACGTATTCTTAAGATCCACCAGGGCTGCTAACTTATTAAATGCTCTCAATTTATTTTATCCAAATACCAATATATCAGAAAGTATGCAAGCCGACAGCTTTAAACTATGCACACGTATAGTACCTGACATTCTATATTAATTTGGAGTAACTTATATACGTCATTGCTACCAACATGATTCTAAGCCTGCTGAGAGGTCCAAATTTAAATACATGTAACTTCTATACTATCATTTGGATTTCAACCAAATTTCGTGTGTGCTATGTGTACCATAACAGATATGTATATGCCGATTTTTAAGAGTAACCAGGGCTGCCAACTGTTAATAAATACTGTCTCTATTTTTGTTACCCTAATATCAATATATCAGAAAGTATCCAAGCCAATAGCTCTAAACTTTGCACACGTATAGTACCTGGCATTCTAGATTAATTTGGAGTAACTAATATACGTCAGTGCTGCCAACATGATTCTAAGCCTGCTAATAGGTCCAATTTTGAAATGCATGTAACTTCTATACTAACTAATGGATTTCATTCAAAATTGACACAACAATAGATCATATTATTTCAGATTATTTCTGACCAATACATGTATGTCATTGTTGCCATCATGATTTTACTTGCGCTGTTAGATCCAATGTTTAACTGCATGTAACGTCCATGCTATCCATTGGACTTCAACCAAATTTTGTATTCTGTACCTTAAGAGATGGAACTAAGAATATATTCAGTCACCAGGGCTGCCAACTGTAGTTCTCTATTAGGCTACATTATGCCAGGTATACAGTATTTGGAACTAATTAGAAATTTTGAAATTACCAACTTAATTTCGTCATTATTCTAGATAGATCCATATAGATTAATCATTGGCATGAATCTTAAATTTTAAGAAAAGTAGGCTCTTTAGTTCGTCACGGAACTTCTTGTCTCATTTGCGATGTGATCAATCCTAGTGATGCCACTCATCCAGCGCAGCATCTTCATCTCAGTCACATCCAGCCTATGGCATTGTGACTTAGTTATTGCCCGTGTCTCCGCACCATACATAATGGCTGGCCTCACAGCTGTCTTGTAGGCCTTTCCTTTCACCTTTATATTGAGCCTTTTGTCACACAGAATGCCAGAAAACCTTTTCCAGTTCATCCAGGCTGACTGAACCCTGTGGTTAATCTCAGTATTTATGTTGCCATCTTCAGACATGGTTGAAGCTACTGACTGGCCTTAAGCTAACTCCATCCATCTGCACTAATTCATTGCCCTCACCACCAAGGCACAAATACTCGGTTTTCTGTCGACTGATTTTCATGTCTCTGGTCTCCAAGGCTTCTCGCCAGCTCTCCAGTCGCCTTCCCAGTTCTTTCCTACTGGTGTCGCTCAAAACAATGTCATCGGTAAACAGCATGCACCATGGTGCTGCACTACGTAAGCCATTAGATAGGACATCCATGACAAGATTGAATATGTATGGACTCAGTGCTGACCTCTGATGCAACCCAACTTGAACAGGAAACCAGTTAGTCAACCCGACGCTACTCCGGACTCTAGTTTTAGCCCCTTCGTGCATGTCCTGGATAAGATTATTTGGAAAGTTTTCCATATTAATACCGTTCAACGTTTTAAGAGTGTTGTCTTTTATAAATGCATGTCTTTTAATGGATGTTTTTGGAAATTAATCAAGGCTGAAGAAGTGCCCAGGTATGGCCCTAAACATGTCCCAGATATAATAAAACTGTGAAATTTTTTGTAATATATTGTATTGATTGGGCGGAGAATCAACAACCCCATTCGATAGTTGTCCTGGATAAGCCGCAGATATTTTTCCGGAACTGCTTTAGTCCTCAGACATCTCCAGATTTCCTGGCATGGAACTCTCTCTAAGTCTATAAAGATCATATGTAGCTCCTTATTCTTCTCTCTATGACTTTCAATGAGTTGTCGGAGTGCAAAAATGGCATCAGTTGTACTCCTCCCTGGCATGAACCCAAACTGTTGTGTCCTCTCGATAATTTTCTCCCTGATTTTCATGGTATGGGACATCAGCTTTATCCCCCTGTAGCTACGACGGCTATTCCAAAAGTAAGGTCCGATTCGCCGTAAATATTTGAAAGCGGCGTCAAGGGCAAAACACTCATGATCCGCCGCCTCCTGGCATGCCTTGCGCGGCAAAAGCCGCCAGTAGCATTGTGACTGTTGCTGTGTGCTGTTGATAGTGTCCGTTCACAATGTTTAAGACAATCAGCCCGCCGATTGTGAAGTAAGAGCAGTAGAACAACTTTGTACAGAATTGTGTCTGAACATTTGCATTTTCGAAAATTGTCGTCTGGAGTGTTGTTCTTGCATGACAATGCCAGACCCCATACTGCGAATGACATGCAAACTCTAATCAAGAAATTTGGATGGGAACAGATGGACCCCTCACCGTACAGTCCGGACTTGGCGCCAAGTAATTTCCACCTGTTCCGCTACCTAAAGGAGTTTCTTGGCGGCAAGCGCTTCGACACAGATGATGAAGTGAAAGAAGCTGTTAAAAACTGGTTAGCTTCGCAGGCGGCCGAGTTGTACGACTTAGGCATTCAAAAGCGTGTGGAACGATGTGACAAATGTGTAAATAAGTATGGAAATTCTGTAGAAAAATAGAGAAAGACATAAGGAATGTCAATAAAACAATTGTTTTGGAAACAAGTTTTATTTTGGATATTATTTTTTTGACCGGACCTTAGGTTTGGAATAGCCCTCGTAGAACAGTCCTGGATGTCGCCCTTTTCCTTATATATAGGGACCAGTGTTGTCTCCCTCCACTCCATGGGAGTGTACTTTCATTCAAAATATTAATTTAACTTAAATTCTTAGTAAAGCTTCCGCAGTTTCTACAATATCTTCGAAACTTCAAATTTATTAGGGTTCTTTGGTATCAAAACCTGCCAAATCCAAATCTTAGTAACAAACCCCCGACAAATCCAAATTATTGCTTTACATTATTCTAAATACAACTTTAACTATAACGGGGATCAGGTTCATACTTCGTGACTGTTCTTTCTTTAACCCAAGAAGTGCCAAGGGTCGCTAAAAGTGGCTCACTGCGCCTTCCTGTGGTGCCAGGAATCCTTTTTGAGATCCTTAGTAAAAGTGTGTTTTCTTGACTGTTATGCCACCTGTTGGTGAAACATTGGTACTACATCAACATGAATGTCTATAGTTCACGCATATCGCCACTATTGTTGCTTTTGGTAGTATTTGTTGGAGTTTTATATCTACAAAAATCTAGTATCTAGTACTGGTCATGTGACTGTAATAAACAAACATGGCAGCGCGGAAGTCTAAAACATCGCTAACTGAACTGGATATTTTACAAGCCTTTGATGAGGGTAGTGACTTTAGTGACTTTGAAAATGGTGAAATTGACAGTGATAATGATTTTCATGACAATGAAAATGCAGATGAGGCTGGAGGAAGTTAGAAAAATTCACCAGATACACCATTCAGACCAGACTTATCATGCACATGGAAGTAGGCCCCTATTGTGACAAAAGGGGTTCTAAGAGTGCTAATTATGTACTAATTTTCTTGAAACCTTCAGTGTTATTTCAGTATTGTATGAGGAACATTTTCTATATTTCAGTTTTGTTTGTTATGATGACATTTTTTTGCAATTTCACTTTGAGTTTTCAGGATAACAAAAATTAAAACCTTCAAAAAGGTTGCTTTCTATAAAGGGCCTTTAGTTCTTATATTTTCATTCTTTATATGTCTCTTTATCATGAAACAATTCTTTCTGATCAAAATGGTGCTTGATTTCTGATAATATTGACCGATTTTAAAAAGTACTTTCTAAACCACTACAATTTCAGCATTAACGCCTGGAATACAGGTATAGCATTGGCACTTGTTGTCATCATCATCATCTCGCAGAGTTTCCAGCCACTAGCCGGGTCTGTTTGGAACACAAGCCTCTCCAATGTCTTCTGTCTTGCCACCATCTCTCAGCCTCCACCCTTGTCCAGTCTTCTCCTCTCTTCTTCACGCTTTCTTCCACCCCCTTAAGCCACCTGTCTCTCGGTCTCTTTCCTTCCCACTTCGTCTCGTGTATCCTCCTGGATATCCTCTTCACCTCCATTTATTTTACATGTCCATACCATCTAAGTCTAGATTTCTCTATACCATCCTGTAAAATGGTTCCTCCTTCATTAATTCTCTGATCCTCTCATTTCTTATTCTGTCCCTCTTTGTAGCTTTAATACTGCTTCTCAAGAACCTCATCTCACTGGCCTGTATTTTGCTCTTCTCCCTTCCTTTCATAACCTAAGTCTCCGAGGCATACGTCAGGATAGGGACATAGTACGTCCGAAATATGATCTTATTGCTGTTCTGAGGGACATCCTTGCTCCATAACATGCTTCTCACACTCCTCCGGAATGCTTCTGCCTGTCTCCCCCGCTCATTTATTTCTCTATCGTTTCTTCCATTATCTTGTATCAGGCTTCCCAGATACTTGAAACTCTCCACTTTCTGCAGCTGTTCCCCACCAATTGTTATTCCTGTTGTGGTTCTTTCCTTCTTCCTTGTTGTGATCACCATCTCACTCTTATTTATGCTAAATTTCATCCCATATCCTTGTATTATTCCTTCCCATACGTCCAACTGTTCCTGTACCTCCTCCTCCTCCTTTTTTCCCCAAATCATCAAATCATCTGTAAACACCATTGCTTTCATCTTTCCTTCCCCAATTACTTGTGCCACTCGGGTCATTATGTCATCCATCACCACAATGAAAAGTAACGGTGACGGTGTTTCAGGCCGTTTCTCTGTTCCAACCAGTCTGATCTCTCTCCTCCCACTTTCACACAGCTCACGCTTCCCTTGTACATCTCCTTTATCCTCTTTATAGTCCATTTCTCTACTCCTCTATCCTCCAGGGACTTCCATACTTTGTTTCTGCATACACTGTCATATGCTTTCTCAATGTCCAGGAAGGCCATCAGTAGATCTGTTCCACAAGTCCAACCCCTCCTCCACGTGGTGGGAGACGGGCAACGGCATGAAGTAGGGGATTGCCTGTAGGGGTGAAGTACAGTGGGGACTTTGTGTGCCCCGGGACCGCTACGGTAGCTGTGAAGGCTCTATAGGAACCCTGAAAAGTGACGGCTGACAGGGCTCTGGTGAAGCTACGATAGTGGATATCATATTTGCTTTCAAACCAGGAACAGGCTTCGGAAAAAGAAAAAAAAACATACGATAAATAATTAATTAAATAACTGTTCAAACTGTAATGAAGCAAATTTAGCTTTCGTCTTCAGCTTCGTGATTGCACTGCTCACAAGTGACTTTATGCCGACTGTGATTGCGGCATACATTTCGGTGGCATAAGTCACATGTAACTCTGGTCTTCGTATTCTTGTGTGTTCCACAGATGAAGCAGATGTTCTTTTGTGATGGAAACTTCCTGGTCTCCTTGGGTTCACGATACTTTGACAAAAATACCTTTAAATCACTCGGGAGAGACACAAGCTGAGCTCTTTCTCGGAGATTTGCTTCCTTCAGATGGATTCCCAAACCAGTGAGGTATTTTCTTCTCACACACTTCCTTGAAGGGTTGTTGGCCAGAAATATCTTATGCCCACGATATCAAGTTCACGGGCCGGTCCCGTGGTGTTGGGGTAGCGTGCCTGCCTCTCACCCGGAGGCCCCGGGTTCGATCTCCGGCTCCGTCAGGGTTTTAGAAACTGACGTGGGGGCTGGAATGGGGTGCACTCAGCCTCGTGAGGACAATTGAGTAGCTGTCTGACAGTGAGACAGCGCCCCGGTCACGAAAACCAAGATTAACGGCCGAGGGGACCCGACGCGCTGACCACGCGTCACCCCAATATCTCCAGGCCAAAATGGCTGGGCAGCGGTCGCTTGGTAGGCCTAGGCTCTTCATGGGCTGTAGTGCCAAGGTTATCAAGTTCACGGAAGAACACTACAAGGGGCCATCGCCTTGTTTTCCTTGATGTTGTATACAGTAAGTAAGACCTGAATTTTCCGCCGATGTTGTATATGTAGAACACATCTGATCAACAGTATCTGTGCCACCCTTAGTCCCATTATAGTCCATAATAACGACTGAATCTATTTCACCAGTGTCGTGCATAGTTGATAAAAGAAGCACAACTGTCTTCTTTTTTGTCACATAGGACACCTGTGTCATGTCGGGTTGGAATCCGAACATGCTACAACCAACTTGACGAGATTTATCCATTAGAAATTCGGGAGGCATTTCCCTTTTGTTCTTTTTTAGGGAATCGACGAATGCCAACCCTTGTTCCAATAGGTGTGGAATGCTGCTGTAATAATTATCAGTGGTAACGCTCCTATGTGATTTCTTTATTGGGTCAGTTAGCCTTTTTACGATGTCCATCGGTTGTAAGGACCTTGGGCTTGTTTACCACACTAGAGTTCCAAATGGAACGTGTAAAATGTCCTACTGTCGCACATAGCAAGCTGGTTTGTGTGGCATATACTGTATGAATCCACAGCGGCCACGAAAAGCTACCAGCATTTCATCACTCGCCTGGGGAACAGGAAGCTTGACAATTAGCAACAAACCTCGAATGAAATTCTCTGATGGCTGCTAATCTGTCTGTCAAAATTCGTTCATTTCTAGTGCTTACGTCATCAAAACGCCAACATCTCATCAAAAATAGAAAGCGCCTGGAGCTAAAATTTGCCCTGCGGCTCATCATTCCATTACCGTCTCGTGACCAAAGTTCTAATGTATCAGCAAGGTTGCCCTTTTTATTTGCAATAACTAGGGATTGGAATTTTTCGGTGATTTCAGAGTGAATAAAGTGGTAATTTGAAGTGGCAAATTCGGTGGTTTCTAGTGCACTTTTCGGTACTTTCAAAATCATAAATTTTAGGTGGGATTTTATAAATATCATGGATAACATGCATAACATAACACATTTCAGTCATCCTTCAAAGTATACTTCAGTAAAGAGATCAAAATTCTCTTGTGACAAACGGTGACGCATATCACTTAACGTGCTAGTGTAAACTGAAAAACAAAAGTTCACAGCGTTTGAACAGGGGATCCAAATGGTTTTCAACACAGATTCTGCGAACTTAGGAAATACAAATATCATTCTTTTCAAAACTCCAATGTCTGTCTTGGTCCTGTCATGCATCTGCTTCTTGATTAAAGTTTGCAGTTCTTTGTATCTCTTAACACCACACTTTCTTCCAGTGTTCCACAGAACGGCAACTTCTTAATTTTCTTTGCAGGGTCCTCACTGATGTTCATTGGCACTATTTCTGCTGGATCAAACGCACACATTTGTAAATCCTGTTCCCAGGGTCAACAGATCTCAAGCTGATTCATTTTCCAAGAGCATGGGACCCAGCATTTACTAAAACTGAATGTATTTTCCCTCTTTTTAACACATTTCCACAACCCTCCAACTGCTCCTTAATGTTGGTACCGTACTTTCCAGAAACAGCAAGTTTAAGGGCTTGCTGAATTCTCTGTAGATGTCCATCAAGAAGGTGAACAGTTGGATGTGGCCGTCTAATAAGGGGATGAGTTCAGTGATGTCTGTGCCAAATTCTTTGAATCCCAAGTATTTCGTCATGTGAAACATTGTTGAGAAAATCAACACCAGAGTTATCAGTCCCTACTACTTCACTCATAAATTGCAAAATATATTTCAAGTACTCTGGCAGGCACACTACAGAATGACACCAAGAAGACCACCTGGTTAATACTGGTTCAGGAAACAGTGGCACATTTTGATCTGGATACTTGCCATCTAGATATTCATGTCTGATAGGCAGATAACCTTTCTGTTCCGGTCCTCAACACCTCAATAACTAAGTACTGTAACTTACTAGGATGATTTCTCAGATTGTTAGAGATCGCTGTATGCAGAAAGTGAGGCCCGCTATCTACCGTTAAGTTTCCAATCTTTCCGTGTTTGTTGGATGCTCTCCATGCAGTCAAGTCATGGGAGAAGATTACCGCCACTACACTCGCACAAAAACAAGCGTTTGTCGGCTTCTGTGACGACTATATTTTAAACGGGCAAGGTGGTCTCACTACGATGACATTAGGGCAAAACCTGGATGAATGTCAAGATGCAGAAGAAAGTGACATCCAGTAGTTAGACTTCGATAAAGACAATCATGGTTTCAGACATGAGGATGTTGTATGGAATTTGACTGTCTGTGAGGTAAACTGAGATCCAGTACATATAGAATGCAGGAGTGATGGAACGGGAATTCCGAAAGTTCCCACAGTCAAGCTAGTGTGTCTAGTCACACTTATCTCTTACATAGAAAATCAAGATGAATTTTCATTCTCATATATTGTTTTCTTCAGAATTGTACAATCTAAAATTAGAAAAAATAAACCATCTAAGAAACAAAAAATGATGACAGTCAGTTTTCTTAGTTTTTAATACTGGTAAAATCCACAGTGTGTCTTACAATACTATGTTATAAAGTATTATATATTTTTTTGCGTGTTCATAAAATACATTTCAATATTTTTAACTAATAGTTTTCTCTTTGTTAGGCTTAAAAACATTACTGTAGATAATTCGCAGTTTTCAATATTTCGCGGAAATTCGTGGTTTAATTGCCGCGAATTATCGGAAGTGCACTGTAAAAAAAAACAAAAAGCTAAAATTCGCGTTTTTAAGCGAAATTCATGCATAATTCGCGAAATTCGCGTCTTCATGCGAAATTCGCGAAATTTCGCGACTTCAAAAACCATTCTTTTTTGCCATTTTTAGGGTTATTAAAACACATTACCATCTGTGTATTACTTCATTTAATAATTCGCGAAATTCGCAATCGCTAATTTTTCCAATCCCTAGCAATAACAAATAATGTCCCCTAAAGTCCCATAATCTCAGTACGTCTAGTATCCTTGAAGTCTCGACTTCGCGATTCCACATTCTTTGCCCGACACGTGGCAACGTAAATGTTAGTGTATCTTACGATATCATCGATCATTTGAAGAGAAATTATTTCGAAATAATGAATAAAAAGTTTCTGCCCAATCAATACCTTTCACACTATAAATTTAATATTTCTTTCTCATACTAGGGACATGTTTCGAACAATATTTGTTCTTCTTCAGCCTTATACAATTTATCAACATTATAACTTATCTAAGACATTTTGCATTAATTAAAACACATGCACAATAGACAATTCATTATGGAGCATACAACAACAACAAAACGTAATATTAAAACATTTGGAACTTGTTATTCCCATTTGTACTATATTCAGTTCTGAATGGCCTTGCTATGAAGGCTTAATTTAGCGGTGCTAAGCAGTAGGTCGTAAGAAGCTCAGAGTTCATCTCCCTTATGGCTTATGCTTGCAGGTGATGTATTGATGGGCTACAAAGGGCCTTTGGTTAAGTTACTTTAACAGCTGCGTCATACGGATTGCTGGTGTTAGCTTGGTAAGGCGATCCTGCCATGGGGTGTTTATTGTGGAGTAAACTGTAAAGATACGAAATTTTAAAATAAACTGAAAATTGCGTTTGAGAAGAAGAATAGATTGAGTTGAAGGGCCTAAAAGGGAAACTTACTGGGTGACGATCTTGAATGTAACCTTCGGGGTCAACTGAGTTGAAACCCTCCTGCCTGGTTGCTGTAATGAGCCAAAGATCTAATATTAGTGTGTGTGTGTGTGGGAGAAGAGCTATTGCCGAATGATGTTGCTTACCTGTTCTGGTCTGTGAGACGTGTAGCGTGGAGCTGTGTTACACTGAGTGACCTGCTATGCGCTGGGCTGAAGCGAGTATTTGAGGTAGTGTGTGGTGGGGTGGGAGGGTAAAGAGGGGGGAACTGGTGCGACGCGTGACGTCATATGTTGTGAATTAGTAACTTCATGGGGGGTGGAGGGTTTTTTCCCAACTCTAAACGGCATAAACAAATGTTTTCGAATAACGCCCAAACCAATCACCCTCCCGCACCAGCGCTAACCCTCCACCCCCCATGAAGTTACTAATTCAAAACATATGACGTCACGCGTCACACCCACACACCTGTTTCCACTCAGCCAAGAGCAGTTCCCCCCCTCTTTACCCTCACTCCCCACCACACACTACCTCCCAGCGCATAGCAGGTCACTCAGTGTAACACAGCTCCATGCTACACGTCTCACAAACCAGAACAGGTAAGCAACATCATTCGGCAATAGCTCTTCTCCCACACACACACACACTAATATTAGATCTTTGGCTCATTACAGCAACCAGGCAGGAGGGTTTCAACTCAGTTGACCCCGAAGGTTACATTCAAGATCGTCACCCAGTAAGTTTCCCTTTTAGGCCCTTCAACTCAATCTATTCTTCTTCTCAAACGCAATTTTCAGTTTATTTTAAAATTTCGTATCTTTACAGTTTACTCCACAATAAACACCCCATGGCAGGATCGCCTTACCAAGCTAACACCAGCAATCCGTATGACGCAGCTGTTAAAGTAACTTAACCAAAGGCCCTGTGTAGCCCATCAATACATCACCTGCAAGCATATGCCATAAGGGAGATGAACTCTGAGCTTCTTACGACCTACTGCTTAGCACCGCTAAATTAAGCCTTCATAGCAAGGCCATTCAGAACTGAATATAGTACAAATGGGAATAACAAGTTCCAAATGTTTTAATGTGTTATCCAAGTTTTTAATATTACGTTTTATTTTAGTTGTATGCTCCATAATGAATTGTCTATTGTGCATTTGTTTTAACTAATGCAAAATGTCTTAAATAAGTTATAATGTTGATAAATTGTATAAGGCTGAAGAAGAACAAATATTGTTCGAAACATGTCCCTAGTATGAGAAAGAAATATTAAATTATAGTGTGAAAGGTATTGATTGGGCGGAAACTTTTTATTCATTATTTCGATTTGTAAGCGTCAATACGGACTTAAAAAATGGAAAAAACTCCAGTTAATCTTGAGAAATTATTTGCAATTGGAGTGTTTCGTGGATTTGCTTTTGGCCCGGGAAAAGTCTTCACAATATTTTTCAAACGGGTTTCAGAAATATTGAGAACCACAGGGGTACTCTTCCACATTGTTTCACCATCTTTACCAAAATAAAATCTGAAATTGTTGGACTCGGTGTCCTCTTCAATTGGAATGTCACTCGAAATAGATCGTGCCGAATCACTAGAATGATTGTCATCTACCCCCCCTTCTTCTTCAAAATCCACGTCACTACCATAGTCAAAGTCACTGTCTTCTCCGTCTTGGTTCTATGAGGCACTGTTCGATGTCATCACGATCAATTCTTCGATCCCTGTTGCGTAAAATAAAATAAAACATATTTTCTACTTTTCATAAACGCATAATATTTTCTACCTGCACAAATACATACATAATGAAGTACCCACATCCATTAGATATTCAAATCTTTTTGAAGAAACGTTGTTACAGCGGAAGTAATGTATAATACTACTAAGAAGACCGCTCTCAGCAAACTGTGTGGTAGGCGCTCTCTCCAAGACTGTAAAACAAAACAAACCACTAACACTATCTAATGCTTAACAAAGTAAGCAAGGATTAACTATGCGACTAATGAGTTTGAGAGCAATCGAGACCGAGAGACAGGTGGCTGAAGGGGGTGGAAGAAAGCGTGAAGAGGAGAGGACTGGACAAGGGTGGAGGCTGAGAGATGGTGGGAAGACAGAAGACGTTGGAGAGGCTTGTGTTCCAAACAGACCCGACCAGTGGCTGGAAACTGTGCAAGATGATGACGATGACAATCGAATTATTGAAAAGTGCAGTCCAAACACCGCCTGCGCACGTGGTCCAGGGTGAAGACAACAATTTACATAACGTGGAATTCTGTTAATGGATCAATATTGAAAGCTTTCATAATTTTTGACGAGTCGCCACTTATGCGACCTGTGCTAACTTTAGTGGATAAACCACTGTACCCTCTGAGTGTGTCAATCCCTCACTAATTACATATAAACCTGGGAGTAGTAATCCCTATTAGCTTCACTTAATTCATGTATCCAAATACCTCACTTAAGGATCTGCAATCTCTCACATATTATGAATTTCAAATAATAATCCTCCATGTTTATATCCTTGAAGAATTTACCATGTTTGATTATTATTATTGTTATTATTATTATTATTATTATTCTAATTACAAAAAATTATTATTAATATCCATTAATTTTATAGTATTAATTAGAGCTTTAATGTGTCGATAATCCTGTTGGCTCATTAAACAGTCATCGAACCAAGTACCAGAAATATCGAGAGGAAAAAATATATATATATATAAATGTGGAAAATCATGTCACTTCCTAACATGATCGGTGCTTCCTGTGCGAAGAATGGTTGCATTAATCGAATCGCAGGAGAATAAGACTTTGGCTTAGAATATCCATGGCTGGATTAAGAGAAAATAACTTTCTACCTTAGAGCTGGCTGATGACGGTTTGCATCATGGCTGCGTCGTCTTCTCGGTTAAATGACTGTGATATTATCGAATATTTAGACACTTATGATAGTGATGGTGATGATTTTCTGCCTGAACGTAGTATCACCTACTGGTGATGCAGTGAGTGATGAAAGTGCGGACAGTGATCTTGACGATCAGGAATTCCGTGATATCTTGGCACCTGAACAGCCCATCCCTCTTCCATATCAGTACATGACAGACAGTAGTGGCTTCGCGGGCTAAAGCGCTGCGTTAGGTCAAGGGGCCAAGCTCTCTGCTGACTCGGTAGACGCGTGGATTCGAGCCCCACCGTCGGCTGTCCTTGAAATGGTTTTCCGTGGTTTCCCATTTTCAACACCAGGCAAATGCTGGGACAGTACCTTCTGACAGGCCACGGCCGCTTCCTTCCAAATCCTTGCCCAGTTTCATTCATCTTCATCCATTCCATCTCTCATCCCGACGCGCAGGTCGCCCACGGGCGTCGACTAGAAAGACCTGCACTCGGCCTCTCAGGAGGCTACATGACAAAAAAAAATAATCAGTACATGGAAAACACATGCTTCCTCGTAATTCTCCTCCTATTGCATTCTTTAATTAATTCGATGGTTAAAGACCCAACCGTGCTGCTCATCAATATTTTGCCCTAAATAATACCAATTTGTCTGCCCCGTTACAGAAGTGGACAGATGTTACTGCTGTGGAAATGAGGGGATTTCTTACATGTATTTTGAACATGGTACTTCTAAGAAAGGCTACAATAGCCTCTTACTGGTGTACGACCTCCTCAGAATGTGTGCCTTGGTTTGAGAAATGTTTTCTGCTCCTAGGTTCCAGCATGTGTTCAGATTTTTTCATTTAGTTGGTAGTGAGAAATGTGCACCTCCAGGAAATCCTGAATATGATCCGTGTGTTAGGTATCAACCACTTGTTGAACATGCAAACAGCATTATACCCCACATCAGGAAGTCAGTGTCTTGTAGGGACACAACAACGGACTGTCTAATGCAATATCCGTCTAACAAACATCATCACAGGTGGGCTATAAAGTTCTGGGTGCTACGTGACTCCGTTTCAAATTATTGTCTACATATCGAGGGGCAAAGTCCATGGAAGACAGGCTACACAGTAGTTATGAAATTGTTGAAGGTAGGCAACTATCTGTGTAAGTAATTAAGTACAAGTTTTTCGGGCTTGTAGGCCGTGGTCCAGACAGGATATCTCCCGACGTTTCACCGGAAACTGCGTCCGGCATTTTCAAGGGTTTCGCTCCTTTCCTTGGTCAGCAGTGAAATGAGGAAGTGGCTTGAAACAATGGGTAACTGTTAGTACTGTTGCTTGAATATGACAGTTGGTTGGGTGGAGCTGGCGATGAATTAACGGCTGGAATGCAGTGGACAGCGCAGAGAGCAGTAAAAACATGAAGATATTAATCATCCTAATGATAATGCATTGTGTGAAAACTCTGCTTAAGACAACAGTGTCATGGTTTAAGTTTTTACTAAATGACAACCTGTATTTCAATACCAACTTTTAGTACTATACTAAACTAGTCTTATTGAGAACTGAATATTATTTCCTATTTTTTGTTTACAAGTTTGTTTTGTTTACAAGGGGTGGTTTAACACCTCAGATAGTATCAAAGCAAGCTACATCACGTATTGTAATTTAACCCGTCAGTGGTGTGTTGGGGTACTGCACACCCCTTAGCACATAATTATATAAATATTCGCTAGAATGCGCCTCGCACTGCTTTGTAGTTCCAGGTAGCTGCCAGTTGGTATCACCACTCCCGTTTCAGGAACGGAAGAGGTAAATACCTACTTATTAAAATTATATTTTTGTTTCTATGCTTCCTAATATGTAATATTTAGTTCCTAACAATAAATATTGTTATAGATGGATCCTTATGCGAGCACTAATTGATGCTGTACTGGTTGAGCCAGTTGATTCTGATTAAGTATTGAACTGCATTGTTGGAGAGTACAGAACTGCATTGTTGCCATTTTATATCAATATATAATCAGTTTATGTTGTAGTGATATCTTGGAATCCGTTAAAATACAAATTTCAAACGTTAAGTATTTTTCATATATCAAAAACAACATGGGGTGTACCACACCCTACACACCACTGGCGTATGAATTTCTGACCACACCACTGCCGGGTTAAAAAAAAGGCTACATTACTTCTTAGAGTTTTAAAAGGAGCTACATCAACAATGTGAGAATCAAAACTGTTTATAACCGTAAACAATGATAATTCGAAGATAAATCAGTGTACAATCTTGAAGACTCGAACACAAATATGTCGACCCTTTCAACACAATTTTTATTTTTCTTTCTAGCACCCACAATATGAACAGGAAGTCTGTGGGTGTGCAAACTCACCATAGGACTTACATAATGTACTGTACAGGACTGCTTTTTATTTTCGCTTTTAGTAACTTAGGTCATTAACATTTGCTCTCCATGGTCCTGATGGTACACAGGCAGTGCTGCTCTTCATGAAGTATACAGCGACTCATCAGGCAATATTTCAATGAATCTTGACTATCATATTTATGAAGGGTTTTATTTCATTCTAATATGTTCTTGACCAGGGGCGGCTCCTTGGGTGGGCCACATGATATTATTGTTGTTTCATATTAAATATTGTTTTATATTTGGCATTCATTGTTGCCAATATTGCCATCATCATATTCCACACAACACAACTTTTGAAAAAAGTTTTAATAAATAGTTCATGCGTTAAAATCTGTACTCACATGGCTCTTTATTTATAAAAATATTCTCTCCTGTGCTTACATGAAGCAAATTTATCTATCAACTTGGTTGATGTGGTCATAATTATTTTATTTCTAACTTTATGTTCAGAGCTATAGAAGAAAATGGATTTGTTAATAAATATTCCACTTTCATTTTCCTATGTCACATACAATCGACATATTAAATAACTACGTACCGTGCCACAAAAGTTAAAAACACATTTATACAGTAGAGATTAACCTCAGACAACTGGAAATGTATAAATATAGTTTTGTCTAAGGTCAGAAAGCTGCGAACAATGGCTGAATACCTGTTTAAGGGCGTGGGGTGGGGTGGACCCTTCTCCCATATTTAATAGAGACAGAAGCAGGAAGTGAAATGAAGAGATCTTCTGTTTCACTTCAAAGCAACACTATGGGCCCAATCTGCTGGCCCTTGAAGAGAGAGAAAATTCCCTTCATACACTGAAGAATTCGGGTGCAAGACAGTGTTATGTCCACTGTTTCCTCACCCGGCCCATGTAATGAAGGGACTTTCTGTGCAGTGGTCCTCGCTAAGACGATACACCGTACGAGACTGTCAGGATCTTAACCTAGGGATGAGTTATTTATAACGAATTCTCTTTAGAGATTCTAGAAGGGTAAAATACTTATTGAGTTGAGTATCTGCAATATAAAGTAATTATAAAAATCATTAATTAAACAAATTCTTTGCAATGCTGCCCAACGGCCTTGGGTGGGCAACGCCCATTCGGCCTTAATGACGCACCGTCCCTGTTCTTGACATTCTGTTGAGAGAACCATATTTTCATTTCAGATCCTGTAACCAAGAAGTTCTTGCGTGAGAATATGGATCCTATTTTTGGCTATCCACAACTAGTGAGATTCAGCTGGTCAACTGCAAGTAGGTTGTTGGAGGACAATGCAGTGAGTGTTGAATGGTAAGATGGATTCTGAGGCTTTCCTCAATATTGGAATTATATTTTATTTGTGCAAACGTACAAAAATCAATAAACAAAAGTATGCTGATGAGTTACTGTATTTTGATGTAACTCTTAAAAAGTTTCTTTTTATTTCTTAATTAGTCTATCTTTTGAAGTCTAATCTGGAGAGAGATATTTTCACCAGCATTTTCGTGTTCATTTTGTCCAATCTGTGCTGTTGCATAGTGTTACCGAGTGTAACGTTTCGAAATTATGTCTAATTTATTAAATGTCTTACACACATGGGCTTGCTAGGAACCATTTACGATGGCACTATCATCCTCAGTCGTAACACCAATAAGACAGTCGCACCCCTTCGTAATCTCTGAGCAATGAGATTCTAGATGTACTTACGAGGTTGTTCTTGGAGTAGCAAATTACGTAGTCGCATACTTCCTTTACAGCGACGTCGTTCACATTGAGAACTAATGTTATTGCTGGTGATAGTTTCCTCTTTGACAGCAAAAACGAATACACCATTCCTGTCTACTTCTTCATATTGTTGTCTTAACATCAGACAAGGTATAGGCTTTGATGGTGTAAATTGTTTTTAATTATTATTATTATTTATTTTGATACAGCCATCTATGGACTACAAATACACAACCATTATTCAGGTCTTCATCTTCTTCAAGGTGTTTCTGCCTTGTTGTTTAGATTCCTGCCAGAGATCTTTCATTCGTTGGCTCCTTCGCAATCGTTCATTCTTGTTAAAGTTTCTGCCGCATAGAGGCACTCTGGCTTAACAACTGTGTTATAGTGCCTATTCTTGGTCTGATACGAGAGGGACTTGGACTTATAAGTGTTGATGCAAAGTCTAAATGCCATATCCATATTCCTAGCTCTTTTTTCAATGGCGAATTTCTCATTGGCATTAGGAGTTATTATAATTATTATTTAATAACAAGTGTGATGGTCCCTTGCTAATCACAATCAAACAACCACTTAATAATGTAGTCTTCACACATTAGACTAATTGTAAGTGTAAGGATTATTCTGGACGTTGGGTGTTCGTGAATCACTTATTCAAAGTTAATGTTCCTGACTTTAACAATTGCTTCCAACAATTTGGAGGAACGTAAAATTTTAACATCATGATGTACAAACAAACTCTCGTGGCACCACAGCCCATGAAGGGCCTTTGCCTACCAAACAACTGCTGCCCAACAATTCAGCCTACAGATTGCGTCGTCAGCACATTGGGTCCCTCGGCCGATAATCTTGGTTTCCACGACCGGGGCACTGCCTCAGTCAGACAGCTACTAGATTGTCCTCACGAGGCTGAGTGCACCCCGTTCCAGGCTCACGTCAGTTTCTAAAATCCCTGCTATTGGTTAAAGAGCCGGGGAATCAAACGCCGAGCCTTGGATGACAGGCAGACGTCCTACCCCAATACCATGGGGTAAGCTCTACCAGTAAGTTTAATAGCTTCCCGCACTGGTGGCACAGCTCGGCTATAAAAGGGGAACTTGGTCATCTTACGAGTGGTTTTCCAGTTCAACTCCGGGCAAATCAAAGTCAACCCCTGGCACTATACAGCCCATGACAGGCTAAGGCCGACCAAGCGACCGCTGTCCAGCCATTTTGTACATAAAATTCTGACTCGACTGCCTCATTCCCACTTTGTCCTTATGTCCGAAAGCACTGGTCCGTTATGGGAAGATGAAGCAGATATTTCACCTCGGTGTAAAATAGGTCGTCGTGCTGAAAATGAAATGCAGCTCACTTGCTTCAATTGTTTGGTGTGAATTTGACAAAGAAATTCCTGTCATTGTAATGTTTATAGGGTTCCCTCTGAACCAATGTTACTCAAGCAAGACTGTCCCACGTGTCCGACAACGTCCACAATTAGTCCAGTGTGTATAAAACCACATCACTCGCATCCATTGACGAGTTGAACGTTTTGAAAGAATAATAAAATATCTGCCTTTCAATACTATTTATTGCTAATTACTTACAGGGACATGTTTCGAGGGCTAACACTCCCCCTTCATCAGCCTGTCCAACAAAACTTCAAAGGAAAACTTTCCTGGTATAAGCACATACAAATCACATGAAGAATAATGAAAATGTTCTCCAATCCATTATTTACAATTCCCGCTCAACGCTCCAAAGAAGATCCTCTTAATGGATTACTAAGGCCTAAGCACACCAAACCTTCTCAATTGGGCTGGTGCTGCAGGCCGCTGCCCCCACTGCGTCATCGTGGGACCAACTCTAGTCCCCATGTTGCTCCTGGCAAACATCAAGGTGGAGAAAACTTGTGGCCGCGTCACGCGCCGCTGAACTGCAATGCGCTTGGGCGTGAACAAAAACAAACCAAATGCGCCTTGCGAAGACTCTTACAGCTGAGTGTCAGTGACGTGCTTGGGAAGGGGTGGCGGTTAGGGTTGGGGGAGGTGGGAGCCTAAGGAAATGAGAATAAGTGAGGTTTGTTGACGCACCGTGTATTGCTATTGTTACGTGCCACCCCCCCCTAGTGACACTTTTGTTAACTGGATTACGGTGGATTGAAGCACAACACAGATTGTTCCTTTAAAGAAATAATTAACTTTATTGCGGCCAGAAAGATACACCACTCATCAGCAAATACAAGCAATTAGAACCTTACTCCAGTTTCCTCAAATCTCTTCCTTATGGAGAGCTCTTGCCCCCTTTCACTTGTCAACAAACCACAGAAGTTAATCCGTCCTAATGAGTCCAGTGGCCTTGAAAGAAACTACCTGTACCTCTTCCTTATGTACACAAACTACAGTTACTTACGATAACCTGCTACACGCTGCTTCCCTGTCCACAAGCTGGGGAAACAATGTCACTGGATTTCGTAACTCGCACGGCACTTCGCCGCAATACCTTTGTCGCTCGGTGAAATCACACTCGCTCAAAACACAGGCAGACCCCTGTATGCTTCTCACTCCCTCGCTGTCAAGAGAATCTGCTTCACTAGGGGTTTCGCAAGTCACCACACTTCTGTCGCTCAGGATAAACGCTCGCACTAGCTCGAAAAACACACACACTGCTTGACAGGTCGCTCTTGTATAGCAGGCCGGTGACTCAATAAATGCTTCTAGACCCATCCAGGGTTCACGGCTTCTCGAGGTTTCCATCACTGACTGAGTCGCGAATATTCTGGACCATCCCTTTGTCCAAGTAGTCCTGTTGCATAAGGCGCACACAATACACTGAGGCAGAGCCCAGCCCAGCCCGGGGGCAGTTGTGACTCATGCGGCAAGCGGTGACACAAACTCACAGTCGTAACACCACCCCCTTCCTAAAAGGCTGATCGTCCCGATCAATCATTGGTCCGTCTGTGTCCCTCCGTAGGCTGCCAGGCGATCTCGATGCACGATCTTCATCTTCGCCCTCGGGCGCCGCTGGATCCTGTAGACGACATCGTTGATCCGTTTCACGACTCGGTACGGGCCCTCCCAGGACTTCTGCAGTTTGGGTGACAAGCCTTTCTTCCGTAATGGGTTGAAGAGCCAGACCAGGTCGTCCTCGTGGAATCCGCCGGCATCCGTCTGTTGGTCGTATCGGGTCTTCATTCGGTCGGTTTCGATCCGCAGTTTCCTCCTCGCGAACGCGTGCACGTCCTCCAGTTGGTCGACCAGTTCTTGACAATACTGGCTTACCGGGACCGGATCATTCCCAGGTCGGCCGAAGGCAAGATCGACAGGTAGACGGAGCTCCATCCCAAACATGGCCCGGGCTGGTGTGCACCCGGTGGCTTCATGCACGGTGGCGCGATAGGCCAGGAGAAATAGTGGAAGAAGTTTGTCCCAATCCCTCTGGTGCTCGCTGACGACTATTCAGAGATGGTTCTCGATGGTGCGATTGAATCGCTCTACCATCCCGTCGGACTGAGGGTGTAGCGGCGTTGTCCTTGTCTTCCGGATTCCCAGCAGCTGGCATAGGTTCTGGAACACCTGCGACTCGAAGTTCCTCCCTTGGTCGGAGTGCAGCTCCAGGGGTACTCCATACCGGCTGACGAATTCCTTCACCAGGGTCTCTGCGATCGTCACGGCTTCTTGGTTAGGGAGCGCACACGCCTCCGGCCATTTGGTAAAGTAGTCGCTGACGACCAATATGTAGCGGTTCCCTGCCTCGCTTAACGGGAATGGCCCAGCAACATCGATGGCCACTCTCTCCATGGGGCCGCCCACGTTGTAGGTCTTCAGTGGACCCAGTCGTCTTCGTCCTGGGCCCTTGCTGGCTGCGCAATCGTGGCACCTCGCGCAGTGGTTCTCCACGTCAGTTCGGCATCCGATACAGTAGAACCGCTCTCTCAGCTTCTCCAGGGTCTTCTTTATCCCTAGGTGTCCACCAGATGATCCTCCATGGACTTCCTTCAGGACTTCCTCCGTCATAGCCTTTGGAACGACGACTTGTTCCCGAGATGTCTTCCCGTCGGTGCTCTCCCAGGCGCGGCAGATGAGGCCATCCCTTACAATCAGCGAGTCCCACTGCGCCCAGTAGGACTTATTGGGCTGCAGTCACTCACAATGTTCCACCCGGGTCTGGGGACACAGGCCCTCTTCCATTCGGCTATCAGTCCCAGGTCATCATCTTCTGCTTGTGCCCGCGTGAAAGATTTGCGGTTCCAGTTCCCTTGAAGTTCCACAGTAGTCCGTCGGCACTGTATCCAGGTGTCCTCCTCCCTCCTAGTACAGAAGGTGCAGTCTTCGGGGCACGGTCTTCATGACAGGGCGTCGGCATTAGAATGCAGTTGGCCTTTCCTGTGCTGGATCTCGAAGTTGTACTGTTGAAGCCTCTCTACCACCGCGCGAGTTGACCCTCGGGCTGTTTGAAGTTCAGGAGCCACCGCAGGGATGCATGGTCGGTCCTGATGAGAAATTCTAGTCCTTACAGGTACTTGTGGAAGTGTTCGATGGTCTTCACGATGGCGAGCAGTTCCTTCCTGGTGACGCAGTAGTTCCTCTCTGGCTTTGACAAGGCTTTGCTGAAGTAGGCCACTAGTCTCTCCTCGCCGTCCACTATTTGCGACAGGATTCCCCCTATACCAAAGTCGCTGGCATCGGTATCGACGATGAACCTTGTTCCAGGTCTGGGGTAGGCCAGAATAGGTGCGGTGCACAGAGCCTGCTTGAGTTGCAGATTAACTGGAGGGTTATCCATTTTTAAGTCCGTATTGACGTTTACAAATCGAATTAGTGAGTAAAAAATTTCCGCCCAATCAATACCTTCCATTATTTCTCCTGGTATGAAAGGTATTGATTGGGCGGAAATTTTTTACTCACTAATTCGACCTGCTTGAGTTGTTCGAAGGCACTGTGGCATTCTGCTGTCCATGTGAAGAGTTGGTCCTTCTCAGTCAGTCGATGCAGTGGTTTGGCGATGTCGGCGAATCCTCTCACGAAGCGACGGTAATAAGTGCAGAGTCCCAGGAAGCTTAGTAGTTGGGACTTGTCCTTCGGAACTGGCCACTCCCTCACAGCGGCGGTCTTTTCTGGGTCGGTGCGCACCCCTTCCTCGGAGACAATATGCCCTAGGTACTGGACCTGCTTCTGGAAGAGCTGACACTTCTTGGGGCTCAACTTCAGCTGGGCAGCTCGTAGCTTCATCAAGATCTCCTTCAGGTTGTTGTAGTGCTCCTCGAAGCTTTTTCCCAGAACGATGACGTCGTCTAGGTAGACCAGGCAGGTCTTCCAGTGTAGTACCCTCAGAATGGACTCCATTAGCCTTTCGAAGGTCGCAGGGGCGTTGCACAGACCGAATGGCATGACGGTGAACTGCCAGAGCCCGCTGCCCACAGAGAACGCCGTTTTCTCGCGGTCCTTAGGGTGGACCTCCACCTGCCAGTAGCCACTCTTCTAATCCAAGGTGGAGAACCATCTTGATCCTGATATGGTGTCCAGGGTGTCGTCAATCCGGGGTAGAGGGTAGCTCTCCTTCTTCGTGACGTCGTTCACCCGCCTGTAGTCCACGCAGAACCTGGTGGAACCGTCCTTCTTCTTCACAAGCACGACCGGAGAACTCCAAGGACTATGTGATGGCTCGATCACCCCTTGCTCCTTCATCTCTTCTACCATCTGGTGAACATCGGCTTGTTTGACGAGTGGGACACGTCGGAACGGGGCCCTAATCGGTGCGCTGTACTCAACGTCGATTCTGTGCTGGACCAAGCTTGTCCTGCCGAAGTCTTTGCTCCCCACGGAGAAGACGTCCTGGAATTCGCGTAGCAGGTCCTGAAGTTGGCGTGATTGTTCCTCGTCTAAATGGTCCTGGGATCCTTGGTACAGCTTCTGTAGTTCTTCTGGCAGTGCGCGTCTTCTTCGGTTATCCGTCTGCAGGTGTCCGTCCGTCGTATCTGTGATCGGGAAATCCAGGTAACGGGCTCGCAGACTCCTAGGTTGGTGAACCGTAATGTCGTAGTCGTTCAGGTTGGACAGGCGGACGTACGGACGAGACGTTGTGTTGATGAGGGTCTTGGCAACTAGCAATCCTTTTGTCTGGATGTCCTCATATTTTGGCTCGATGACAGCCGCCACTACCTCAGCAGTTCCATCGACAATTACGGCAGCGCTGGCCTCCGTCCTGGCGGGAACGATGACGTCCTCTCTCAGCCTTACTCATCGTGCGGTGACGGCCTCGTGTGCTGGTTGCAAAGCAAGTTCCCCACCTCCGAAGTGCAGAGTGTTGGTACTCAGGTCCAAGATGATGTTGTTCTGGTCCAGGAAGTCCAGTCCGATGATCACTTCGTTTGATACATCAGCCACAAGCACTGGATGCTTCACCGCCTGACGACCAATGACGAGCTCCAGTGATGCTTCGCCATGTACCGGTGCGGTCTCTCCGGTCGCGGTTATTAGCTGGAGGTTCCTTTGTGTGGGTTGCACTCTCCACTTCGAGATCACGGTGGGATTGACGATGGTCCTTGACGCTCCCGTGTCGATCAGCATGGGCCAGGACACTCCGTTGACAACTCCGTCGACCATCAGGCTGCTATTGTCCCTCCGTAACTTCGTCACACGCACTTGGACTGCCGGGGCTTGATGACTGTCACAAGCCAACCTTTCCCCCCCCCCAAGGCTGGCTAATACTCGTTTCCCTGGGCTGCGCGGTTTTCATACGACTGATTTCCAGTCGGATACCCTCGGCGGCGTAGATCACTGCAGTCCTTGCTCAGGTGGCCTTTCTTACCGCAGGCCCAGCAGGTCGGTAGTCCTCTTCCGGGCCGCCTCTCCGGTTGTCTTCCGGCTGTGTAGTTGCTGGTAGTGCCGCGACTATCGAAGAAACGGCTTAGCGCCTCCGTCAATTCGTCGGCCAGGGGCTTGGTCTCGTTGGTTTTTGCTGGTTCGTCGGCGTCCACTTGACGAACCCGCGCGTGTATTCTAGATGCCTGTTTTGCCGTCTCGAACTCAAGTGCGTGGCTCAGCGCATCTGCCAGGGTCTTATTGCGCGCGAGTCGCAGCGCCTGTTGAGTGTCCGAGTCCCGTAGCCCGTCGGTGAAGGTCTGCGTCTCAATCTGTTCCAGAAAGTCGGCCGGTGCTGTTGGATAGGCGAGCCTTATGAGGCGTGCGATTTCCATCTCGAACTCCTGCAGGGTTTCCGCGTTCTTCTGTACCCGGGTCGGAGCTACATCTGGTAGGCCTGCTGAAGATGGCTTTCTCCATATCGGGACTCCATATGGGCGATCAGTGAAGCGTAGTCCTGGGATCCAGTCGGGATGGCCTGAAGGACGTTAAGGGCGTCACCTCTCAGCGCTACAATGAGAGCTGTAGCCTTTTCCGTGCTGTTCTAGTTGTTTATGGAACAGGCTGCCTCGAACTGACGTAAATAGGTGCTCCACGGGACCTCGTCTAAATGGTCCTGCATGGTTAAAAGAAATGAATTTATTATATAAAACAAGTATGCCAAATTAATAGTAATAATAATATATTCTGAATTTAAATTGGAGCGTTGCGATTTGAATATTACCGCTAGAAAATTACGTGAAAACGGAGTCTGATAAATTACTGATTTTACTCTTATTCCCAAGCTATGAAGTTACTGAAATACTGAAAATGAAAAAAAAAAAAAAAAAGACGAGAGATTACGTAGTTCTGAGTCATTCGCGCTTACCACTGGAAATTGCCGAAGCATTTCCCTCGTACTGGATGTTGACGAGAGCTTCCCACAGCCTCCTGGACGTCGTCATCTTCTTAGTTAGTTGATGAGATATTTGTAGATATGATAACTTTATGGTCCGAACATCGGAGCCAATCACACGTCCGACCACACTGGTTAAGTTTTACAAAGATAGTCGTCTAGCCTCCACGGCGCGCAAACCATATATGCACTCGTCGCCTCCCCTCTCTGGACCCGGCTTCTTCTCGCCCGCTCTCCTCTGATTGGCTGAGCCACCACGCGCTACCTCCCTCCTCAGGGTCATTACACTTGGCGCGAGGATGATGTCGATTGCCGTTCCAGACTATTTCGCCTTTTCTTGAAGCAGCAACCCAGGCTTGCGTCATGCTTCTTGACAAGAATAAGTCTGTAGCCGAATTCCCAGTGACTCATCTCTCTCATAATACCCTAACTGACAAAACTCCGTAAAATTCCGTAATCATATAATTTTCTATGATAATGTTGTTCGTAATAATTTGCTTGATAGTGTTTTCTATGACATAGAAAACCTATCTGTATGCTTATAATTTTATAAAAATGCTCCAAAAAAATACCTTAATAATAATCATAAGTTAATAATAATAATAATAAATTAACATGAAAACTTCTCTTGGCTGAACAATTTGCCGCATGAATAAATATAGAATGGCTTCCTACTGACTTATGTCAGTGGCATAAAATCCCCTCGAAAAACACGTTACATATTCGCCTCGGATCATCGGATGATTTACCGTGACGACGGTCCATTATCCGATTATCCCAGACACGTTAATAATCCCCATCCAAAATACATATTACATAAATGAAATCACCCTAAATTACATATACACACATAAAAAAAAGTTTTGCATCACCTCGGTTCCAAGAGTTCCGGAACCGTTAAATACAAAGGGAATAGAGATCAACACAAACAACATTTCAGCTCGTTTTATTGCTCATGAGACCCACACATTGCATGTTGTACCATCATACAGCTAGACTTTCAGCATTTGTGGTCCAGATTGCAGTACACACCACTACCTCTAATACCCAGTAGCACGTCCTCTTGCATTGATGCATGCCTGTATTCGCCGTGGCATACTATCCACAAGTTCATCAAGACACTGTTGGTCCAAATTGTCCCACTCCTCAACGACAATTCGGCGTAAATCTCTCAGAGTGGTTGGTGGGTCAAGACGTCCATAAACAGCCCTTTTCAACATATCCCAGGCATGTTCGATAGGGTTCATGTCTGGCGAACATGCTGGCCACTGTAGTCGAGCGATGTCGTTATCTTGAAGGAACGCATTCACAAGATGTGCACGATGAGGTCGAGAATTGTCGTCCATGAAGACAAATGCCTCTCCAATATTCTGCCGATATGGTTGCACTATGGGTCGGAGGATGTCATTCAGGTATCGTAAAGCCGTTTCGGAGCCTTCCATGACCACCAGTGGCGTACGTCGGCCCCACATAATGCCACCCCAAAACATCAGGGAACCACCACCTTGCTGCACTCGCTGGACAGTGTGTCTAAGACGTTCAGCCTGACCAGGGTGCCTCCAAACACGTCTCCGACGATTGTCTGGTTGAAGGCATATGCGACACTCATCGGTGAAGAGAACGTGATGCCAATTCCGTGGGGTCCATTCAGCATGTTGTTGGGCCCATCTGTACCGCGCTGCATGGTGTCGGGGTTGCAAAGCTGGACCTCGCCATGGACGTCGGGAGTGAAGTTGCGCATCATGCAGCCTATTGCGCACAGTTTGAGTTGAAACACGACGTCCTGTGGCTAAACGAAACGCATTATTCAACATGGTGGCATTGCTGTCAGGGTTCCTCCGAGCGGCAATCCGTAAGTAGCGGTCATCCACTACAGTAGTAGCCCTTGGGCGGTCTGAGCGAGGCCTGTCATCGACAGTTCCTGTATCTCTGTACCTCCTCCATGTCCGAACAACATCACTTTGGTTCACTCTGAGACGCCTGGAAACTTCCCTTGTTGAGAGCCCTTCTTGACACAAAGTAACAATGCGGACGCGATCGAACTGCGGTATTGACCTTCTAGGCATGGTAGAACTACAGACAACATGAGCAGCGTACCTTCGTCCTGGTGGAATGACTGGAACTGATCGGCTGTCGTACCCCCTCCGTCTAATAGGCCCTGCTCATGCATGGTTGTTTACATCTTTGAGCAGTTTTAGTGACATCTATGAACAGTCAAAGGAACTGTATCTTGGATACAATATACACAGTCAACGTCTATATGCCGGAGATCTGGGAACCGAGGTGATGCAAAACTTTTTTTGATGTGTGTATATACACTCATAACTTTTCTTTACGCACTTTGCGTCAAAGTTTGTTGTCACTATGGATTGCACTTTGCAACCAGTCCAATGTTTTTCATATAGAATAATGTTCCACGGATATTTCTGCCTCTCAAATTTCTCTATGTTGGAAAATAGACATAAGTAATGTGTGAGCACTATGTATATAAGATGTCACATCACACGCATCAAAGATGTTCTGATATATTTATCACCACAGAACTTCCTAATTTCACTGGAGGTCGCTTCGTTCTGGTGGAACTTAATATCACTGATATCACTGAGCACACGATCACACTATCGTGGCTGCGCATCGTGACCATAATACTTAATCTCTCTTTATAATAGGCGAAATTAATATTGACTTCTGAAAAAAAAAACAGTAAATGCGCATTACATATAACACCAAATATTTCTGTGCCGTAATCGCCCTGTCTTCTTAAGTTCCCGTAGACCAAATTCTACTTAATACTAGTTCACAACTCGGACCAGTTCTCCTCACACAAATAAT